>JAWNOC010000004.1:0-371733 GCA_035046325.1 Drosophila niveifrons | reverse complement strand
AGCTTTATCATGAGTGAGTAGCACAAATTAATGGTATATACCGGAAAATAGTTATCTGGTGTATGTTTCCATATTAAATTTGTGGTCACATTGGTCACACGAATAACATAAAGAATTCGTCATTTCGTTGCAAAATATCTTCTTAAATTAAGAGCTAGCTGTGTTTATTTCAATAATGTGTTAATGCAAAACAGAATTGTAGTGCGCTGGTATCAGTGTTAATCGAAAGCCTGTTTTTCTGATTGAAGTTATTTGTTAATTAAGCACACATATTTAACGCTGCCAAGCAACAGCAATAACAACAACAACAATATCAACAATGGTTGGAATTATTGATGAGGCGCAGCTGTTTTATCCGTTGGGTACACGCATCAAAATTGGCAATAATTATGGCACTGTCAAATACGTAGGAGAGGTGAGTGATCAAAAATATTAATTTCCATTCTCAAAAATTAATTGGCATTGAGTATGCAGGTTTGCGGACACGCGGGCACTTGGCTAGGTATCGAATGGGACGAGGGGATGCGGGGCAAGCACAATGGCATTGTTGATGGCAAGCGCTACTTCCAAACTCAGCTGCCGACAGCTGGCAGTTTCATCAGACCTGGTAAGCTGGGACCCTGCGCAACACTAGAGGATGAGGCACGCGAACGTTATCTGAATTATGACTCCAGCAATGTGGATGCGTCGCTTATACGTGAGGCGCAGGCGTCCGTGCAAGCATCGTTATTTGAGGTGGTTGGTATGGATAAGATAGCGCGCAAGCAAAGTAAATTTGAACAGCTGTCGGAGGTTAGTGTGGATGAGACTCCAGTGAATGCAGCCGGTTACTTGAAAGATCTGACACAGCTGACAACGCTGAATGTGAGCCACACCCTGATCTGGAATTGGCAGATTGTTGCTAGCATAACCGAGCAGCTGCCAATGCTTAACAATTTAAATTTGAGGTAATTTTGCTCGCTTTCCACATGTTTTTTCTCTTTTCACATTTTGTATTTGGACTTGCAGCTCCAATCGATTAGTGCTCCCCACAGAAGCGGAAATCAGCAAGTTGGAGCCAGCGTTTCGACAGTTAAGGCATATTAATCTTCGTAATTGCGGCTTTACGGACTGGAAAGATGTTATGCAGACGGCATTACTTTGGCCAGACATTGAATCGCTGGGCTTGCAGGAGAACTCCTTAAGTCAACTATCGGAGGTGGACTGTAATCGGATATTTAGGCAGCTGCGTGAATTAGATTTGCATCGTACAAAACTAATGGACTTTGATCAAGTGTGTAAGCTGGGTAACATAGCCACGTTACGATTGCTCAATCTCATGGAGAATGGTATTGAGCAGCTACAATTGCCGGACTGTGAGCCGCATTCCAAGCTTAATTTATTTGTAGCAATGGAGCAGCTTAATTTGCTTCATAATCCAATATGGAATGAGGTAAGATTAGAGGTGAATCCATTAATTTGCGATACTTAGAGCTGTATTTGCAGGCTGAAGCATTCAATGAATTGGACAAGTTGCCACAATTAAAACGCATAAATATGAGTCCGCATTTGAAGTCGAATTTTGACGAAATGTTTTCCAAAGCTGTAGCTAGTATTGCAGGCTTGCAGTTTGTCAATAAAGCGAAAGTGACAGCCGAGGAGCGACGTGGTGCAGAGTACGATATATGGAAGAAGCATGCAGTAGATTGGTTGCAGGCATCCAAATTAGGCGCCGATGCTCTTAGAGAGTTCTACAAAAAACATCGAACTTATTTGATGATAGTCAATAGTAAGCCACTCATCAAATACTCAATTGCAATTGATTGTTAATAGTCGACAACTTACAGAGTATGGATCACCAGCTGATTTTGTGCCGCGCATACAAACGAAGCAATCGAATCTCATTAAGGTCCGGATACAGCATCAGCCCAGTGGTGAGATTTGGGAGAAAAAAGTGCCCCGGATGATAACTGTTCAAACGTTGCAAGGGCTGGTCATGAAACGTTTCCGTCTATCCGGGGATACACCCCAACTCTGCTACGTTGATGCCAAGCATCCCGAGCTGGTTGTGCCTTTGGAGAATAATGCCAAAACACTTGATTTCTATTCGGTACAGGAACATGACACTGTTCTGGTTCAGTAGTGATATTGGCTCAGTGTAATGTGATGATTCCTTATGGTTCCCCTTTATTTCGTATTTAATTGTGGTATTTTAGTTGTAATTGAGAAATTATAAAAATTCTGAAAAAGTTTTTGATGTACTTCGGGATCCTCGGAGAATTGAATGGAAACAGAAATCCGTTATGAAAACTAAATTTATAATGTTAATGTTAGGTACTTAAGTTGAAACTCCCAATACCGATGATATATTAATTTTTGTTGTTTTACAGACTAAAATTTAATGTTCATTAACCATAATTTAAATGTAACGTTTTTTATTTTGATTATGAGTAGCAAGTTATTTTTGCAGCTTGTGCAAATAAATATAAAATGCAGTTGATACAAATATTTTTTGTTCAAAAATCGATTTTATACTCAAGTGGACTTGGTTTAGTAATCGATATTTGTACGTGTAGATTGTGACAATAAATAATCGATAACTTTGCCAGTCACACTTTGCGCTATGTTTTGTTATGGTGTAAGAGGTTCTTTAATATTGCTTAATTGCAATAAAACCATTTTTGCACCTCTACTTGCGCGAACTTTGTCCACCACATCGGAGGCCAGTGGCAATAATGTAGAGGCTGCGCTGCCACCGCCACCATCAGAAGCAGCAAACAGTGACGGTCAACAAAACACGCAACAACAACGATCGCTCCACATAGCCGTCATTGGAGTTCCGAATGTGGGAAAAAGTACCTTCATCAATAATGTTGTCAATCATAGAGTGAGAGCTTGTAGCCAGTAGAGCATAGCTTCATTGAGATGACCAACTTAATTTGTTTCCATTTTAAGGTATGCCCCACATCCGCAAAGGTGCACACGACGAGGCAATCGAACACAGCCATTTGCACGTTTGGACAGACGCAGCTCGTATTCTATGACACTCCCGGCCTGGTGACACAGCGCGAGATACGCAAGCACCACTTAGAGAAGAGCTTCAAGAGCGCCTATCGTCATGCTATTCAGCACTCGGATGTTGTGGCCGTCATACAGGACGCCTCGAATAGTTGGACGCGTAAAGAACTTCATCCAACTGTGCTAGATACGCTGAAGGCTTATTCTAAGCTACCGAGTTTTTTGATACTTAACAAGATAGATGCCTTGAAGTCTAAACGTGTATTGCTCGACTTGATTAAGACGCTAACAAACGATACGTTGCAAGGAAGAAGAGCAGGAAAAAAATCAATACCACGCGAGCCACAAACAGTGGTCGCGAATTGTACACCTTTGAGTGAGCGTGAGACTAGCTGGAGCCACTTTAGCGATGTATTTCTGGTATCCGCGTTGACGGGCAGTGGACTGCAGGAGCTGCAGGATCATTTCATTAGCGCTGCTAAGCCAAGACGTTGGGAATATCCCGCTGATGTTTATACGGATGCCTCTCCAGAGACGCTAATCGTAGAGAGCGTTCGTGCCCGCTTGCTTGACTATCTGCCGCAGGAAATACCCTACAATCTGGAGTGCATGATTGAGTACTATAATGTGGAGAAGCGTAAGCTGAATTCAAATGTTTATGAATATAATAAATGACATTTTTTAATTACAGATGTCGTCTACACTTCGGTGCTGGTAAAGTGCCCTACGTCGCGTATTGAGCGCTTGATTTGTGGGGAATCCAATGGCAAACTTCGCCAGATAACGGAGCGTGTTACATCCGATTTGGTGGAAATGTTTGGTCAGGCAGTTTCCTTAACCATTTCCACGATGGCGGGAGGCAAGAGAACAACATCGTAAGCAAACGAAAAGTCAATTTTGGTTTGGTTGTTTATATTAAACGTAATATTCTTTAAACAGTAATGTCCATCTCTCTATTTACAATAGTTTTAAGTGAGCAACCAGCTTGTCAAGATCCGTGGCTAGGGCAGGTCCCAAGCCCAACACTGTCGCTGTGCCGGCTTCCAGTTGTGTGCGCCCCGCGTCTCTGACCTGTTGAGCGACCACGTTTGCCTGCTGGGCTTGATGTTGCAGGTCATGCAATTGCTCGTAGCTATCCACACGCAGCACAATTTTTGGCTGCCCCGTTTGGCACCAACGTTGCAGTACTGCCGCCTGTGATTCGCTACCTTGGGCTGCACTTTGATAGCACATGACAGCAGCATGAGCGCATTGTGCTGCTGTCTTGCCCTTGCTCATCTTGAGGTCACCGCGTACGATAAGCGCAAGTTTGGTTGGCTGCCCGGCGATGGCAACACTGGTGCTGACAAGTTTCTGTATTATCTTACTTAACATTGGCGTATTTCTTGCTTTGCTCGTCCACATACTTTTGCATACACGCTTTGAACTCTTTAACTTTGTCTTGACACGATCGCCAGTCGCCGGTCTCTGCTATGCACTCTTGTACTTTATAGTGTAGCTCAATGCAGCCCGTTTTCTTAAGCATTAATTCAACGGGATCCTGCTCCACCGCAGACATTTTATACAGCTCCTTCGAATGTTATGAAATAATTTCAATCGCCCGCAAGCCTGCATTCAGTCTTTCCCACAATCAGCTGAGCAAACAGTGTGACCGCAGCTTACCACGAGGTTTGAATATAAAAATACTCAAAAATACCGTTTTCGTTCAAGTTTGATTTTCGCGGGCCTTGAAATTAGTAAGAAAAATTTAATCTATGCTGTCGCCCTCTTGTGTAATTTATTTCGTCAAAAAATTCTGAAATAAATGCTCTTATATTATTATGGGTATATATCACACAGGTTAATAAATAAATACTGTTAGCATATTCAATAAATAGGTGCACATGTGAATGACAGCAGTTTAAAAAATATGAGTAAACATGGATAAGCTTTAAAATGCGACTACAACTTGTCCAAATATTGCGTAAGATCGGGGTTGCCTAGTTTAAGAGCTTTACGCAAACGCGTCTCCTGTACAATCTGATACGGTTTGCTCTTGGAATCACAAGGATCGCCAGGTAGCAGCTGCCAGTGATCAAATACGCTTTGAGGAAACGCCTGTCCACGCGTATTCGTTCGCAGCTCGGCTGTGAAACCAAATGATTCGTTGACTGGCAGATAAGACTTTACCATAAACATGGGTGTGCCAGGTACCTGAGTTTCTTCAAAGACGTGACCACGTCGTCGGCTGATCACGCGATGAATACCTCCAATGGCTGAGTTGTGGCATTGTATCTCACAGAGATAAATGGGCTCCAAGATGCGAGGACACGCGGTGATTGTGGAGGCATAGAGACAACGCCTTGCAGCTGGAATGATCTGGCTACCACTGCGATGCACTGCGTCGGCATGAACGGCCACATCGTGTATGTCAAAGCGAACTCCACGAAGATTTTCCTCGGCCAAGACGCCTTCTTTTGTGGCCCACTGAAATCCGGCCATTAGCGAATCTTTAATCTCGTGAAGGTATTGCACAGACTTGGTGCAGTCCACGATGATGTTGGGACCCGTTTCATCGGGGCCAAAGCACCAGATCTTACGGGCCTCGGTCACAGCATAATCGTACTTATCGTTTAAGTATTGTGCGCGTTTCTTCATGTCGTCGCGAGATGTAACGACACCACTGTCAATATCCTCGGGTAATCCTTCGGGCATGGGCTGGGCTTTCATGGTTAAACGATTGTGCTTATTGCGAGACTTGGATAGACACAACTGATTGGATTCCTGCGAAACGGTTTCTCGATATGAGACTAGCGGATCAGATGTTTTCAACGCAATGCATGCATGATCTTCTTGCAAATCCTTGATGCAAATTTCCAAATGCAATTCACCGGCACCGGCAATGATATGCTCCCCAGATTCCTCAATAATGCACTGCACCATTGGATCAGATTTAGCGAGCCGCTTGAGACCAATTACCAGTCGTGGCATCTCTGCTGGATTTACGGGCTCAACGGCAACAAGCACAACCGGCGACACTGAGAACTTCATGACTTTCATATTGTGTGCCTCCTTGAAAGTTGTGATTGTGCCCGTCTTGATCAGGAATTGATCGACGCCAACCAGACCGCAAATGTTGCCGGCCGGCACATCTTCAATGGCCTCAACCGAGCGACCCATCATCAGCACTGTCCGTTGAATCGCCTTTTCGTACAAATCCTCCTTTTTACCAGGCACATAGTTGGGTCCCATGATTCGGCATCTTTGACCCGTGCTCACCTTTCCCGCAAACACTCGACCAAAGGCATAAAATCGTCCCACATCAGTTGTCGGCACCATTTTAGATATGTACATCATTAGGGGACCATTGGCATCACAGTGTTTTATGGCTATCGCTGCTTCATCGCTCTGGGGACCCTCATACAGCAGTTCCATGCGATACTTTTGAGCTGTCACTGGTGATGGCAAATGTATGGCAATCATTTGGAGTAGCGTTTCACCCGCTGGCAACCATTTCCTCATGACAGTCTTCAACAGCTCCTTCCCGGTCAAATCATGTTCGTCTGCTTGAAGGCTAACACCAATCTTTTCCAGCAAAATGGGAATCTCGGTCGCTTGGAAATTCATGATGGTATTGAAGACCTTATAAATGGGGTCCAGGATGTACAGGCAAAAGGAGCGCTTGTTCTCCAAATCCTTAGCGCTTTGCCACTTTCGTGTCTTCGTGTTGAAAAAATTGTCGCCCCAAAGTCTAGATGAAATAGATCAATAATTGTAGAAATATTGTTAAATAGATTTGTCGAATGGATCTCTTACCTTGTCATCAACTTTGCCACATCAATTTTAAATTTATTTGCATACAATTCGGCGAACTGTTTGAGAGTAAAAGCCCAACCATGAAGACCTGAACCGAAGCCAACCGAACCCTTTGCGGCATCCACAGAGATGTCGCCCATTGGTCCATTTTCATCATTATAAGTGGCAATAATGAGATTTACATTCTCAACAATACGCTGAAATGTTTGGTATAACTCCTCGCTCTCCAGCTGCAGTTCGAGCAGCGCCCGATCCATTTTATTCATGAATAAAATGGGTCTAATGCGTTCCGCAATCGCCTGTCGGAGCACCGTCTCCGTTTGGACGCATACGCCGGAGACGCAGTCAACGACAACGATGGCTCCATCGGTTACTCGCAGAGCAGCCGTCACCTCTGAGGAGAAATCCACATGACCGGGGGAGTCAATAAGATTGATCAGAAAACCATTGGTGTTTTCTCCGCGCTGATCAGGTTGTGTGATGAAACACAAGTCCTTGTTGTCTACTTCAAAGTACATGGTGATTGCTCTGCAAAAAACATTTGGAGAAGGAAGAAAAGTGTAAGATTTTTACAAATATTTTTGTTGTACTCTTAGAGTCGATTAGGTGTATTTTAACTATTTGTCAGTTGAAAGTTGACACCAAATGCATGATTCTTCGTCCTTCTATGGTGCTTTTTGTTGGCCTTGTCAGTTTGATAATTCAATTTGAAATGTCACTCAATTTCAAAAAAATATATGTTTCCTATAAACGATTAATGTTTAAAATTCGAATTCACTTACTTATTTCAGTTAAAGGTGTGTGGGTGTAATATAAAAAAAGTAAGAAATCTACAGTCAAGTGTGCTCGACTGTGAGATACCCGCTACACATTTCGAATAGAAGCAAAACGGTGTGGTATTATTTTTTAAGTATACCAAATTAAGTATACTAAATAAATAATAATAAAAAATAATATATTGATAGAGTACTACATTTAAAATATACTATGGAAGAAAAAATATACCAAATGAAAGCCAAAGTAAATAGACCAGTAATAAGAAGGCGCTTTCCACATACAAAAGACAGACTGACAAATGGACAAACAGACCTTCCTATAGCGTCTCGGCTGTTGACTCTGATTATGAATATGTATACTTTATAAAATCGGAAGGTCTCCCTTACGGGTCGCGGATTTGAGAAGAGCTCACTCAACTTCCTTTTTGTTATGTAAAGCATTTGCTTACGTTGATTTGATGGTTATGCAACGATCCTGCTCATCTTTTCGGGTATCCGTGAATCTCATATTGCCCGCCTTGGCATTCGCAATGATGCCCGCCTTGGAAACGAGGGAATCAGTCAGTGTCGATTTACCATGATCAACATGGGCGATGACTGATATGTTGCGTATGTTACGCCTCTGATCCATAAGGCCACGAATCTCGTCTAGAGAAAACTTTACCATTTTAATAATAATAATACTTTGAGTCGCAAGCAATAAAATACTTTGCGCCTACATTACACGCGCAATGAACCAAAAATACTCATTTCATGAACTCTATTTGTTCGCAGCGCTTATAAACACTTTTGATCTATTAATTTCGACATAACGGTAAGAAACGCTTTAGCTTTTAACGCAAAGCTTTCACATTGCAATTAAAGCTTTGCAGCGCACTGATAAGCTTTTGTTGCGCGTCAATATGCTTGGTGAAATTGCAATTTCATGCCCATGGGCATCAAACAGTGTCGTAAAGAAAAAGGGTCGGGAATATTTGAATTCTCTTTTAAATATTTAATTATAATGAACGTATTCAAATTTAATTTATTTTCATTATACGTTCATGCCATGCGTTATTCTATTTCATTGTAAAAAGCTTTACGAAAAAATACTTGCCTATTTGCATTAGTCACAAATTCCAGCGTCATTCAATTAAATTGGTGAAGCAAATACCCGTTGTTTTGCTGAAGCTTTTGATTGAGTTTCAATAGTGATTAGAATCTTAAGCTGCAGTGAATAAAGCATGACGAATATATCGTCGATGGAAATGTATGGTAACTTAATAATAGACTTTTTACTCTTTGTAATTTTCAGACTGCCAAAAAATGAATAAGGTTTATACTTCAGCTCAGATTTATATTTTTATGAAGTTAATAATGTAAATTATATCAATTAATTTAAAAAATCTATAGAAAATGTAAGTATAACGCAGAAGGAGTCATTTTTGAACTTATAAAGTATGTATGTTCTTGATTGGCATCAGCCGGCGCGATACGATATAGCCAGGACTATCTGTATGAAACGTAATTTTGAAACTATAACCCCGATTTTTGGCAAAATATATTAATTAATAAATACAAATAATTAATAATAAATTAATAAATTAAATTAAATACATTATTTATGTTTCGTGAAAATTTTGCGATTAGATACAAATTGATGAATAAATTATTGCGCTTAATATACCAAATATAGGTTTTGATATATTTTAGTATTTGAAGTATATTTTCTGTATATTTAATGAATAATACCGCATTTCGCTGTCATGCACACTAGACTTGTGCTTTCTTACTTGTTTTTTTTTTTTTATAAAATAAAAATAATAACAGATTTTTCAGCTGCTCACACTGATCAAAAATATATATCTTTTATAAGGTCGGAGAGTTCTCCTTCTGCCTGTTACACACATTTAATGGAGGGATTAGTTTATAATGCCTATATAAAAAATATCTTATAATTAAAAAATGATCAAGAATAGCGCTTTGCTACTGTGTTGCGACAACTTAAGTTAGAGTGTATTAGCACAACTATTTATAAACCTTTTGCTTATAATACGATCGTTATTCACAAATTTTAAACTTAGTTTTTCAAAAAAAAAAAAAAAAATTATTTTTTTATTTTTGCAATAATCTGTTTTAATTCAATAAAAAAATTTGTTCATTGTATTATTAAATAGAGTGGTTCCTCTTAGCAAAGCTTACCATTATACTAATATTTTCTAGTATGTAATTTTAAAAGTTGAAAAGCTTATACCTAAAACTCTAGATGCAATGAACAGTATTTCCGACTTTTTCTGATACAATTTGCAAATATTTTATGTCCCAAGGGTAATTGCTGAAATTTATGGTGTGGCTCTAAAAAAGGCTTTCAATGGCACAAACCAAAAAAGCGTTGATAGTTGAAATTGTGACATTAAGATTGCTCGAAATATGTCATTTGAAGCTTTTTTGTTTGGAGTTATGTGCAATGTGTCATGGAATCATTCATGGTTCGTTGGCTATATGAATTGGTTTTTCCAATTTGCTAGTAGCGATATACCATGTGTATCGTCGAATACACATTTTCTTGAGACTTTTCTTGAAACTGAAATCTTTTGTTGAACAAGTGAATCAGCGAATGAACGAAATTTGCACATTTCGGTTGAGTAGGCTGAGCGAACCCTTCTCAAAAGTATTCGCATTTGCATAATTTGGCTGCAGCAACTGTCGTCTGGCATTAACATTATTTGGCTTTAATTGTTGCCAGATTTGCGAGGCGAATGAATGCAGCGTCTCGTTTGGGTTAGTCCCATCCGCAACATAGTAGCAAGTGGTAAGTGGCGAGTGGCAAGCGGCAAGCGGCAAGCGGCAAGAACGCCCACATCGAGAATGGCTGCTTGTTTATGGGTTCAGTCAATGGGTTCGCTTTTTACGCATCCACTTGCATTATTCATGAGCGGGCTCGTGGCGCGTGTCCAATGCCAATCACACACACACACACTCACTCACACATGAGGTGTGTGCACTGCATGGAAGAAAGTGAGGGCGAGGGTCGAGTGGGGAGTGGGGAGTATCTTCTAAACTGCGTTGTGTCGCGCCGCTTGGCTTCGTTTACATGACGCAGTTGTCAAGTAACAACAAGACCCACGCATCGTCTACTAGTGTAATGTTTATCAAGTTGAATCTTTATTTACATTTTAAGCAGTATGCAAATGCTCGTCCCGCTTCGTTCCTTGTCCTTCCTTCCGTTCGAGCTCCTCTCCCACGTATTGTCGCTTGTATGTATGTATGTACTATGGGCACTTCCGTTTCCGTCCACCAAAATTGCCATGGAATTGTTTACGCTTAACAAACTTGCGGATTGAGGCTAAAAACTTGTTAATTGCCAGTTGGCTGCCAGCCGAAAAGTTTACCTTGTAAATGATACTTGACAGTGTTTTCTATTTGCCAATTTGAATTTTGTTCCCTAACGCGTTGGCAAAAACTTTTGTTCAAACACTTGTGACTTGGTTACATTTGCTTAAGTTCGATATTGTCTGAAGCCCTGCTTTTTGTCAAATATCGAGCTTGTGTCTATAGCATACTTTGCAGAGCTAACATAAAGTTAACTGCTTCTCTGGCAGAGCGCGGATTCATTAATAAAAATTGGAATAATTATATTAGCTTTATTATTAAAAGTTACATTGCCTTTGGCAGCTAATGCCTTTAATCAATATGCAGCTACTGTGGCCAATTTCCTGTTCCGCCTGATTGACAGGCGCTCAGTGAGGCGTGGCGCCAAATATGCCAAACAAGGCAAGGCCAAAATGAAAGCGAAATCGAAAGCCAAAGCCAAATACAAAGACAAGGCTAAACCGAAGAAGGCAAAGCCAAAGCGAAAAGGTTCCACAATTGATTGGTTAGCAATGGAATCGGTGAAGCATTGCGTAAAATTAACCAGCTAATTTGGCATTAATTCTTATTACTAATTATTTATTTAACAACGTGCAATTAGCACGAAAGCCACTTCGTTGTGGATAATGCACCACCAATTAAATTCCCATTGTATACTTTTAGGCGCCCCCAAAAACAACTCGTGCATTGAGAGTAATGACACTGGCTGAAAATGTACCTAAATTTAAAAAACGAATATTGATGAGACAAAGTGTTGAAATTATAATTATAGTGAATCTAAATAAGGGAGAAACATTTGTATTATATATATATATATATATATATATATATATATATATGATTTGTTTCTTATAAACTTTATTCGAAAAATATTCATATTATAATAAAAAAGAATGGTGAATAATTTCACTTTTAATGAAATTTAAGAATATTATTATATATTTTACATACTCGTAAGCACTACTCATTTACTCATTTGAATTGATTCGACTGTTAGGTGTTTGCTTCATCATCCAATCCAATCATGAAATTCAGCTAATGTCCTCAGACAAAAGCCACAGTATCATCATCATTATAATCAACGCAGTGTGCAGTGAACTCAGAGCCCATAATTCAATTAGGTCCAACACATTTTATCTGAAATGGAATATCAAATTTTAGACAATTGGCATTGGCGCAAAATTCTAAAGCGATTAGTTACACACGCACACTTTCACTTCCACTCACACACACACACACACACAGCAACACACCCATACATATACACACATATACAGACAGACAAACTCTCAAACTCACACACACAGATAGAGGGAACCAATTACGCAAATGTCGCCGGGCAAACTCATCTCATTTTGAATGAAAATTTGCAAATTTGCTAAATGCAGTAAATAAAATTTACGCAAATTATCTGCGCTCATCTGTGCATAATTGACTTTTGTCACATTTCTCACAAATTAACTTACTTATGTACTTAGTTTTACTTAGTCAACCATTGAGTATTATTTTTCCGAGGTCGCTTTGTCAACACATTCGATAAAGACTGAACTGTGTTTATAATGTATTGTCGTAGATTGCACTAAAAACTAGGCTAGTTCAATATTTAATGTCATTCGAGATAAGCAGGTCAAAGACACTGCAAGTCATCATCTGTCCGGCCAATTGACAATTGTGCAAATACTTTTTGCCAAGAGTTGCCTATAAAAAGCGGGTGACCCAATGCATACATTATTATTACGCACTTCGGAGTATTGTGCAATTGACTATTAAGTGTTTCAATTAATCATTTTAATTCATCATGAATTTATTGTCGTTGTGGTTCCACCTGCTGCTGATTTCCATGGTCCTGCTCCTGATTGCTCCTGCTGCCGAGTCGACTTTTCTCTTGTTCGCTTGTATCTTCCGACTCTCGATCTGTCCGTTCCGTACAACAACAGTAGCGTCTAGTACTTAAAATTAATGGCAAATTGACGACGACAAATTTTGAAATATTCTACGAAAACCACACGATTTTTCTCATTTTGTTAAATGTAACAAACTTTTATTCTTTTCATTAATTACTTGTAAACAAGCAAAGGAATTAAATCCCAAGTTCTGTAATAAAATGAAACATTCTTTTACGGAAAATTACAATGCTTTCATATTTTTATTTAGAGAATTTCAGAATTCAATAAACTAAATCTTAAATTGTTAAATTATTTGAGAAGAAAACATTTGTGCCTTTCAATTTGCAATGTACTTATTACTGATTATATCTTTTTCTTTTACAAAGAACTAAAAAAAAAACATTCCTTTGGTGTGCACAAAATGTAATTGGCTAATTTTTAGAACCCTTGAATCTATTTTTAGCGATGAAATGGATTGAAAAGTGAAACCCAACTTAGGTCTATGAAAAGCTAACACCTTAAGTGTGATTGAAAGCTGTCAATGGCTGTATAAATATAAAGACGAATGCTTTTAACATTCAGCAAAGTGACTCTTAATTGCTATTGAAGTGTCGGCAGAAAGTGGCAAGACCGAGAGTGAATAATATTCGAATGGGGTGTTGAAGTTGAGTCAAGTCAAATAGAAGTCCTTCTGCTTGGCTGAATGCTCGAGTTCATTTCAAGTCGATGGAAAAGTTTGTCATTAGTTATTTGCACTAATTAAGTGCAAAGCGCATTAAAGCCAACTCAATGTGCAAAGCTTCGGTCGGCTACGTGCCATGATTATGTAATTTCAGAATACTTCGGCTACCACACACACAGAGACACCCACATTCAAGGAGCGAGTGGGAACCCGAACCTGATACTGGCAATGGCCACATTAATGAAAGCTCCCACAGCTCGTACAGTTGTTGTTGTTGTTTATGATGTTGTTTAGGCAGAAGGCAAATGACATTGTCATATAGAATTACCCATTACTCAATTCAGCTTTGCTCAGCGCAACTAGCTTAACTGAACTTAACTTGACGCCACCTTAACTGTTCGCTCAAACTCCTCTAGGCCTTTTTCAAATCAATCCCTGTCCAAGAGAGATTTGAAACTTTTTTCTGGAAATTTAATAGCATCAACAAAAATGTCACATTAACCTTTTTGCTGATGTAAATAGTCCGACAATTCACTTAATTTGCGAATCGATTTTATTGCTACTTTTTCAAAAAGAATATTGCCCTTGCAGAAAAAGTTTTTAATTGAATGCGAAAAGATTCCATTGCAATGCCATGTCATAAATACTTGTGAATAACCTGGTATCTATTAAAATGTGAATCTATTTTAAAACTCGCTCGCATCTCAAATTTAAAACGCAAACTGTGCATGGCAATTGGGATGCCTTTTGAATGTTTTTACCCCAAAAATATTTCGCTATATTGATGCCTGAAAAAACATTTGGGTATATTTCCCATATGCCAGAGGCGTAGCTCTCTTTTGCCTCAAATGAAGGCCCACTGGAATGTGGAGACGAACCCAATCAGTAAATGAAATTTGTGAAACACTCAGAGAATTGCGAAGGTCGAAATTTGTGGAGCTGTGGGGGCGGCATCTATGCAAATAAAGCTATTTAGAGTTGGACTCCAAAAATTAACATTTCATCAGCAGCAGCAGCAGCAGCAAATTTTTTTCAATTTCACGACCATTGGCAAATGTATCAAAGGGCCTTAGGCTATAACAGGAAAGGAAGACGCATTTGTTGTCTTGTGTATTGTATTTGTATGTGGGTGGGAAACGTTCGCAGAGAAATGCGTTTGTGTTCTGGAGGAAGGTATTTATTTTTGCTCTTTAAACTTTTCAATTTAAATAGTTTTTGCGTTCCGCAAAACTTATTTTAAATTTTGCACATTTTTGCAAATTTTCAATTGTAAATTATTTCTGTTAGTTTATATACATAGAATGAACTGCATTAAAATTAGCGCATGATATAAATATAAAATTCTTAAATCGAATCGATGACTGTGCTGAAATGAAAATCAATAAATAATTCCAAGTCATTTGGCAAAACGAAATTGGCCATTAAATGTTGACAAATGTTATAGAAAGAAAACGTTTACAAAATTCACAATAAAAATACTTGTAAGTTTTCAATTGTTTGCAACGGGCAGACAATTGCAGGTTATACAAATCAATTGCCATTTAATTAGCCGATTCGAAAGCCAAACAAAAATGTCGACTGACTGTAATTGCACGACAATTTCTGACTGGGACCGAGACAGAGAAGCGGCTAGGTGGAAGAAGTGGAGAAAGAATGCGAATAGCTTGTAAGTGGCAAGGAGCCAGTTAAAGCCCAAGCTCTGTGAAGTAAGCATCTTTTGCTGCATACTTAAGGGCGCACAAATAGAAATGGAAATTCTACCTTTACCTAAGATGCTTATTTTTAAACAATTCAGTCTAAAGAGCTTACAACATGCTTCAATGTTGAAATTTAAACGCCAACACAAAAATGTAAAAGTATACAAAATCATTTAGGGTTGTAGAGTAGCTTGCAAAAATAACACGAAAAGGTTGAATTATAAAGACTTTGCATTAATAATGTGATATGTTTTTGTTACTATGAATGTGCACATTTTTAATTTAAATTATTTCATACAACTTGCCTTTTGTTACAATTTTTATAGTAAGCAATGACTTCTTCAAAATATCGATAGACTCATAACGCAGCAACACATATAAATTTACCTACTCATATACAAAACTTATTTGAAATAATCATGATAAAACATACCATAACGAATTTAATAATTGGGAAATTCACATTCCCAAACAATTGAGTTTATGCTACTAAATCTGATTTTGTTCCAGGATTTTGGTAACATACATAAATGGTTTCGCATTCCTTAGAAATTAATAGTCCCTCAACACAGCAACACAAAAAAAAAACACTAGCAATATACCAAAGTATACTAAAATTGTTACATAAATAAAAATTTAATAAGTCATTTTGATCACAAGTTTTCTTCAAGGCTCTCTTTAAACAAGAATTGTAAAAAATATTATCGAACGTCAATGAATTCGTAATAAATCGGATTTTTGCCCGAAATTTTTCAGTCATTCAGTAACAAACATAAATGACAATACAGCAACTCAAATAAATATACTAGCAATACACCAAACTAAACTAAATTGGGTGAATAAATGTACCTTAACATGTCAGCGAAGAACCAAGTCAATGAGTTCGTAATACATAGGATTCATTCACTAACAAACATTAATGATCTATTTTTCCTTAAAATGAAATAATTTTATAACACAACAATACAAATAATTATTGTGCCAATATACCAAAACAAAATAAAATTGGTATAAAAACATACCATTTCATTCCAGTGATGCCAAACCAAGTAATTCTCCACATTAAAGTTTGCTTTCAAATAACTTTCAGACGATCTGAAACAAACATAATGGATATATTATTATTAGAAATTGAAAAGTTAAGTTTCTTGAAATTGAAATAATCAATGTAATTAATGTCATCAACTTTAACTTAGCTTCATGGGAAATAGAGTTTCATCTGCGTGCTGCGGGGTTAAAGGTCACTGTGTGTGTGGCACGTGCTCTACTCAGCACTTTTAGTGACAATAAAAGCCCGCAAGCAAATCCCATTCGATGTTCAACAAATTGTTAGTATCAAAAGGTGTAAAAATCTAATTTATATTTACTCGCACAAGGGCCGAGGAGTCGCCGTCATTCGGCGTCGCTTCGTCGTATGTTTTAACTCATTGCATGCTTAGCGGCGTCACAAAGTTGCCGTCAAAGTTTTTGTAGACTTTAAAATGTATTTTTTTTTATTTGACGAGAGCGTGTGTGAGGAGGGAATGAAGTAGCAGTAGAAGTGGGGAAAGGGAGTCATACATGTGGGCAAACAACTCGTTCTCGCTACTGCTGACAGTCTTCCGCCCCGTTTCCGCAGCTCATCACTTGCACGAAGTTTGTTTAGATTGTCTACAATGTAATGTTACGTATACGTTATCGCACACATTTGCACAACGCAAATTGCAAACAGACGGCAAATTAATTAAATATCACTCATACGTCAGGTGGTAGGTTGATGCTTTTCCTGCTTCTAGGATTGCTCTTGATGAAAGGATGAATTGTTTATAAGGACATGACTCGTCGCTACTAGTATCCTGGGCCACATTCAACGACTTGCGGGCGATTCGCTCGAATATTTAATCTGCATGTTGCATGCCACAATGACCATGCCACGTGGGCAGAACAACCAGAAATAGTCGTACGGCGTGGGCACGCGATTACAGCTAAACGATTTTATGTAAATTTAGAGCAGACTTGCTTTTTCGGTTGTCTGGCTGATACAAAGAGACAAAAGTCTTTAATTAAGAATTCTAAAAGATGCTTTTAATGAAAATTACATTTTTTTTAAATACAATTTTCTGTTCAATTTGTTTCGAGGCTCTGTCTAAACAAGAATTGGAAATTACATAGTCCAAAAGATTTCTTCATCTGACGGATATAAACAGCAAGCCTTGATTGGAGGCATAAAGTAAGGCATATGGAGTAGGTGTAGAGTGAACATTAACTTTTCATAACAAGTGCGTGTTCGTCTGTGAGTTACCGTCTACCCATTTTAAATAAAAGCATATTTTATAAATATACGAAATTAATATAACCAAAAATAATAAAATATAACGAAGGTTATATTTGGTATATCAATTTAGTAGTACATTCAAAATATAGTATATATTACAAAATATATCAGACTGCCAGTCAAAGCAACAGAGACTCGATTGCAGCAAGCGTCTTATGGAATACAAAAATACATCTGAAAATATATTGGAGATGCCTCCTTCATTAACTCCAAAATTTCTTTTCTAATTTCTGAAAGATTTGAATTTCAAAGCATTTCCATTTGTAATCTTATACATACAAATTATTACACAACTTTGTTTAATCGATCATCGTAGTATTAATTACGTTATTGACTATGACAAAATAAATGACGCGTGCAGTTCGATTGATACCAAATGTTTAAATATTTGCACATTCACTTCTCTTCGATGTCTGATATAAAAAGGGGTGAGTGAGATCGTTGAATTCAGTTTAAATCCGAACTCAATTGAATTCAACATAAAAAAAAAATGCTGTCTACAAATTTCTTCTTCTACTTACTGGTGATTGCAATGCTGCTCGTCTTCACAGCACCTGCAGCTGAGGGCACCTTCTTCCTCATCGCCTGCTTGTTGCGATCACCGCTGTGTCCATTCCGTACAACGACTCCTGCATCAGCCTAATACACACAAAACACTCGGATTAATTGGTTTCATATTGTGCATAAAGAAATAAAAATGAGTATATAAGTTTGCATTGAATATTTGAGAGTTTTATTGCCAAGAATACAGCATTTTCTTGAATTATAATTGTAATGAGAAAGTTTCTTTAATAGCAACTATATAATTCTTTTGGCGATATTACGTCAAATACTTATAGAAGAGAGCCTGGTTCTTGGTTCAAGTTCGCTTAAGAGAACTTTTTCTCTAGATTAGTCAGAAGCGTCTAATCAAATAATTTAGATAGAGAGATGAAGAAAGAAAAAAAAAAAACAATAGATACCTTGAAACATTCCTAATTTGATTAAAATTAAAATACTGTTTTACAGAAAATAGTTTTAAGCGGCGCTTGCTTGCTTTGTGCATGGTGAAGTAAATATGAAAATATAGCTATTACCTTCTTCATTTAAGCGAATAAAGTCATGTTGCACCTGATGGTTACTTGAAAAACTTTCAAGTTTATTATGCCGACCATTCTCAAAGAATGTCCTGCACCAGCAAAACAGTTTAAAAAGTTTAAATACTTCTAAAAGAATGGCAACAATGGCAATAACCAAAGTATTAATATTCGCAGAATTTTGGGCCTATTTTATTTTCTACTATTGAACACAGAACTATTTGATCATTGAAATTTTAAGTAATTTTATTTTAGTATTTAATTTTCCTTTATGTCGTAATATGTTTTGATTTGATCCTTTCTATGTTCGTAAAATGTAAGTATTCTTAAAAATTATTGAAATTCAACTGATATGAATTTAAAACGCAGAAATTAATAGTACTACTAATTAAATAATTGCAGGGCGTTTTTGCTTACATCATAAATGTAAATAAGCGACACAGTGGATTCTAACGGTGTTTGCAATTAAATATTTGCTTGGAATTCTATCATTGCCAATGCTCTTTTAGAAAATACCCCGCAATGAGTTCTTCTTTAGATAACTTATACGATGAAAGTGCTTTAAATATATAAAAAACCCTTTAACCATTTTATATCGTTGGAGGGTATAAAGATATATAAAAGGGGCACTGAACAAATTAGATTCTCAGTTTAAATCCATCGTAGATCGTGAACAGTTACTAGTGAAATGTCTTCAAAATTTTTCTTATACTTTGCATTGTCAGCCATATTAATGGTCGATAATGCACCAAAAGCATTGAGTAATAGAATGAATGTGACTTCCGGGCTTGAAAGGCTGTGCCCGTATTTTATTCCTCCATGTCCATTCAGAATATACATCAGAACACCGCGTCCATACCTCAGACATGATGCTTTAATCAGAACAGAAGACCCAGCAACGACTGCCGTTTGATGAAATAATTCGAAATGGCGGTGGAAGTGCTTTTGATCCGTGAAGGAAAGTGCTTACCAAATCATTCTTATTTGTATTTTGAGCTAAGTAAAATCATATCTGCATAAATTGAGTGTTTTTATGCTAATTTCAATAAATATTTTCAGTGATGATACTCTTTGATTTAATTTATATCAACTATACATTTTGTTATACCATTTCTACTATTATTGAGAATATTAATAGCAAAAAAACCATTATCGTTAAATAATTAGACTCGCTACCCCTTTTGTATATGGATATTGCAACCCATAAAGTTCTTGATCAGCTTCAACAGTCAAAAGGATATAGCCAACACTGTTCGTCCATCCGTCCGTATGAAGTCCTAAATTTCAGAGACTATAAGACAATGAGCCTATTTTTGACCCGCAAAATTACATAAATCGAATAACAAGCGTAATTTGAAATCTAGAGTTACGAGTTTGGGTATTGACAAAAGGAATCATAAATATTAATTTCTCAAAATTTGATTGTGATCAAATTAAAATTGTCAAAATTTTTGTAAGTACAACTTTTGGAAAATTTCGCCTATTGCTTAAGCTGCTTTGGCTGGCAATCTGGTATATTTTGACCTCTGTGATATATTTGAAATATAGTGCTTGGTATATATTTTTTGCGGTATACTATTCGATATATTTTAATAATAATACGTCACTGTTTAGATATTATTCAAATTGGGTAGAGGGTATATCACATTCGGGCAGACTCGACTTTCTTGTTTTTTTTTTCCAAGCATTTGAGTTGTTTTCACAATAATCGAATAAGAAGAGTAATTTTGAAACTAAAATCGTATTTTGGGTATATATGTAATATCTAGAATAATTATGATTCCTGAAAATTTGGTTGAGATCAGAAATTAACGAGCACAGTAGTTTTCTTACACATTTTTTTGTAAGTTAAGTTCTGCTGATTGTTGTTAATATTAGAAAAAATGTCAATTTTCGATTCTTAAGAATAATATATGAATAAATAGTGTTAGAATGCAAGAGTTTATAAAGTATGTGTTCTAGATCTCAGAGACAAAAAAAGTTAAATGTATTAAACTTAGTATCAATATAAGTTGGTTCAACGAGGATGAAGTCTGTTTAAACTTATATTATAAGATATAGTGTAATCAGAAAAGAATTTAATTTATTTTCATTATAACAATTTGTATACTAATAATATAATTAAGCTTTTAACATCTATATTTCACAGTCGTCTACTTGAAAGTAGCTCTCAGATTGGGTATTTCCTTAACATATTTCAGATTTCTTAATTCTTAGAAGTATTTCACTTAGAATCTTGTAATTTAATATTTTTTTTTTTTTTGTATTTAAAATTATTTTTTGTCTGGATTACATTGCGGATACGAAATATCGAAGAATCTTTTTGACTTTTATTTTCTACTTTGAACTCTTCCACCTAGAGTTCCATTATAACGAAAACTTTCAGCTAAGGGCAATTTGGTGGTGGTCCGATATCGAAGGCATTCAGTTCCATTAAAAAAACTAGGTCTCACTATACACATCACCCGAATAAAATCAGATCCTTCGGATTTAGGTGCATTGTTGACTATTAGTATGGCCACTAATGCTAAAAAGATGAAAAACTTCAGAGCCATTTTACAAGTGACTGATCGCAGTGAAAGGGGCCTTGAAAATAAGACTTTTCTCTCTTTTACAGCCTATTTATATCTTCAGCAAAATACGCAGTAGTTAAACGAGAATATCAGTTTACTCACTTGGCAAAGAAACTTTATTTAACAATTACAAATAAAACACACATTATTGTCATAATTATAAATAAACATCATTTGTTAACAATGCCTTTACAATTGCCTTTTTATTTTCATTTCAAATTCGAGCAAGTTGAAGACTGTCAGACGATTACGGCTCATTAATTCATTTGCTATAGAAAAATTACATTCTTTAATAGACGTTAGGCAAGTTTGAGTCGGTAATGTTTTATGAGTAAGAATAGTTTACGTTTTTAAATTCTTTTTATGAATACAATCAAATATCCTTATCCTTATCCTCCCGAACTGGGAGACCACAGAGACTTTGTTGTGGTTACCAATGTCTTAATGCCCCGATGTGTAAACCATGGCGGAGGGAATTTAAAAGCAGCTTGAAACCAGCTAAAAATATGGGAAATATTTATAGAATTATTTGAGCAGCTGTGAACAATTTGTGTCAGTCGCAGAAAATCATGAATGAAATTTCGCTCAATGGTATTAAGGCAACAGTTGTCCACACCCACACACACACACACATACGAAGAGTACAGCATCCACATAATGAAATGAATAGATTCCACAAATAGCGAAGAGACTGCGCAGTTAAAACGCTCGCACATGGTGGCTTCCATTTGGCGTTCATTGTGGATGGCATTTTTTGGCGCGTTTTTGCCAGCCGCAATCAGTCAGATTGGCTGTGGATGGCATTTGGCTTGAATGCTGCTCGCTTTCGCTTCGTCAATTTAGTCCTGTGAACGGATTCGCCCGATGCGGTCGTTGGTCGTCCGGAGACTGATCAAGCGGAAATAGAAGATTTGACAAAAATTTCACTCAGAATATTTTTGGAAATTTTCCTGAAAATAATTGAAATTGAATTTGAATTTGAAAAGCGTGCCAAAAAATAAACGAAATAAATACATATATATGTACATCAAATATTTGGGGCGACGCGAATTGTGCCAAGTTTGTTTACGTCTCGGTTCGGGACAAGTGTTTAAAATAGAAAAACCGACATGAAATATTGAAGAACTATTACTTTGAGCAGTGCGAGTATTGAACTGTTGCCTGTTTATTTTTGCATCATTTGCAGGCATCTGTGGAAAAGTTGCTTCGCTGTGCTGCGAACTCGTAAGTTGAAAAGTGTTTTCCACTCACTCAACTCAAATGCCAGTGGGTTGCTAAGGCCATAAATCAACAAAGCGTTCGATCGGGCAACTTTATCAAAATGTTCCTGCAAATATTTGTCTGTTTGCTTAGCCAGGCTTAAATCATTACCCATCTGTCTCGAATACTTTGTTTTTTGTATGTCCGACCTTACTGACAGTCTTCTCTGCTCGGACTGCAAATTTTAGATGTCATTAATTTTTTTTTGTGAGGTCTCACAATGTTTTGGTCCGCTGACAGCGGCAACAAAGTGTTAAATTTATTGCTTGGAATTGATTTGTTCAGCGAAAGAAAACGTTAAAAACTTTATCGGCGATAATAGATTCTCAATACTAAAGTGCATTAATACAATCTCTTTTTTATCTAAAAGTATTCTGAATCGATTTCAAAAGTATGTTCATCTAAATTTAAAATTTTTTATTTCACTTAAGAAATTTGTTTCTCTAATCTTTTTAATTTTCACTATTTTTTTGTAATGTAAAACACTTTATTTAATTTAAATTGGATCTGATGAATATAAGCTCCTTTTCATTTAAAAGTATTGTGTATTAATTCAAATTCCAAATCTTTTCTGAAAATATTTATTTTTCACATTTTTTGTTCAATCTAATATGAACATAATCAAATTGTAGTTTTAACTCAGACATCTGAAATTTTGATATCAATAATAAAAATCAAATTTATTAGTTTTCAGGAAAAAAATATTATTATATTTCATTTTGACTTTTGAATGGTTCTATTAATAGAATGAAGTTGTTGATCTAGCAGATTTTTAATTAATAATATATTTGTAAAGGCCTAATTGATCTTTTGTTCAAATTAAATTACAAAGCGAGTTGAACTTAAGATTCGTTAGAAATCTGATAACGAGTTGCGTTCAATGTTTTCTGTTTGTGACTGACATCAAGTAAATGAAATTTGTGGCATCTTTTTATGAGATAAACACAGAGAAACTTCCGATTTTCACAAATGTTGTGTGAACGGTGAGCAAGAGAACCGTAGAGCTTATCTCTCTAAACAAGCGAAATAATGTAATTAAAAGGATTGCAATACTTCAAAACTAAGTGAATGCTCGAAGCAGACAATAAACTTAGCTCTGCTGAGTTTAGCAACACGCCTCAGAATAAACGCCTGCCTGGGGATCAATCAGAATCAAGGCAATTTTGGTGGCAAATGACAAGCTATTTGCCTCTGCTCTGCTTAAAATTAGCATAAGCCAATCAGTCTAACAGTCAACAGTGAACAGTGCTTCCTTCTATCGGACCGTCAGCCGTGTGTCAACCCTTGCAGCACGCACAAAATTCACACAGTTCGAGTCAAAATCAGATGACGTTAATTAGCGTTCGCAATCACTGACAAGCCCAAAGCTCTGCAGAGCATCCATCCATTTGCTCAACATCCATTTACCTGCTTTTTGTGGCAACCAAAATTTGGCGTAATTAATGTTTCCCTTCTTGTACTAAGCGTTCTTCTTTTTTTTTTTTTTGGTTTTATAATTGTTTTTCCTCTTTTTTTCATTGTTGTTGTGTGCGTGGAAGTGGAAATTATCACGCATACGCCGGGTTGCAGCCTTTCTAAATTTTGATGACAAAAGTTGACATCGTTTGCTTTGTCTTCCACATGATTACCCTAGACAAATATTGTAGACTTGGCTCTGGGGCACACTCGTTGTCTGATTGGTTGCCTCTTTCGCATGCTGCTGCTGCTGCTGCCGCAAAAGTTTTTGCGGTTAATAAAATTGACGCAGCACACATGGCGTATACGTAACGTCGTAATATGCCCAGAGGGTCATATTTATATTTCGTGTGCGCTTGACAATCATTTGATTATTTTTCTGCGCATTGTTGGAGTATTAAAACTGCGGTAAAATACTCAAACACACACACACACACTCGCACACACGTGTGAATGTCTCTATTCATATTTGGGCAAAATATTTTGTGGTCATAAATGAGCTTAATGGCAAATACAAATTGTTTGCAGGCTTTTCAAACTTTAATAGACGAGGATTTTACAGCATTTTCATTGTCTCTTACAGTTTATGCAAATTTACACTCATTTTTATGGCAACTGATTTGCATCTGCTCGCCTGACAGATGGGGGATATCGATAATATTGTGGAAAGTTCCCAACTTAATGAACTGTTTACCCTTTTATTTTTTGTCCGCAACCTTTTTGTTCCACTCGATTTGCATTATTGGTTCTAGTCAATCAATCTAGTCCTCAACTATTTTATATTCAAAGTCATTAATAAATGGATTGACTAGTTGTAGTTTTTAAGGAATGTAATCAAATATTAAAACACAATTCCGAGTTTCGAATTGAGTTGTATAAAAATAATAAAAGGAATAACATTAAACTTAAAATTGCAAGCTAAACAAAGAAGTGCATCGATATTCCTGCAAACAATATTCTTGAACGTTGAAGTCCGACATTAATTGTTCTAGATTTTGATGAGAGTTCGAGAATCATTTCAAATCAAGTTTATAGTCACATTAATAAACAAAAAACCATTTATATTCATTTAGCACAGCATATATTCTTAGAGCACTATAAATAATAATGTTATGTTGTTCTTTTCAATGAGCTTTAGTCATAACTTTAGAATTTTTAATAATAATATAATAGAATCCCATAGTCAGTGTACATACTTGTGAATATAAAAGAACTATTAAAGTGTAAAAGATATTTTTAAAAATCTAAAGACCTTTAGAATCGCATGCTGTAAACCAACATGACTTTCGACTTCAATAGAGATGCCATACGTATTCGCAATTGTGGTCATAAAACAGACACACGCACAGTTACAAATACTTATGTATATGTGTTTACTCACACACACACACACACACACACAGTTGGAAGTCTGTTTAAGAACTTTTAAAGCGGCTTGAAATGTCAAAAAAAAAGGAAAGCGAAAACTTTTTATGTTTTCTCGTTTTGCCACTTGGCCATATGTCAGCCCTCGTCGTTGAGGCTGAGATGGCTCACTCTTGAGTAGGCTGACCATTTAAAAGCAATATATCCAAGTCTGAAAATTTCCATGGCAACTTTTGCGACATTTTCGGGGGGAGGTGCTGAGGTGGCGTGTGGTGCGAATCGGGAATGAGAAGTGAAAGTAAAATAAATAAATAAAAATTGCTTGTAGCTTCAATTGAATTAGTAATGGCAGCCGCCACGCGGGAAAAACTTTTTGCTTAGATGTTTGCTCATATAATTTCCGTGCTGGTATTTTTATGGCTGGCAAGAGGGACATGGTGACATCGTCGGTACGGAGGGAACGGAAGCGGGAGTGGGACGAAGTATGTTTGGTGGTGCATTCCTGTTGGACATGCTCGCATTTTAATTGCCAGCAAATGTGTCGTCAGGCAGGCGTCTCTTTAATCTATGGCTGCCATAATTTATGTTCATATTTGCCAGCATTTTCTTTTGTGCTTTTATTTTTGGAAAATTCCCATTCCTTTGCCTTGCGGGCAGGTAATAATATATAGCATTTCATTTGGCCAGTCTGGCGAGTTGTCAATAGGCTGGCCAAATTGATATTTATGTGCTTTGACGACTTTGTCGCCTTTCAATACCCTGCAAGGAAGTGCAGAGAACAGAAAGGTAGTTTGCCTGTATAGTAGACATTTTTGTTATGGGAATAGATTTGCTTACAGTGCAAACAAAACTTTTGAGTGTGACCAGAACTAAGCTTAGAAAGAATCCATGATTACAAACAAGGTTGCCAGATGAGCAGAATTTAGTTAGTTGAGATTATTATCACATTTTATTAGTAGAGTATCTACTAGCAGTTCTTTCAGTAAACGAAACATATTTTTTCTTTTCATAGAGACGTTAAGTTAAAGGTTCGTTTGATTTATGTACAACCAGGGCTTTTAATGCTGGCATGCTCAATCTTCGGCTTCCTCGGGCTCTAAGTCCCATTGTGACAGTTATTTTCTCCTAGTTGATTCGGGATTTATGCTGTGATTTGGTCACAATTTCTTAAGCTCTTTATTCAACTCACTTACAACATTGTTGGCGTCCATTTAAGTTTAAAGTTTATCCTCATTTGAATTTTTATTGTGCTTTTGTGTAACTTCTGGTTTCCGGCATCGTTCTTTGTTGTTCGCCTGTGCTCAATATGAATTTCCCATTATAATTTCCGCTTC
This sequence comes from Drosophila niveifrons, assembly GCA_035046325.1. NCBI lineage: Eukaryota > Metazoa > Arthropoda > Insecta > Diptera > Drosophilidae > Drosophila > Drosophila niveifrons. The sequence goes on along the minus strand of JAWNOC010000004.1, from coordinate 345,172 downwards.
ATTCAATTTTTCGAAGCATCTTCTACTCGGTTATCCATTGTCAACTGCAGCTCTCTTGTGTGCTCTCAGCTGCTCTCTTTTATTCTCATTAATATGTCACTTACAGTCACTGTTTACTAGTGAAATTTTCTTATTAAAGCGCTTGACATCGCATTTAATGGGATTTTTTCAATGACGTCGCCCTTTAAAGCACTCAAATTAATTCGTCATATTAAACTGATGAATGAATGCTGTTGCCCGTTATTAATGACCATCCATTAAAGATTCAGGCTCAAACGCTGGCTAAATTGCTCAATTATGCCTTGGGCTGCCTCTGCTCTGGACTCTCGAATTGCTCTCGTCAGTTAATCAGCTGATTGCATAACAGAGGGGGGCAAGAAATAATGCAAAGCACATTATGAATATGGAGCAGCTGGAGCTGGAGCTCGAGCTGGACTCCGATTAACAAGCAAGGTCTATTAGTATCTCTACGAATGTTAATACGGTAATATTATCTGCTACGGATGGATTGTTTTATGTGCATAATAAATTGTCAAGAATTTAATCATTAAAGGCGCTTATTTTAACATAAGTTTCTTTAGAATAGAAAGAGTAGTATTTATAGGAAACATAGCTGTTAAAATTGCTAAATTCTATTTTCATTAAATGTAAACATTTTGAATACTCGAAATAATATAATTTACATCTTATTCTAGTTAACATTTTTTTATTTTACAGTGAACTAACGCTAAAGGCAATTATTTGTTAGAGGGATGTGTTGTTTACTCGATACATAATTTGTTATTAAACTTGATTAACTTTTGCCAAGTTCATCTTAAATTTAAATAGTTGGTAATGTATTTGTAAGATTCGGAGCACTTTATGCTAAAAAGTTATTCGACTTCTCTTTTCATCAAATAATATTGGAAAGTAATACTGTATACAAAAGAGAAAGAGAAATATTTGTTATCTTTTCCACTGTCTCATTGTCTACGCACTCACAAATGGAATTATTTATTTAAACTCTCATGAGATGAGCAGACCACAAAAAGAGAGAGAACAAAGAACCATTGTGAATGAATGCATTTTAATTAGAAATCTATTTATTTACCTACATATACATTTGAATAAACATTCAACACATTTGTTTGCCATATTGGACACATTGTTTTTTGCTAGTCACAACTGAATAAGTAGATGCACTCATATCAGGCGATTCGCATGAATAATCAACGAAATTCAATTACATTTTCCATTTGTATACGGCTAGAGTGGAGAGGATAATGTCATTCCATCAAGCTGACACGCAGTCATGAAGTCAGTTTTTTGTTTTTCAATATTGATGTGGCATAAATAGGAAATTAAATAAATGCAAGAGGTAAAACGTGTGTTGCCTGAAGTCTAGGTCCCAAGTCAAATCAAAGCCAAGGCTGAGAATACGACAGAGACTGAGACTGAGGCTGAGGCATTGACAGGTTGTCAATCGATGACATGCAACATGGCAAATGGTAAATGGAGCCAGCATCCAGTTATAGTCACTCAATCTGCTGATGTGGATAATGTGCCGGCTACGTGCGTAATCTAAGCCTCTGTTTCCAATGTATCTCAGTCTATGAAAATTGCTCAGGCATCTGCCATCTACCATCTACCATCTAACAGATTATGCCTATCTCTCTTTCTTTTTCTATTTCTCTCACTTTCTCAGTGTGTGCTTGTGCAAAGGTAATCCAATGCCGAGCAGCCGGCTGAAAGATGAGCTGCTCTTGAGCCTTGGGATAATGTTGTTATGTGATTTGGTTACCATGCACAAGTCTAGTTTGCTGGAAGAGCTGGAAGCTATTCGTTTGTCCCCTTGATAAATGGACTCGCTTGTCTTTTGGTCATTTTGTTGAATTGTTTGCTAATGTCAATGCTGGAGTTCTTACGATTTATTGTAGAGTTAATTTTGATAGTGAATTGAGGTTAAAGTCTTTCACATTAATCTTTCAACCACGATATCAATCAATAACAGCAACTTTTAGCAAAACTTTCTTTAACCTGTACAACATCATTTACTATTCATTGACGTCAGCAGCTTCTGAAGTATGACTTGTTTTTCTTATAAATAGTTAAGAATGGGTTTTTCCCACCTGCTCGGACAAAAGCAACAACTTTTTCATTTCTCCACAAGTTTTTCCTGATTTACTCTCATTGCTGTTGTGGCTGTTGCCCCTTTTGTCGAACAGCTACTCGAGTACACTTCGAGTTGATGATTAACTTTTTCGCCATTTATCATAAAATCATTGCTCCAGAACGAAGGAAAATAAAGGCACGGACCCACGCCCACCGTCCACCGTCCACCGTCCACCGCCCATAATCCGCCTTCCACTCGTCCACTCACTGACCACAAATGCTATAAATAATGCACTGAAATTGCAAAAAGAGATACGAAGAAAAAACAACATACAAATAAATAAATAGATACAATATGCATAGAAAAAGATGTTGTTTCTTTTATGCTTTCTGCTGTGTTACGCAACTTGAACACATTGTTCCATTATTTGATTTTTTTCCTGGTTTTACTTTTGTTCGGGTTTGAGTTTGCTCTCCGTTTCCATTCGGTGAGCTACATTTATCTTTTGGCTTACAAATAAAGCACCAAAAAACCATTTAATTTACATAAACATTCTCATCTAATACGAGTCACCGTTCACCATGAGATGCCATACATTTCTTTTTTCTTCTTTTCACTACACCAAAAATATTTTAATTTTCATCTAGAAAAACTTTTTTGAAGCCCTCAGCTGCAAACTTGTGATTGTTAATTACGACTTTTGTTTTTCAATGGAAATTAGCTTTATAACTCAGAGATTAGGAAAAGGTGCTTTTGAAGGTCACGAAATTACGGGCTGAATCATCAAGTAGAAAATGAGTAGTAGTCATATTTTATATTCGATTTTTGTGTACGCATTGAAATTTGACTTGAATTATGCAAAGGTATTTTACTTCAGGCTAGTGATACAAATCATATTGTGGATGGGCGATGTTCATAATTATTTCTCTTCATTATATGAACCCTATTTTTTTACAAATTTCAATTGTTGTCATATTTTTGGGTTCAATAACAAAAAAATGTCACTTTGCTATAAATTTTTTGTCTTATCGATAGTTCCTGATTTTAAATATTTTGTAGTATAACATTATTTTAGTGTTGAGTAGTGTGTAATAATAACGTAGTTTAAGTGTTGTGTAGGATATTAAGATTCACGCATAATAAATAAAGCAACTCTTACAATTTTGAATTATACATGGAAAGCTCACATGATCTCAAAGATTTCGATAATTGCAGCGATCATTTGCAGATTCTCTTTGATTGAGAATACGTAAAATTTGAATAATATACGACTGTACTTTATGTGTGTTGCACACTCGGCGCTGTTGGAACTAGTACTTAATCATAATAAATATGGAAGCAATTCACAGTCATTAGCAGCTATTGTTAAACATTTGTTTACATCAGCCAAACGAGCGCTTTTTGTTTTTCTTTCGCTCTGCTTGAATTTTTTTTTTTTTTCATTCATCATCCTCTTTGCATACTTTGTGTTTATCTCGCTTCATTGTGTCTTGTGTCTCGGTCTCTGGGCTAATGTTCTATTGACATTGACCGACATGTGGATAAGGAAATTGTCTTCAAAATAATTCTCTTGTGCAGTGTCTCCGTCTGAGTCTTCGCATATAAAGTATGTACAAAGACAGTATTTTTCGCCCCATGAGCACACGTAACATAGTATTTTGTGCTTTCCTCAGTCTGCACGTGGAGGGTAATTTACTTAGAGCTGTCGAAAATTGTTTGTCTTCCTTTGGCGCTGGCAACCTGCTGTGCTGGTCCCCAAAATGAATTTGGCCTGAATTATGTGGACAATAAATTTCAGGGCTGCCTGTGGCTGCTGTCGTTTCTCTTACTCCTCTTTCGCATTGACTCTCAACTTTGATGGCGTGATTTTGCCAATTAGCTTGCAGCCTGGACTCAAAAATGTAGATGTAAGCATGAACATTCTGAACAGCCCCAGCTTCGCATTCCTGACCAAGCACCAAAATTGCTTTTCAATTCTGTGTGCCGCAAACAATTTAAGAGCAATTCCAATTCTGATTTTCTGCTTTGCCATTTGTTTATTCCTCTTTGCCCCGTGCTGAGGCTCGAGTTGCGTCGACATCAAAAATTTATCGCGAAACCTTCAATTGAAATTCGCTGCATTTTCGCCGTTGACAGATTGCCGCATAAGGTAGCAAAAAATCCAAAAGGCAAACCAAACAAACTGAGGGGAGAGAGCAACATTCTTATTCAATGCTGGAATACTCTCTTGTAGAACACTGTACTGTAAATCATGCTACTCCTCGGGGAGCCATATGTCATAGTTAACCAATCTGTAATAAATTTTCGATTTAGCTAACGTATCAATATCCATATGCAAATGGGCTGAATAATTTAGGGTATATGGTTAGAATGTGCTGAAAATCTCAAATTTATTGTAGCAAAAATTTAAATATGTTTTACACGAAACTGTAGAAAATTTGTTAAAAATTTAAGTGTTAAAATTCTTTTTGAAGAACTAAACAATTCAATATTTAAATTAAAAGTATGGAAATTAGAAAGTCTGGTTTCATTGAATGCATATAAAATTATAAAAACATAACATAATATTTTAAAAAAATCCATAAATTATATATCTCTTTTATAATATATAAATATAAGGTTGTCAAAAAAGTATATATACATAATTTATATTTTTTCTTTGGCTTAATTATAGTGAGAATTCAAGGTTTGAAATAGTTTTTAATTTCAATGAAATGTATTTATAAATTGTTAACAAAATGTAGTACATTCGCTTTTTAATCAGTGAAATCAGTTAATAGTACTGAAAATATACTACTACGTATACTACTAAGGAATATTACGTATACGCTGGGTGTCTTCTTAAACATTTTTAACCAGGTTTGAGTGTCGCCCTTTGTATACTCTTTACTGACAAAGGACGACAAGGTTGGCAACATACTGTTGCAGAGTCAAAGCCTGGTATTTGCAAGGGTTACAATCTTTGTAACTGTTTTTTTTTTTTTTTGGTGTTTTTTGTTTTTTGTTTGGCTTTGCAGGCTGTCAAGAATGTGAGTTATGCGAGTTGGACTTGTTTCAAGCTGTTACTTTTGTTGTTTTTAGTTTCAATTTGCATTTAAGCCGCTCTGCAATGGGCTTAAAATGTATGAGTTTGCTTGTAGCTTAGGCGAGGAACAGTAAGATCTAAAAATCGAAATAGAAAATACTGTTATGGTGTAAACAATGTGGATAAACAATTGAGAAGCTGCCAATAAAACGAAATATTTACACTAGAAAATGTGGTGTAGGGGAAGGGGAAGGGAAACTACCACATGAAATCAATTAAAATATTTGGAAGCAAGAGATAGCACAACACATAAAACAGCGGACGGAAAACATCTTTGAATTTGTGCGTGAAAAGTAATTGAATGTGACCATTAAAATAGCGTATACGAGGCATACGCCAAGAAGAGGAAATGTTTTTTCGAAATAAATCGAAATGAAGTACGACTACTAAGTGGCGTCTGTTTATTTGGAAAACAAGCAAACAAACAGACGAAGCTGAAAGAGAATGCCAATTGAAAATGCGAAAATGTGCCACACACTGTCCATCATTGTGCCATCAAAGTTTGGCCAAAAGTGAAAATTAATTAAATACTATACGTAACGAGTACTCAATATGTGTGTGTGTGTGTGTGTTAGTCAAGTATTTGCGTAAATTACTTGAATGATTATTTTTCATTTTATATTCTTATTCTCCTCATATTCGTCGCGATGGCAGCAGCACTAAAATGGCAGCGAGAGCAGCGAGTGCTGTAAGTGAAACCTCTTCGGGCATTTCAAATATTTGCCAAATAATTAATCACGCCACGTCATGGCCCAGAATGGAAGCGCCTACGTCAGCGTCAGCATCAGTTCTTGCACTTCGTATTCTACCTCACTCTCTCTCTCTCTCTCTTCCTCATTCGCTGTCTGTCTTTGTCTCTGCCTCAACCTCTGTCTCTGTCTCTGTCAGTCGCCAATGCCTGTTGCCCACTGATAAAATGAGCACCGACTCCGACTACGACGACTCATACCAGATTATTATTATTATAAAATTTTAAATAAAGCCGACAGTTAAAGTTCTCTACACATGACCTTATCCCCTCCTCTATCAAGTGAAGCAAAACATTCCTGATTCCGACCACAGCTTTCTGTCTCTGCCTCTGACTCTGATTCCGATTTAGATTCTACGTTGCTTTTGACTGACGTCCTTCTGCACCGGCTGCTTTCATGTTTGAGTATTTCTCTTTCAAATTCGTGCTTATTTATTGCTCGCATTTAAACTGACATTTAAATTCAAGTTAAGTCTTAAATAAATTTGCAAATAAATGTTTGCCTAAAAGTCATATTTGTATTCCAATTACAGAAGATAAATACCCATTATTGTTACTCAAAGATGAGTGATAGCTATAACTGAATATTAAAATAATCTTTGCTAGTTATTTTATGGTATCCACCTCTCTTTCTTTTTATAATTGTGGTAAGTTTTTGTGACTTAATCTTCGCTCCCTTTGGCTAATTTCCCAGCAACAAAAATTTAATGTGGAAACTTTCTTCATCTTATCATGTAAATCACAACTAAGTTTTTATCCAGTTTTATCCAGAGTGGTTTTTTATTTTTCACTTTTTTTTCCACTCTGACACCCTCATTAATTTCACTACTTGCTAAACTTGGCAAAATAATTTTTTTTTGAAAGTTTTGCAGGCGAGAGCATTCCCAAATTTCCCCTTTGTGTCTAAATAGAGAATATATTTGCATTCGTATTTTGTTTTATTTTTAAGACAATTATTCTCATGAATTTAAATGCATTTCAAAACAAATTTGTTTTATGAAAAATTCCAATTTCATTTTAATTAAAGACTGCAAGTCCCAAATTTGTTTGTGGCTAAAACTATATATATATAAGGCTTTAATTCAAGCAAAGCAGTCGCAGTCACAGTTGACTGGACAGGAGCAGACAGGAGTGTAGAGAAACTCGCTTGGCTTCCAGAAATCCACAAGTGTCTGGCACTTGTTCTTCTTGTATTTCTCTTCAATTGTTTCCATCTTTGTTTTCTCTCCGCATTGACAGAAGTAGTCGCCCTTTAGGAGATTTTCCATGTTGCCGCTGCAGATATCGCTGATCAGCAAATCAATGGGACTGGGATCGGAAATCGCGCTTTTCGTTGGCTTCGCTTTCAATAGAATCTTGTGCGATATTCTGGCATTCACGTCCAGTAGAATGGTGCACTTCAGCTTAGGATTATAAACGCTCTTCACTCGTTTGTTGTCCACAAAGATCTCATAGTGATCCACATGGTCCAGGTCATGGATATACCAGTCCACCGATAAGCATCTGGCATCGATGCGCTTCACTTTGGTAATGGTGACTGGAAAACTATTGTGCGGCGATGGCAGCGACTCCTTGGTCTCGTCCAGCTGATTCTCAATCAAGCATCTCACGTGTGTCATCGCATTGATATCCATGAAGAAGCTCTTCATGTGCATCTTCATCTCGAGGCGTCTCTGGCCCTCGGGAGTTCGCAGAAAGGCAGCTCGCTTAATGGCGCACCTCACGGCCACACAGTGGCAGCAACAACAATCCTCCTTATAGCGTTCGCAATCATCTGAAAAAGGCTTATAGTCCTCCGCTGATTTTTCCACAGCGCTTTCATCTACCGCATCTGCTTTTGTTTCCTCTGCAGCTTTAGGCTCGCTTTGGGCATCGCATTCACTTGTATTTCGTGGCGTTGCTATTGGGGTTTTGGTGGCTCGTCCTTGTGACGATGTTGATGGTCGTGCTGAGTTACTCGGTTCAATCTCCTCTGGCGGTGCAACGCTTACTCGCTTGGACATTTTGCAATCAGTTTAATTTATTCGTACTTTGCGTAACTTTTAATTTGTATCTTTGTGCAATCAAATGAATAATAATAAATTCAAATATAAATGTCTTTGTAAAGTTTGTGATAATTTCAAGTAGAAAATGAAATTAAACTCAAATATATCTGAATTAGAAATTATATTCTAATTATATGCTTATGTCCGACTGAAAGGCCTTTTTTTTGCATAGAAATAAAAAGAAAAATATATATATATAAAAATTTGTAATTGAAATTTCTGCAAACAAATATTTAAAATTCGAATATAAACATCGAAGTTTGTGACAGTTTAAAATATGAAATCTACTGTCGAGTGTTCTCCACTGTAAGATATTCGCCACCCACTAAAGGAAGAGCAAAACAGTGCGGTATTATTCTAAAAATATACCGAATTCATATACCGAAAAAATACTAGAATATACCGCGGGATAGTTTTGGTATATTTTTAATATACTATATTATAAAATATTTACTAAATAACTTATACAATTAAATTTTAAGGAATCATAAATACTTTTGCTATCACCCAAAAGTAAATAAGATATATTTGAGTTTGGTCGTCTGTAAGACAACCCCTTCCCAATTACAAAAAATATAAAAATAGTGTAGTATTATTCTTAAAGTAAAACCAAAAAATACAAAAATATACCAAAAACTTTTTTTTTTGGTATTTTGATATAGTACTATATTCAAAACTATTTAATAATTAACTTCTACATTTTTTATAAAAATTCTAAAATATACCGAAGTCTATTTGTGGTGTATTGACGTAATACTATATTGAAAAGTATTCTCTAAATACTTTCGACAATTTTTACAATTTAATGCACATAAATTGCGACTTAAGCTTTAAGAATACGCTTGTTGCAATGAATGAACAAACTTATATAGTTAATTGAATGATGTTCAATTTAGCGGGCACTCGGTTTAATTAAGCACAAGAATTCAAAAGTGATTTATTTTATTAACTGTCAGTTGAGCAAACAAACGAAAACGGAATTTGTTGTACTTAATGCCTTTTCGCTCAACTCAAAGTAAAATAATTTCGAAACCCTGAGCAGATCTTCGAATAAATGCTTCTTGTAAATTATATAGTGTCAACTACTGAAGTTGATACGTTATTTACATTGGTGGCCTGCACTTGTATTACACGATGACATATTCGAGATTTATGAAAGATAAACACGAAACGGCATCGCTATCAAATCGATGAACGTGCAGACTCACAGTTGCCAACATCTTCAATCATCTTCAATCATAACGAATTTGCAGAATTTCTACAGAACGCTTTATGACCCCAAATGGATGACCCAGTCTGTTCTCGTCAGGTTTCTGGTCGTGATGCCTGCCTGAGAAGAACGAGTACGAGAATGAGAGAGGACGATGAAGGACGACGACGGCAGGCAGCGCAACTTTGTCAATATTTATGTTCACAGCTTGGAGCTTGGGTAAAAGCAAATGGAACGCTGTGAAATTTACATAATGTATTGAGAGGAGAAGGTGGGGGGTGAGCAGTGAGCGTGAATGGGAGCGAGAGAGCAGCGCATACGAAATGAGCAGCGCCCATTCACTTTTTTTTTATAAATGACAAATATTTTGAGGCCTCTCTAATTAAAATAGCTTAGAAGGCGTTGCATAATGAGCGACCCATTAGTCTGAATTTGCAAAGGGCTTCAAACAACTAAGACTTGCCCTTCCAAGTTGAAGTTGAAGTTTGCTTTTAAGTCGCAGGCAGTGTTTCAGTTTTGCTTAGCTCTGCACGGCTAACCGATTTCTTTTCTTTTAGCTCATTATTCGGCTTGGCTGCGCATACGTGGCGTATGATTAACACGCTCGCCACATTACACAACACACATACGCACCGTACGTTGCCGTTGCTGTTTCCGTTGTCGTTGCCGTTGCTAGCTTACAAGCAAAAACCTGACATACACGCATGCACAAGTGTGCGTGTATTAAATTATGTTTGCTTTATGATTTATCTAACGGAGGGCTCGTAAGAATTTTGAGCATGTACTGCAACGCCATTCCGACAATATGTTTTATCTGCCTTTGTCTGCTTAGCAGCATCCTAAACTTTGCGGCCCAGCGGGGGGCATCCTAGCCACGGGATATTCTACCCTGGCAGCCACGCCAGTCAGGCAGTCAGTCAGCGAGTCAGCCAGGCATTTTAATAGACTTTCCCTCGCGTCGTGTTGGAAAAAGTAATTGCGTCGAAGAAACACTCGCTGGTTGCTATCTCAGCTCACACTCTGATCCTTAAATGATAAATAAATAGGCGTTACAATCGCCAATGCCTCAAAAGAGCGACTAAGAATTGCTCTGTGATTCTTGGAAAATGAATATCCATAAATCTCTGAGCTAACTCAATGTGGGAATTATTGCTAATCAGCATGGCGAAAGAGAAAATGATACATCCTCTCAACATTGCTTTTTTTGACACGAAGCAAGAAGAAAAGCAATTGACAGGTCGCCTAGGAAATGTATCTCCCTAAAGAAAACTTTCTGAAATTGCCCAAGAAATTCAATTAAATTGATTGCGGTCGCCGCAGTCGCCACAGGGCATTTCCCCTAAGTTTAATAATATTTGCTGCTGCTGCCAAAATAAAAATAAAAATAAAACGAAACGAAACGAAAGCGCAAAGAAAATATGTTTAATACATTTCAAACTGCCACTTAAGCTGTGTCCTGCAATTGCTGTTGTTTTTGTTATTGTTCTCCTTCTTGTTATTCTTGGTGTTTTCCTTGGAAAATTGTCGTGCTTCTTGAAATTGTCGTCAAACTTGTTTTGAAGTGCATATTTCATCGCCTGTGCGACGGGTATTGTGTGACATTCTCCGTATTGGCTTCGACGTTTAACTTTTGCCAATTGCCTTGCTTTTGGCTCTGGTCTCGGACTTGGTCTTGATCTTGGTCTTGGGATAGACACTTCCGTCGCGTCAGCGACATCCGTTGCTGTCTGTTCTGAGATGTGTATGTGGTTTGCGTGAACGAATTTGAAAGTTTTGTAACTGACAAAAGTAGATAAAGTTTAGTTTTTTGTGTGGTGAGGGGAAAGCTGTTCGTTAAAAATCCACTGAAATTCTTGGTGTTGCGTTGACAAGTTTTAAGGGCCTTGAATAATTGCCCGACGCCCAAAGCAGTCAATAAAACTTGGCTAGCCAACAGCGGGCAGTAGCAAACAGTAGCAGCAGCAGCACGTGAAAACTTTACTTCAAATTGTACGAAAAATAATTAATATGGCGCAGCTTTTCATTACATTTGCTTCACCCTTGCCGGAAGTCACATTCCCAAATTCCCCGCCAAAGCACACAGTTCCGATGTTGCCTAACGCCTGACGTATTCGCATTCGTTCCGGCTCTCGCTCTCGTTGCCGCAAGAGCTGTCATTAAAAATGAGTTGCCAATGGCAATTGCAGGGTCCCCACTATTTACCCTCGACTCGACACCGACAACGACACCGAAAGCGACGACGACGGCGACGCCGTCAAAGTCACCAACTCCGACCCTGACCGCAGTTATTAGTGCCAAAGCTAATTGCACTTAAACGTCTGTGCGCTTGACTCCTTTGTGCAAGGACCACAAATGCTTTGAATGCCCCCCAACCAAAATATGGCGCACATTAAATTCATGTAAGTGCCCATGTCAATTGGGTGAAAACTCAATCCCATATCAAATGCTTGAAACGCTTTTATGACCTACGGACAATAAATCATCAATTGTGCGCTAGAAATTTGTACAAATCATTTACAGCACTTTTATGCGGACTAAGCTTTTACTTTTCTCTATGATTTATTGTTGCAATAAATTAAGAATGATTTTGCTTGAATTTCGTCTAAATTCTATCAATATAAATTATCATTGAACAATGATTAGGCAATCAATAATCAATTTATGAGTAATTCATGCGAAAATATGTTTGAACAGTCCTAAAGCTATTTGCACTTTCCACTTTTCAATTTCCAATTTGCCCTTCGCTTTCTCTGATCTGCAATCATCCCGTGGCGTGCAAACATCAATATTTTCACTTAGCTGTCCAATAAACAGAGGATTTTATGCCAAACAAATGCAGCTGACCAGCTCAATGAAGGCACCTGAACAAGTACACATATATGTTACTTGTATATACATTCGGATATTCTCAGTATCTGGGCAATGCTGCAATTACATTGTGCTTTCCAATTTGCTAAGCTGCTTAGCCAGGGAAGCGTCTATAAATAGCTTGTCTCAATAGCCGATAGAAGATTCCGTTCGATTTGCCAACAATTTGTAACAACATTTTGTTTTTCGGGTTCTTCTCAGCCAATGAATAAATAATAAGCATACGCACTGTGGAACTGTGAGGCACTGTGTGGAATTGTAGACTGCATGCGATTGCCAAAAATCAATAGCAAATGAAACAAGTGATGCCTTCTAAGCACTCCAATATCGAATTGAAATTGAAGCGACCCGAAAGGCAAGCACAAGGCACAAAAACCCAGACAAACAGATGTTCAGAATAGAACCACATCAGACGACTGCGTTGAGACTGCGTTTGCGATTACGAATGCGATTGAATGGGGATAAAGGCGCCTGATTGCGATTCGAAAGTCTTTTGTAGTATTTGCTCCCAATGAATTTGTATTATGTAGTACACAATGTGACGCCACTGAACGGGTTTGCAGCACCCACTTCCTCAAGCTCTTCTTCCTTCTTCTGCTTTTGTCCTTGTCCGTCTTGCACCGGAAACAGCAGCTCAAGTCAAACAAAAACACCCCAAAAAGATAATAACACAAAAAAGAATGCCAATACGTAGCCAACACAAGGCAAATGAATTCCTTGCAGCAACTGAGCCAAAAGCCATGGCTCAAACTCAATCAGCTTCCTTCGTTTCGCTTCGATTGCACAAGCCAAAAATTCTTCAGCTGTAATCTAAAGCTGCATTTGCTTTGGATGTCGATTTCAGACAACGTACAAGCAACTTTACCAAACTTTAAGTAAATAGAATCTACAGATTGTAGTTCTCTGCAAAGTAGATACTTTAAAACAAGATTCTTTATACCCAATAACCACAGGTTAGCAAAGTATTTTAACTTTGCGACTCTAACAAAAGTGATTAAACAGGCGGAGGAGTTTATTTCCAACTCCATAATGTATAAATATTCTTGATCAGCGCTAACAACCATGTCCGTCTATCTGTCTGTCTGTCTAACTTTCCGAGTAAAAGAGAGAATCCCAGAGAAACTATTAGACAGAGCAATAATTTTCGAATGCAGTTATGGTTTTTTGTCTTAGTTTTGCGCCCTAGAAATCGAAAAGAAAATGCAATTTTGAAGCTAAAGTCACGATTTTAAGGACATGTAGTATTGTCTTAAAAATTTCCTGAAATTTCCGATCAAAATTAAGTTACTTAAAAGATAATATTATGCCACCGCTACTTACCTTAGGTCTTTGTTGTTTTGCCTGACAATCTGGTATATTTTGTTATGGTATGGTATGATAGCCTTCGGTATATTTTGGTACTTTGCGATATAATTTTGTAAATGGTTTAATTGAAAATGGGAAGCGGATACCTCACGTCCGAGCAAACTCGAATGAAGCTTTTTTTCTCGTTTTTTTGCGACAGACAACGAATGCTGCAGTCGGTTTGGTTGACAATAGTATTTAAAATAGTTTATAAACATACCAAATCTAGCATTTGGGATATTTCAGTATTTCGGTAAATTAATTTGGTATATTTTAAGAATAATTCTACCACACTATTTTGGTTTTATTGCGAATGACTATAGCTTTCAAACTTGTTTAAATACATGAAAATATAAATTTAACTTGTTTTCATATTTACTAGTCAATTTGTCAAATTTGTCCTTTAAAAATTTAATAAAATGCATATATAAATAAACAATACAGCCTGCCAAAATTGAAAAGATTTTTTAAATTCATATTAACATACAAGTAAAATAAATTCAATGCAAAACAATTCATTAAATTTAATGTGATGTCATGAAATATTTATCAGTTAAATGGTCAGAGCTGTTCTTTAAATACAAAATAAATAAACAGCCCATAAATAGCTCAAAATATTTGTAGCATTCATATAACATATGAATAAATAAATAAATTGACTCGTAGTCTGACCACTGCTTTAATTTGGTTTAGTTTGAGAAGTATTTCCCGCATTTCATTCAGCTGACAGTAGAAATTTATTGCTTCGACTACTCGTTTAAAAGGGTTTAAAAGTTGGACAAGTAATGACACTATTATCGTAATACTATAATGCTACTAATGGCTTCTAAGTTGTAAACTAACCCAAACTGAATTAGATCGCCTAAGTCTTATTTGAGCTTCTGCTTTTGACATGCTTGAAAATCTACTCTTAAATTATTTATAGGATTTATAGTTATTTTTATTTTTAGGGTGTTCAGAGCCCTTTCCGTTGTTTTATTTTATGTTGTTTAATTTGAAAATGGTGTTCGATTTTCTATCTAACATTTTTTATTACTTTACATTAATTTGGGTAAAAGAAAAAGGTTCTATTGTCATGGAAGCGCCTCAAGCCACAGCCATTGCTTATATGGTGTGTGTGTGTGTGTGCGTGATGTTGTCCTTTTGGCAGAGGACATTTTTGCATATTAAATAAATAATAGACTACCCTAAGGGAGGGTTGTCGATGTGTGTGAGTATGTGAAGGGGAAAATAGGCCGCAACATGTAGCAGAATTTATGGTACAACGCATTTGAGTTTATTACGTATACGCAATGTTATTCAATTTAAAGTTGCTTAAATCAAACGACTTTAACAAGCATTTGCCTCTCGCTTTTGTGCACTGTATTTATGTGTTTTTCTCTTGTATTTTTTTGCAGCATGGCAACAACTGGCGCCAGTCAAAGAACACAGCAAGAGCAATAGCCAGAACAACAACAATTGTGGTCACAGCTAAAACAAAATGTGCAAAATAAAACACGCAACTGCGGCAGCAACACAACTAACAACAACAACAACAACCGCAAGAGTAGCCGCCAGTCTACGGAAAACGTAGATGCCATAAACTGAATACCCCTTAGCAAAAAAGTACACAACGCAAAAAAAAAAACTTGAGCGCAACAGCCAAGCAAAGGAAACGGAAGTGGCCACGACGACCACACGCACACGAAATAAGTAAAAGAGAGAGCAAGAGAAAGAGGAAAGGAGATAGTCTGTCAGTCTGCTGCCAGAGAGGCAGTGTCACATCTTGCATCTTTAAAGCAAACTCCCAAACATGTACGCAGCGCTAATGGACATAAGCCAGACGCTTGCGGCGAGTCTGGCGTATGCGCCGCTGGAGTCCAACGGTGCAGCTGCCTCAGCTGCTGCTGCTGCCGCCGCTGCTGCTGCCAACACAGCGGGCTCAAATGTAAGCCAACTCAGCAATTTCAGTCAGCTGGATGTGTCGAGCCGAGGGGCACACAACGCGAGTGCCGAGGAGGTTTCGCAGTACGTGGATGTCTGGGATCGCCCGGAGACCTATATTGTAACCGTCCTCTTTACGCTCATCTTCATTGTGGGCGTGCTGGGGAACGGCACTCTGGTCATCATATTCTTTCGCCATCGCTCGATGCGCAACATACCGAACACGTAAGTGCCGTCATACTTGTAATAGCCATTCAGACCACCCACGGTGTTGTCTTCCCTTTCCTTCCTTCCGCTTGCCGTCTGCCATCTGCCATCTGCCTCCTCTCCGCATAATCATAATCATGGCAAGCACTTAGTATATAAATAGATGTGTAGGAAATATAACCCAAAATTGCCACTCAACATTCATGGGCTGACTTATGAGCAGCATCTTTGATTTTATTGTTCCCTGTTATCTATCCCAGTCAGATACTTATTCTTTTCCCGCAGCCAACAAAACAGCTGTCAACTTTTGGCCAAATTAAAAGTTACCAAAAGAAAAATGTTCATATTTTTGTATCAGTCACTCTCTCTTCCTCTCGAATGCGGCACAGCATGTGCTTAAGAATACTTTTGCAAAGCACACCAAAAACTTGAAGGAATTTAAAGAGGGAACCCCAAAGGGGTTCCCTTACAGCGGCCCATAGGTTCAAAAGGGATCAAACGAAAACATTAAAGCTGCATCGCACATCCCTTTTCAATTTGAATAATCCCCATCTCAAAAATCCATTAAAATATTTGCGCACACACGAAATTCTTTATTTATCATACCCAATTATGCTCCTTGATTTATGCTGCCAAATGCTAATTATAATGCATCAATATTGGTTAAGTTAATTCCCAAATTTGTAATCAATGCTTTTCAAAGCTGTGCCAAGCAAATAAGCCAACAATCTTTTTGTATTCATTACTTGCAGCATGCAAGTTGTAAATTTTTATATAGCAAGTGGAATAAAAATGGTTCTTTTTTACCTTCGCTTTATTTTATAAAAGATGACTTTGTAGTTTTTATTACTTAATTATAGTTGCAAGCAATAATATTTGTTATTATTTCGATCAAGTTTTTTGCGTTGACATTTAACATTCAGTGAACTGTTTGCCCACGGTGCGTATGTGTGATAAGTTTTAAATAAGTAAAATGGCTGTTTGCTCACATTTTGATATTGACAGCTTTTGCAACTGGCTTAACGCGTGCTAAGCTGCAAAGCTAGTGAGATAAAGCTGTTATATAAGTATTGGCAAACCCGAGTTTGAAAACATTTTATGGCCAACAGCTGGCGGAAATTTCGGGTTCGGGGTGTGGCATATGAAAATGTTTATTAAGTTGGCAACTTGTACAGAAACTAACAACTATATAACATGGCTTGTGGCATTGTGGCTTCTGTCTACAAAGAAAAATTTAAATAAATTGAAATGGAAATTCAATCAAAAGTTTTACACCTCAACGCGACAAACGCTGTTGACTTTGACTGCTACTGCAAAGGCAACTGAAGCACTTGCATAACAAGCATATTTATTATAAATTGTCTTCACGCCTCGACTGTCAATAAAACGTGTTTCTTATGTGCAATCCTCCTTGAAAGATGCCAGAGCAAACTGTGCACAAATTGACAGATAAAGGGAAATATGTTGAAGGTGACTGTCCAAGTCCAAGTCCAAGTTGAAGTTCGAATTGGAAGAGTGTCATTGAAGCTCGGACAGCTGCTATTTGGAAGCATCCAATCAATGACCAAGAATCATAATTTTCCCTCTATTGATGATAAAAGTTTTCTCTGAATGTGCGAGTGTATTGCGACTGTCTAGACAAACGTCAATTGGCGAGAGTCAGCAATCACAAATTACAGGCCGTAATGATACATGTTGGGGCCAAATGTTTTTGCTCTGGTTCATGATTTTTGTCACCTAAACCCAAGTTCAAGCGTTTCAATGCCAACACAATTTGTGAAAAGGGCAACATTTGCAACACACCACTTGGATTCGATTTGACAATGAGGTGGAGAGTAGATACTTTCAGCTGTTGACTCGGCTGCAGACCTAACTCAAGGATTTCACTTTAAAATGTCCAAATACACAATAAAAAATTTGCTCAGCAAAGTGCGTTTCGAATCGAGTGCTTTCCAAATGAATACACACGAATGGCACAGAAATTCAAACAGAAACTGTATCACGGATAGTTGCAGAATCACAAACAGGAACACGACCCTTCCGATAGCAATTCCAATTTTAATCGCAGTGCAACCATGCAGCAAATTTGACACGTTTAACTGCGTGTGTGTCAAGCAAAAGAATTAAACAATTCTTAATAAAAAAAGGGGTTCGGGTCTCTGGCCAATGACCGTCGCGACGTTTTACAGAAATGTGCACATGATTATCCCAATAAATACTTCAAACAATTCTGATTAATTTGCGGAATATGACTCAGAAAATAATGTACATGAATATCAAGTTGTTAGGGATAAGGGATAATAGTTTGAATAAATTATGAAATTTATCAAAATACTTTATTATAACATTATATTTTCATAAAATTTATTTGTTCTCACTATATTTTAAGTGGTATTTATTTTAGTTGAAATTTATTTTCAAACCTCTTAACCTTTTCTTTTTGTTTGAACATTCCTGAGTTTCGTTGAGATATTCCTTCGTATTCAAATTGCTTTTATGGCAGAAATTTATTCTAGCACTTGTTATTCAGTATTTCAAATGCTTTTATAGTAGCAATTTAGTCTGGTTTTTGTGATTGAGTATCATTATTGGAATTTCTTAACATTGCATACTAAGTAGTTATTTGCGTTTGGTTATTGAACATTTGTTATTCATACCTGAAATCCAGGCTCTCTCTTCGTGTGAGAGTAATTAAACTTTGTTTATGTTTTGCAAATTTTTGAAATTCCTGTTTGGAATTCCTATTTCGGTAGGCTTTTAAATTGAGTAAATTTAAAAGTATGCACGAAAGTGTCTCATGCCAACACTTTCAAATATTTTCAATTTAATTGTTTTCAAGTTGATTAATCAACTGTTATTCTACGTAAAATTGTATTAATGTAAAATTCTATTAATACGATGCAATCTCTTTTCCAGTATTCTGATATACAAAATATACAATTAAGTACGAGTATATTAATTTCTATGATTTTAGTCATAATCTTACTTTTAAAATTAATGAATAATTCATTAAGTTAAATCAACTGTTACTCTATGTCTTATTTCTATGCAAGTATATTCATTTGTATCCGTTTCATAATATATCTTTTTTCGAGTATTCAGATATACAAAATATAGCCTTTGTCATATTTCAGAATTTTTTTAATGTATTTTTTTTGAGCTGATTAATTAATCAATTATATGCAAGTTTGATCGTTTTTGTTCTTTTCATTATATTTCTCCTTTCAGGAATTTTGATATACAAAGCATAAAGTTAAAGTTAATTATAGGTTTTTTTTACACACTTCCAACTATTTGAAATCGAATTTTGGTCAAGTAAAAACAACCACTATTGTATGTTTTAAATCTATGCAAGTTTATTCATTTTATATTCATATTAACATTCTTTGCTTTTCAGGTATATACTATCGCTGGCTCTGGCCGATTTGCTGGTGATTGTGGTTTGTGTGCCAGTGGCAACAATCGTTTATACACTGGAGAGTTGGCCCTTTGAGCTTAACATGTGCCGCGTTGTGGAATTCTTCAAGGACATTTCCATAGGCGTTTCCGTCTTTACATTAACAGCACTTTCCGGCGAGCGATATTGTGCCATTGTCAATCCCCTTCGCAAATTGCAGGTAAGCAGCTGCCTGCTGATGTTTCCATCTGAAGTCACTTAAGTAATTTATTATACCATTTTTCTTACTCTCTTCCCCTCTCTCACTCGTGTTTAGACAAAGCCGCTGACTGTTTTCACGGCCGTGATGATCTGGGTCTTGGCTATAATACTGGGAATGCCATCGTTCGTTGTCTCGAACCTCAAGACGTATCCGGTGGCATCGCAGACGGGCAACATAACCATTCTCGTTTGCTCTCCATACAGCACCTCGATTTATGCAAAGTGAGTAGCCAGCAATTTCTCAGCCTCTCTCTCTTAGTTGTGCCAGTCAAGTGCCCAATCAGTTAGATATTTTCGCCTCATTCGCTTTTATTTAGTTTTAAGTGGGTCGCCGCAGCCAAAGCCGGAGCCGGAGCCGGAGCCGCAGCCTCTCCTTGTCAAAAGTCCTACCACAGTCCAATGAAGCAGAAGATCCTATTTTTCTTCAAGCTATTTAAGCCAGCACACTCAAGTTAAAGTACATAATGTATACAATATATTATACTACATACACAAAGTGTTCCTACTATGTATTTGTATTCTTTAAGCAGGCCTTCAGATTTCCTTTATACATTGCAGTACATTTGAGTTTAACTTCGAAGTGTATGATATTTTGAACTTGAATTGAATTTATGTTTTAGCTAATTAAATAAAAAATAAAAGAACTCTACTCTCTTATGTTACGTAGTGTTCGACTATTATATTTAACTAACTTACTTTTTTTTATTTTGCATTGAAATTTAATGTTTGATGTTAAAAAAGGTGAAGCTGTTATATAAATCATATTTTAAAGATAAAAAGAAAAGCTGCATACTCTTCAAGATTTTTAAAGTACAACTTTATTCTTTTATTTGATCCCTGTGAAATGTATCTGACACTACTTACTAAACAACGAAGTATCTATTGGCTCACCTAGCTCATTTGCCAAAATGTTCTACTTTTAAATTCGTTTCCATTTGATTACATTTTTCAATTATTTGTTAATTTAGTTTATGCATTCCATGTTGGAAATCAATGTTTAGTAATGTGGAAATCTTTTCTTTTTCATGATGATGATGGAAAAATGTCCTCATTTAATAAACTGATTGAATCTGCATTCCCCAGATGAGCTGCCATTTATGGTGTTCTTTAAGCTGCCCCCCATCCGAAGACTTTGTTGGTCAGCTCATCAGATGGGCTCAGTGTTGTCTGCCCGGGTTATTTTCCTTGAACATTGGCCATATGCTGCCATCTCCTCCTCATTTCAACATTATCCTTGTTGATAAGCAACTTAAATTTAATTCCGCTTTCTCTTTTTTAATGCACCTCGTGCGGTTTTGGTTTGCTCCCTGCTTTCCTGGTCTGCGGCTGTGCTTTCGCTTGCTCGCCTGTTGCCATGAGTTGGAAATCCTTTGGTGTCGGACAATGGCAGCTGTTGCCACATAATCTGACAGAGCACTCTTACCAGTGCCGCATCGTACAATCTCGTGGCCGTAATTTACAACTGGTCGCTAATTTTTTGTTTAAAGCATAAATATCTTTTTTATAACTGTTTGAAAAGTATTAAAAAAAGAAAAAAAAAACAGAGAAGCCACCATATTTCGGGGAAAAGAGAATTTCATTTTCGTTGCTCTCAGTTATAATTCGTATTTATTTTTATGATAACTGCTGTTATTGCCCATTAGAATGAGCCACGCTCCATAATTTATTTAATATCTTGTCCTTGCTGGTATTTTAATAGTCCAACAAATTGTTTGGCATGACTTGAACCTGCAGCTATTTGGCCCAAATCCGCTTATAGGAATTTCAAATTGACTCCCAAAGTTTACAGCCATGGCGGAGGGATACTAATTTTAATTGAATTTCGCCATTTTCATCAATTTGAAATGCGATGGGAGTTAACTTTACTTGAATTCATCAAACTTCCTGTCAATTCGTTTAGCACGAAAAGCAACAAAAATAAAAAAAAATGTGCGAATCAATAATTAATTAAAGGAGAGCCTTCTTAAACGGCAGAATCTTGTTAAAGTTTAAATCGATATGTTTATACTTGCTTGGGTAAAAGTACTTTGTGCCTCCAGGAAATGAATTTTATAGCCAAAAGGAGGCATCTCCTAACCTATAAAGTAAATATATTCTTGATAAGGGTCAATAGCCTCTGACTGTCTGTCTGGATCTCCGAGACTATAAGAGACAGATATATAATTTTCGACAGCATTTATTTTGTTTGTAGGCAGATAAAGTTTGTTGCAAATTTTTCAACGCCCGCTTCCGTCTTTGCAAATCAATTAAAATTGAATAACAAGTGTAACTTTTAAAACAGAGTCAAGATTTTTGGTGCATACAATAATAACTATAATCTTCACGAAAATTTGGTTGCTATCATATTAATATTATTCAATCTATTAAAGAAATGGGCAAAAACGCCTACTTACTATGGTATTTAATGTTTTGGCTGACAGGTATATATTGAACTTTATAGAATATGGTGCATTTAGTACAATATCGATATCCCAAATATAACCTTGGTATATTTTTGTCTTTTGAGGCATGCTTTAAGTCGAGCACACTCGACTGTAACATTCCTACTTGATTATATACTGCTCAACACAAAAGTCGACACTGTGAAATTGAAATTAAATGTGTTGTTCCTTTTCGTTTATTATTTAATATAGAGAATTCAGTTTTTTATTAATTGCATAACATGTTAAGCCAAAAAATGATGATTTGTTTGTATAACTTTGATACACAAATCCGATTACTTCAGGCAACCATCAAATAATTACGTTTGCTAAAAAAAATGCACACAAAAATTACATGCATGTAAAAAAACGGTTAATGAACTGCATAAGAACGACCAAAATATATATAATCTACTAATCAATTCATTTGGCGATACTTTTTTCGTAATTCTGTTATTATCAATTTCAACTTAAATTGAAATGTTTTCCTCTCTCTAATCTTTTTTGAGCACACGCCACATCAAACAAAAAAAAAAAACTTCTTCATTAATTTCAATGTAATTATGATTTTTTTACTGCAATATGCAAAACTTCTAAAAAGATTAGTGTCAATTAAAATAGAAATAATTTAAAAGTGAATTATCAATAACATGTGGCGATGCTTTGCAACAACACTTCATTTTATTTAAGAGTGTTTATTAAGTGCCAACGTTAATAACAGTTAATTTAATCTGGATTAATTTTGAAAAAGTAAATTATTAATGTTGTTATTATTTTTAACAAATATCGATGCACTTTTAAATTGTTTCACTCAATTCAAATGTATTTAAAAAAAATAGTTCAATGAAAAAGAATCCGACGTGATTGACATATTGACAGATTGTTGACAGACTACGAGAGACACTCATTAATTAAGCTGCCTTTTCACTGTTTGTTTCTGATAATAATACCATATATAATTGCTGAATAAATAAAATATTCATGTACTAATTGCCATTGCTGAAAGCGCAATTAAAATGAATAACCAAAGCTTTTAATTATTGGAAATATGCAAGAAGTGACACAAATTTGAATGGTGTTAAATTTCAAAATATATATAAGATTTTAAATTTCAATTAATCAAATAAATAAACTTAGAATAAAATGGCTTGAAATTCAATATAAATAGGGATATTTTTTTATTATTTACATTTTTCTATTCGCTACCCATTGGGTAGTAGGCTATTACAACTTTGTGACGACAGGATATGTCAGTAAAAGGCAGAAGGTGCTAACTTCGACCCTATAAAGCCGAGATTTTAGAGTCATGTTCGTCTGTCTGTCTTTATGAAGACCTATTTCTAGCGATAGATATAATTTTCGACGCCACTTGTTTTTGTTAAATGTTGGCCTCGCCCATTTCCAGCACCGCATATTGTTACATATAAAAATTAACTACAGTATTTATGATTCCTGAAAATATGATTACAATCAAAAAAAATTAGTTATTGTATTGGAAATAAACTTCCTACGTGTCTATTTGTTTTTACTGAAAATCTGATATATTCTACAACATTCAAAATATACCAGAATCAAGTACCATATTAATATACCTAAATATTATAAATATTTAGTTATTACCTTGGTGTATTTTAAAATTAACACTTGACTGTAGCTTTTCTTGTAAACGAGAAGATGCTGACGAAGCGTTCAAAAACCATGTTTTGGAGGTGCCTCAATCGAAGTGGAAAAAGTGCTTCGACGAATGGTTTGAGCTCCTTGCTGGAGAATACTTTGAAAAACAAAAAATCCATTTTTTATGATAAATATTCGCATTTTCATTATTAGGTCAGACATTTATATGTCTGCTATTTAGCAACCCTAGTATATATCATATATATACTCTTATATATACTCGTATGTATATTTCATTATCATTTCGAGGCAATGGCACTTATAGTTAATAACAAATAGATGATTCTTAATTTCGGGTATTATTAATTGCGTGTTGTTTCGTTTTTGCAATATTTTAGATACATGGTTGTTGCCAAGGCGTCCATCTACTATTTGCTGCCACTGTCCATCATTGGCGTGCTGTACATCATGATGGCCAATCGGCTGCACATTAGCGCCCGCGACATGCCCGGGGAGCAGTTGAGCATCCAAAGTCGCAGCCAGGCGCGAGCTCGACGTCATGTGGCTCGCATGGTGGTCGCCTTTGTTGTGGGTGAGTATTGGAGCAAGGAGGAGGAGACGAAGGGAATGACATACTAATTACTCTGATAGTGTTCTTCATTTGCTTCTTTCCATATCATGTCTTTGAGCTGTGGTACCATTTGTATCCGACCGCAGAGGAGGACTTCGATGCCTTTTGGCACATGGTTCGCATCGTGGGATTCTGCACAAGGTGAGCGAGCCACTTGCTAACTGCGATTTCAGCGCTTTTTACATTTTCACATTTTACTTTTACTTTCACTTTGAACTTATATAACTACGTATACCTGGGGGCAATTGCATTTCTTTGCACGCGCTGCTAACTCAAATGGAAATGGGGATAATGGCGAAAAAATACGCGTAGTTGTGTCTTAAAACTTAAGTCAGAATCGCCCCTGGGTTCTGTCTTTTGGCATGATTTTTAATTGAAAGAGATAATCCTTGTAAACTTTTGCTTCACCCCAAGCAAGTGGCTGTAGTCCTGTACTCCCTACATTCCATCTACTCTCAGGCTATGAAGTAGTAAATTTATTTCAGTTGACAGCTTTCTTCTTCTTCACTACCTTTCACCACCCGAAAGAAAGTGAGAGAGAGAGAGAGAGGGCACAAGTCCTGGGAGCTCCTCTTTGGGGCTCTTAGCCACGCTGCAAAGTGTGAAAAAATAATGCGTCAGCATTTTGGTAACTTAATTTGTGACGTCAACGTATTATGCTGGATTTGCATTTAAATGTCAAAAGGGTTGCAAAATTTACTCGAACAAATTATTGAATAAAAGATTTGAAACAAAACGATATGCGACATTGTGTAAACGGAATAAATGCGTCGCGTTATCAGCTTTGGCAATGCAAATAAAAAGGATAAAGCACATTAAACAATTGTGTAATTTTTTGGGGGTCTGACTTTAAGACTCTCAAAGCATATTATAATGCAAAAGTAGGTATAAAAATAGTTTCAGAGTCTTACGCAGGATTTTTAATGATGTATTGGGTATCGCAGTTGAATTTATGTTTAAAACTGAACCGACAAAAATATTGCAAATATGTTAAAGCAAAAGAATTTAGGCGCTCAAAATTATGCATTCAAAAGAACGGAGAGATCATAAAATAGAGCACAACTTGTATCAAGAGAGAGCTATTAGAATAGCCTAGAGAGCATAAACTGTGTACAACAATTATTAAAAAATCATAATGCACCTTTATAAGATCTAGGACTATTACTAAAACTATGTATTTCATTCGGAGAAATCGACTATTAATCATGTCCCTTGAGTCTGCTATTTATTTAAATTTTTTCCAACATTGAATTAGAAAATAAATCGATTCTTAATTTCTCAATACAGTAATATAGTATTTGCTATACGAGTTAGATTGTGAACCTCTTAAACTGTTAAGTACTATTGCCAAAAGTATATATTTCAATTGGTAAAATCTACTACTCAGCGTGTTCCATAATCCCGAAATTTATTTAAATTCTTTCAATCATTTGATTATAAAATACATTAAATTAATAAAATTTCCTAATTTCTTTATTTTCTAAAAATATTTAACACATTAAATATGAAATTACCCTGTGTAATACAGTTTATCAATATTATGACGATATGAGTATTTTCTATTCGAGATAGATTATGCCCCCATTATTCTTTTTAGGACCGTTACCAAACGTATATATTTCAGTCTGCGAAATCTACTTACTTCTTTCCATGAGTTGATAACAAAATATGTCGATTGAATAGAATTTGCTATATTCTAAATTCATTTACTAATTCATTACTCCGTGTAATGTAGTATATCAAAGTTACACTTTATCGATATTTGCTAAGGAAGTCTTTCGAGTTCAACCTATAACCATCCCGAGCCATATCATCGGAATTATGAACTAATTTTTGGCATTGCACTTTCAATTCGCAGCTTCCTCAATTCGTGCGTTAATCCAGTGGCACTGTATTGTGTGTCTGGTGTGTTTCGGCAACATTTCAACCGATATCTCTGCTGCTTCTGCATCAAGCGTCAGCCCCACCTTAGGCAGCATTCAACCGCAACTGGCGTCATGGATACCAGCGTCACCTCGATGCGACGCTCGACTTACGTTGGAGGCAGTGGAGGAGGAGGAGGCGGTGGCAACTTGGCTGCCCATCGCGCCTCGTTGCACATGAATAACAATCATGGCGTTGGGGCTGGAGGGCGTGGCGGCAGTTTCCATCGCCAGGACTCGATGGCGCTGCAGCACGGAGGCAGTGTGAATGGGGCTGGAAATGGAAACGGGGCCGGCAACATCGGACGCGGCTCCATCATCAATGAGAAAAGGTGAGGAACGCTGATTGTGGAGCTGCTGGAGGAGGGTGCTACCCCTCAGGAGGCCGACGAGCAGCTCTAAACAATTGGCATCTCTGATCTCACTGGCTGACTGTCTGTTTGTCTGCTCTGTTCTCTGCTGTTTTGTCTGCTGCGTATCGCACTCTTGCACCCAAAAATCGCACACAATGCCCCTGCTAATTGGCAGTAATTGTTTGGCCTCCAATCTGTTAGTCCTGCATCTGTGCAATTTGTGTTGCAGCCCATATTCCAAAGCCTGAAGCCTGACGCCCGCAGCCCATCGACCAATTGGTCTATGTAAATCTCCATGGGCTTTAAGCCCTGCATTTCCCTTGAGAAGCGAAGTGTGGCACTTACTTCATTGTACATACTAACTAAGTGGCAAGAGGCTTGCGTATACGTGATTCTCAGACAGACAGGCTTAAGCAATGTGTATGTAAGTGTGTGTAAGTATTGTAAGTGTGTTAGTGTACCTTCCATCAACTAAGGTGAGAGCTTAAAGCTCTCCTCTGCATATACCTCGAACAAGCGACAGCTTAGCCGATTTAACTAATGAATGGAATATAGCATAAACTTCCATTTTCCGTACTCTGTAGTCGAGAATTAAACATAGCACACGTATTAATAATAGCTATTGTCTTTAGGCTCAATTTGTTGTAAATACATATGTAAACTCCCTCTCTCTCTTACCTAGAAAATGGTATTCTATGTGATGTGCTTAATTAAGTAGTATTTAAGATGCACTCGAAATAATTCGCAATTATTTGTACTCCTATACTTATACTCAATCGCATTAGATATGGGCAAACTATTACTAAATTATTTACAAAATATATTCAAGCCCTTTTAATGAGTTCAAGCACTCGTCTCTATTGCATATTGAAATTTAAATTACTTCTAGTTTCATAATCTTGTGTAGCTGCAAATATCAATAGCTATAATTACAATAAGAGAGCTTAAAATGTATGTACATAAATGAATTGAATAATATTTGTTTGTTGTTGCTTTCAAGTATGAAACTTAAAAACGATTAAAGAGCAAACATTAGTAAATTGTGTTTAATGATGAAAATAATATATATAACATTTTTCCAACTCTTAATTCACTTGTAAATATATAGCTTAATTTGTAAAAACACAATTTAGTAAAAGCAATGAAAATAAGAAGGTAATGTATTCAATTTATACTCACAAATTATTCGTTTCCATGCAGCACAAAAAAAAAAAAGAAATAAGTAATATGAGCATAAAATTCGAATAATAATTATTTATACTTATATTTTTGCGGTTTCAGTTTTATCAAATGCTATGATGAGCGCACTCGCTACTAAATTGGAAATAATATTTCATTTCAGCATCGAATTAAATACAGTAGTTGTTAAACTCTCTTTAAAATAAATAATACACGTAAATGATTTACAATTTAAGATTGTGAAATCCTCTCATACAAACTTAAGCAAAAACAATAAATATTTGAATGTTAATGTGTCAAATGTGCAAATATGAAAATGCGAATAAAGTTTAGAAAATAATATCAATTATTTTATTTGTGAGAACGGATACAATTTTTTGCAATATGTAAATTAGATTCGATTTATTTAGTTTCTTTCAATATTGTTAGGAAATGGAAAAACAAATTGCTTTTAATAGAGTTGTCAAATACTGCAATATTGTGACAGCTATTGTGAAATTAGACAAGAACAAAATAAAAGAGAAATTCGTTTGTGAAATTGCATAGACAAAATATTCATAAGCAAGAAATTCCATTCCATTCAAATTCAAGGGACAACATAATGTTGTTGTTTCTGTTCTGTTGTTGTTTTGTCTAACATGTCAACATTGCAGATAAAAACCGAACCCAATTTTTGCCCCAGACACACGCACACAAGGGAAATATGTCAACACACCTTTTGTGTAGCTAGACAAAAGTTATTGGCATGCAATAAATGCTGCAGTCAAAGTGGCTAATCTCGACCCTTAACTCCAACCCCTACTTCCACCTCCACCTCCACCTCCAACCCTTGGCTGACATGTCCATTGAATGGTTTGCTCCGCCCTGGCTGACAGACCTATTGGACCTGCACTAAATCAGACGCAACTGGCAGGTGGCACCCTAGGCTTGGACTTGTAGCCTCCAACCTGGCCGGACAATGAACAAATTTTATCATGTTTTCCCCAAAAATGTGGAAGCTATGTTTGTGTGTGTTTATGTGTGTGTGTTAGGCAGGTTCATATAGCATTTTGGCATTTTGAAAGACCTCTTCTTTCTTCTCTTCTGTCGCCGCAGCGATCGCTTTGAATTCAGGTAATGCTAATGTCAATGGTAATTTGTGTTGCCTGCAACGTGCCACAAAATGGGTTCAGAGCACACCAGATTTATGTACACACTCAAAATGTAAATATGTACCCCTCCATACATGTTGAAGGTCTTTTGGTCAACCTAGCATTTGCTTTGTGCCCAAATGCAAAAGCCACCAAAACCACACTGGCCACAAAATTTTGTTGGTGCTGATTGGCAGCTCCCCTTAACAAACGAGTTCTTCGCCTGCCCCCAGTTTCCCGTTTTAGTCTATTTATCATTTGGGGCATTGTCAGAAGTCCAGCCAAATGCCGATTACACAATTAGCTAAATTTGTTGGTGGTCTTTTGTGCTGGTTTTGTGCTTTGGCCAGTTACCTCAGCTGTTTATAGCCAAGAGATTTAGGCGTGGACACGTAATTATCGTAAATATACATTTCCTATGGCCCTCTTCTCAGATGAGTTTGTTCAACATTTTACGAGTACGACTCAGTTTTCTTCTTGGCAACAGAAATTGCAAGTAAAGTTTTACTACCAATTTCATTAAATATTTTGTATCTAAATTAACTGAATTTATCAGCAGATTATTTTGTTATTGCACATAATCTTAGGCTTCTGGAGCAGAGAACTAGTTGCTTAAGGCCATTGTATTAAATAGATCAAAAGTAAAAAAGTAGTTAAATGGTAAGTTTCGTCAAAAGGAAAGCAAACACAGATAAATCGGAATTTTATGACTCAGTTTGTCTCAGCTTCATCATCAAGTTTGTAAATGGTTAAAGTTTGGTCATTTATTTTATTCATCAATATTACTTATATGCTGAAGTTTTTATTGTTTTTTTGGTCTGACTATGAATAATAAATTTGGGGTACAACCAAATTTCAATATTTACTATCAATTTATTTAATTGTGTATTTACATATCGTTTATTATTTGCAATATTACTTTTTTAAAGACTTAGGATTGAAATTTATTACTTAGCAGAACCTTCTTGAAAGCTACTATAAAAAAAGTAAGAAAGCTATAGTGGAGTGAGCTAGACTATGAGATACTCGCTATCCATTAAAAAAAAAGTCTTATTTCACAAAAAATATATCAAAGTTTATATTTGGTATATCGATATTGTACAAAATGCACCGTAGAGTACCAAATAATCCAGATTGTCAGTCAACTAAGACCTGATTGAAGTTAGACTTATTTTGCCATACCAATGTATTTCATAAATAACTTTTATTTGTAGTTATTTTTGTATGTACCAAGTGTTATCAGTCTCTAAGGTGTTTTATAGGGACGGACAGACAGACAGACGTACATAGCTATATCGTCTCGGTTGTTGATCCTGATCAAGTATTGAAACTAAGTCCTTCTGCCTCTAGTATAAATTTCCTGCAGGCACAAAGTTACGCCATATGTATATAGACGGGCACAAAAGCAAGTACTAAAAATTTAATAAAATCTTAAAAAATCTAAAATATTTAAGATAGATAAAGGAACTATAAAAGCAAAGATTGTTATCGCAATCGAAATGGTTTGAGTAATCTCTCATAAGCTTTCTTAAATACATTAATGCGACCAAGTTGCGGTAGACAAATAGACAAAGGCAGTGAATGTTTACTCACAATGTTTGTGTTTTGTCAACACAAATTTGTTGACCAAACTCGAATCAAGCGTTAATTCTCCTATGTACATATAGACTGCTCACCTCCCGGCACCTCCCGCATCGTCTGCCAGCAACAACTTGTAATGGAAACTTTACATATGCAAATGAGACCCAGGGAACAGAACCGACAGACAAGATGATAAGGGAAGAGAGAGTGAAGAAGACGGAGAAGTCGGTTGTATGGCAACAATGTTGGATAAGTGTGGAAAGAAGAGAAAGAAAGTGAGCCGAGATGAGCAAGTAGTCGTATGTGATGGACCCTGGAGTATAGACCAGAGCAGAGCAGAGCAGAGCATAACATAACCGTAGAAGCATCTGTGGTAATCAGATTATCAAGCGCTGAACGTGGCTGGTAATGGCAGCAAATTGCTAGCAGCCAAGGGAAAACTTTCAACGCTTCACTTCTCACCATCTCAAGTGGCCCTAAAGTGATTTATCACGCTGCATAGCTGCGAAAGATGTCAAGAATTTCACTCGCTCTCTCTCTCTCTCTCTCTCTCTTGCAGTTCTCCTCCATCTGGACATCTCTTCAGTTCAGTTTATCAGCTTATGCTTAACGGCATTGGCAAGGGAAGCATAACTAACAATTAGTGTAGCGAACACGCCTATCTCGATATACCCTGTCGGCATCTCGCAAGCTCTTATCCTTTATGGTTGCTGGCATTCATAATTCCTCATTATGTGTCCATGTCGAATTTCCTTGCGCCTGCATTAAAATCAGCCTGTTGTTGTTAGGGCCAGGCTAGAGAGATGGACAGATTCTTATCCTGTTCGAGTCGCCTTTTATATGTTTGTCTAACACGCAACTAAAGGCGTCCGTCTCCACGTTGAGTTGAGTTCAGTTGATTTGGGTTGGGTTCGGGCCAAGGCTTAGCTGAATGTTGCCGCCCCACTCGTTATGGGCACTTTGATGCGGCCATCCTTTTGGCCAAGTGCCGCTGTTTTGCTGTTTGGTTTGGGCCATTTTGATTATGTTTTCGCTTTGCTTCTGCTCTGTTTTTGTTAATTGGCGCAACTTGTAAGCTGAGCAACATTGACAGGACTCTCACTCTCTCTCTCTCTCTCTTTCACTCTCCCTATCTATCTCCCTCTCTCTCAGAGGAGGCGTGCCTCGTTCAGGGCTGATGGACGCACGTGTCGTAATACGGTCAAGCAAGGAAAGTATCATTTTGCCCTGTTTATGTGCATGTCTAAGAGCCAGCGAATTGTTTCCGGATTTACTCAGGATTTGCTTCTTGATGTTGATGCTTTAAATTGTTTTCGCCCCTCCATTCCTTCCTCTTTTTTTTCGTTTCGTTTTGTCTGCCTTTGTTTTGCTGTTGGGAATTTTCATGGCATTGATATTTATGAGCCCAGCGCCTGTAGTTTGATATGCCTGATATATGGATATTGATATAGTGGTTGATTTGTGGCTTGCTGGTAAATAGAATAAATTAATTTCAGCCATTCGCTGATTGAATTTAAATACATTTCCAATTCGCACATAAATTGAATTATGCCCAAATAAGTAAATGGAAATATTTTTTATATTTATATTAATTACCAATTTAATTAACTTAAATTAAAGTTAGCTCAGTTAGCACAGTAAGTATTGCTTGGTCTCATACACAAAAGTAAATATAATAAAAAGGGCAATCTAAATTAAAGATTGTTTTATCTGAATTTCAGATTTTGGTGCAATTTAAAGATTTTTCCATTCTCGAAAAAGTTTTATAATCTTCATTATGATTTAAGAATGATTTCATCACGATTTTTCTTTGTATGTAGTCAAATTAAATTGGGTTAAAATTTCTACCATAATTACCTTAATTATTATTATCGATAAATAGTTAAATACAAACTCTAAAAAAGGGTTATTCATTTGATAAAGTATTGTATTTATTGTATGTGTACTTGACAAAATGAATTAAAATAAAACGGAAATACAAAATGAAATATTTTAATATATTTATTTAAATTATGAAATCAGTTTAAACATCCACAGTGAGTAACATTCCTTATATTTAAATTAAGAATATTTAAGGTCATAAAATAGAAACATGTGAACAGATTTCTATACAACTTAAAGAAGACAAATTGCAAAATAATTTGGCAATTTTATGCACTTCATAGCGAGATTATAAATTTTGAGCAGAGACCAAGAATTAATCCTTTATGAAAGCAGCTCCATCACTTCAAGTGGCCATTTGTTAGGGCCAAAGGCTTCAGCGGCTGACTGTCGGAAAAGGTCGTCAAGTGTTGAAGGTCCTTCGTCAGTTTCAGTTAAAATAAAACTCGGAAATCTGCACATTGCCCCTAACGCTTTATGCTTTTCCTGTTCCATTTACATATTTTGCTTTAGTTGTTTTCGTTTCAGAGCCCGTCTTCTCACCTGGCAAGGTGCACATTTAATAGGCTTAGAAGCATCCGTAAGCCGGCTTAAATGCAAAGTGCGTTAATTTAATGACAGTTACAATAAAAAACGCCGGCGGCAGAGAATGAGGCAGCCAAGCAGCAAGTGCCACACAGAGCTACATACGCCACTGCAAGCAGCTTGACGCACTTTTAACCCCACAGTGGCGCACATAAGTTTATCGACCTCCATAACAGAGACTAACTTTGAATGCAGCATATGCGAAGCCATATTGCGAAGGTCTTGACTTTTTTGCAAATTATATTCAAAATATGCTTTCAATAATTTCATTTCAAGTGAGAGAGTGGCAAGATGGATTATTAAGTTTGCAGACTAAGTAAATAAAAATAAAATCTAAATTCCATTGTTCGTTTTTGCTTTTCAACTTTGTGATTGCAGCTGTCGGGTCCTAGTTGCTTTGGTTACCAATCTGGTATATTTATTAAACTCTATGGTATATTTTGAATGTAGTAGTATATCGAATCGATATTATCGATTCATATTATATTCGATATAATATTGTAATATTATATATTTATTTGGTATAGTTTTCGAATAACACCGCACTATGTATAATGCTTTTAATGTAAATGAATCGATCGATGATCGAAAGTCGTAATTGTGTTTTAAATCAATATGCAGCTAATAAATTGATATTTTTATGTAGTCAGAGCTTTCCACTGTGTCCACTGTGGCTGCTCGTCAAGCTGTTTTCATGGAACTTAACCTGTGTCAAAGAAAGCCAGAGGCGACAAAGAAAATAAGCGCAATTAGTTAACGGCATTTGCCACCTTCTGCCATTATTAAGCTTTAATGGGATTTCTGTGGAAAGGCCGCAGGCGGTACTCAATCTGTCTAAATGGCAAGGCACGAGAATATGCTGGCAAATTGAAATCAAATTAAAGGTATTATCGCCTCAGCAGTCACTATGCCAAATGCCAAACAGTAGCTTTTACACTTTATTTTTATTTTATTTGAATATTATGTATATGCGTTCGAAAGTCATTTCAATATTTTGCGACCCTTTCGAGCCCCTTTCGACGGGCCACTCCAAGACCCATTTGTTATTTCAATAGAGCATAAAGCCATTAAAAATCAATTGGCCTCGAAAAAAGAAAATGCAAAGTACGCCCAACATATGTCTTCGAACACATGTGAACTCTTTTTTTTTGCCCGAAAATGAG
This sequence comes from Drosophila niveifrons, assembly GCA_035046325.1. NCBI lineage: Eukaryota > Metazoa > Arthropoda > Insecta > Diptera > Drosophilidae > Drosophila > Drosophila niveifrons. Next base: position 311,533 of record JAWNOC010000004.1, on the reverse strand, counting down.
GCAACTGAAGAGAGGGAAATTCAAGGCCGCCTAAAACGAATAAACAAAAGTATTTTGTCTTCGGCTTTGCATTCCGCTAAATTGACTCTCAACTTTGCGCGAGTGGTTCCAAAAACTACTCCCCCCCAAACTTGGTCTTTCTGTTTTTGTCCCTCTTAGCAGCATCCCATTTTGTTATTTGTTTTTTGTTTTTTGTGTTTGGCGATTATCAATACCCTTTCATTGGGTTCATGAGACTTTCCATTCAATTCCCATGAGTATATTCGCCAAATTGCTGGGATGATTGATATAAATAATATATATAATTTGGGTATATTTGAAAGTTGAATTAAAGCTGGCTTAAATGCTAAAAATGAACATAGTTTATAAAACAAAATATAATTTTTGTAAAACCATTAATTTTAAGTGTACAAGTTGTAAAGAAAATATTAAAGCGAAAAAAAAAATTAAATTTATTAAAAACCAGCAAAAAGATAAAGTAAAATCAGGTAGAAATTGAATTATTTAACAGATTAATCATAATATTCTAATACATTCATATATTCAGGCAGTACAGATTAAATTGATAAATTTTACTTTACGAAACGAATACTTCGAGTACTAAATATATTATTAATTTGTATATAAATGCTTTAATTGAATAGAATTACAGTACAATTTAATTCACAACAAATTTTATCATATATGTCTATCACTGTAGCATTATTCGTAATACAATCTAATTACTGATCCAAGCTAATGAGCAGAAGCTTTGATTGCCATGCCAACACGTTGATAGTCAATTGTCAGCTACAGATTGCACCTGTGGATAACTTCACAGCAAGCACAGCATTCCACTTTCAACCTATTCTTATGAAAGGGAGCAGTTAAGTTTCCTTAAATCCTTTCACTTAACATTAAGTGGGGTAAGTGTGTGTCTCTGTGTGTGTGTGTGTGTTTGGCGTCTCTTGGCAACTATTTTTGCTGAATCAGCGCAGACAATGAATCTCGAATCTCGAGCAGAGAATCGCCGTTGTCTTTACCACTGCCGCCGTCGTCGTCGTCGACATTGTTGTTGGTGTTGCTATTGGCATTGCTATACATGGCTACTTGGCTACATGGGCAATCTTTGGCGCGGCTGTCAATGCGCTGGCTTCCGTTTCATACATTCTTAATGCTCCATTTGCAGTACAGACAATTTCCGAGGTGCCTTGGGAGGTTTTTACGAGCACATACCGAACGTACAGCCGCTTACCCCTTTGGAGCTCAGCCCCAGATGCCAACTGATATTTAACCAGATGCACATAAAGTGCTGCCCGCAATGGCCAAAAGGGAGTGGAGAGTAGAGAGTTGAGAGGAGGGAGTACAAGGTACGAAATGCTTTCGTATACAATGAATTATTTGTTTTACTTTACGATTATGTCACTGTGTTTGGCCTCATAATAAGGCCGAGACGAATGGCTCGTTGTGGCTTTCACATTTCAATGTGTATGCAAATATATGACTACTTATATATGTAGTACATATTCGATATGCGATATTCGATTTGCATGGCCAGCGGGACAAAGAATGGCGGGAGGTGGTGGGTACGACATCCGTATTTTTATGTGACGACAGCTGATGTTGATGTGGCGTCGATAGCATTCTTGTTGGACACGTCCAAGTGCTTCTCAAACACAATAACGAAGTCGATGCCGCCGCCGTTGGCCATGTTCTTTGCTTTATGGCCAAATCTGTGTTTGGCTTGGGCCATTTGATTGATTTGCCTGATTGTCAGCTGGCATTATTGTTGGCTTATCATTACGAACGATGAGGATTCAACTCAAGTGCCGGCGGGACATCAATCTGCTCATTCTTTTCGTTTTACTAGCCAGACACTTGAGCTCTCGCCTGATTACGAGTATATTTTGCAAAATTACACAAAGCTAAGGCTTTTATTCGAAATTTGCATTGACTTAAGAAAACTTCCACTTGAACTCATTTTACTTCCATTTTGATTGTTATTTGATCTCATAAATACAAACTTGAGCATCATTCCATACGCAATTCCCATATCATCTGTCACTTTAGTCAAATCAAATCAAAGTCACAACTAACAAACTAATTTGCTAAAATTTGTAATAAAAACATTGCTCAACAAATTACACAAATTCCACGCTGAATTCTGTCAAATGGTAAAGGGAAAAGTTTGCAACTGTCAAAGCATTCGGTGGCAACTCGCAGAGAGTCTGCTGCAACGCAACGGCAACTGAAGCTGCAACTGCAACTGCATCATGCAACGGCTGCCGCCACATCAAACCGATTTTCGCTCAACTTTTGCCAACACGAATTATTTGTGCATAGTAAGAAAACTTTTCTGGCGCGTAGCTGCAACTAAAAAAACGCTTTGACAAAAAGCCCAACTCACGAGGGAAATAAAACAAACACAAGAACTTATGTCGTTCATAATTACACTGCTCAACTAGCACATACCCTGTAACTGGATTTTTATCCGGACAACATTTATAGTTGTAGTTAAAGTAGTTTTATTTAATTACAATTTGATGCATACCCCATAAAATTTAAAACTGTTACAATCAAAGTTTTGTAGACACAAAGAAAAAGTTAACTTCTTCTCGCGTAAACCAAAAGTTAGTTAAGTGAAGATATGACGATATTCAACTTAAAATACCACTTTTTAAAATCAAGAACATTCGTCTTAAAAATTGTGTTTTTTAAATTAACACTTTAAGAACAAATTCTTAAAACTAATAACATTAATCTGAAAAATTCTCAAAATAAGCCCCAAAATACTTGATTTAGACTAGGCCCAAATTCTTGATTTTAAAAACTTTTTTTTCAGTGAGCAATTAAAAATAATATGAGCGCGATGGATATATACCAGGAATTTTTTGTTTTAACCATAATATTAATAAATATTTATATTCTTTAAGCTAGATAAGCCATAAAGGGTAATTAATAATAATAATAATAATAAATATTTATTTCTAACCATAATAAGACAGCAGTATTTTATGTATGTATGTATATATAATAAATTACGTATACGTACATATTCCATACTAAACATATTTGTTTCTGAACAGACTTGAAGAATACACAAAATTAGAGAGTATCTTCTGCTCTAGCTTCTTGCGATAAGGTTCCCCATACTCAATAACTTTTGGTATGCTCCGCAGGGTATTAAAAGTTGAAGCAACTAAATTTTAATTTTCGGCAACTTTGTGCCTCTGTTTGAGCAGGTTTACCTGTTTAAGCCACGAGTCTTATGGTCTTTCGGTCATTTTAAAGAAAAAATATTAAACTGAGTCTGCTAAAAAATGCGATATCCAGCTGAAAATTTCGCTGCTTGCTGCTTGCTCCCGCCCCCTGCTTCCTCCTGCCCCATTCATTACAAATCGCGAGTGACGGAGTCGACCCCAATGTGATGCTGTGTGTTATCAGACCCACAAATTGTACAAATTGCTTGCCAGTTCGACCGATTATACAGAGACAAACATAATAGTGTATGTGTGTGTCTCTGTGTGTGTATGTGTGTGTGTGTGGGTTTTGCCGTATCACACTTTTATGTCTGACGCGACACGCGCGCATTTCTGAGATAAAATGAAAGAAGGCAGCATGAAAAGTTGAAGGCATTTTCTTGGCTTAAACATTTTCGTCGACATTTTCCTTTTTCCCTTTAGTTGGCTAAGGAATTAAAAGTTGCCCCTGTTGACTGCGTAGTTCATGTTGAAGTTGCCAACACAACATTCCCCCATCCCGCTTAACATGTTTCTGTCTTTGTTCATTTCGTTTTTATATTTCTTTCATTTACATGTTTCCCTGTTTCGGTCGTGTACTCTTTTAATTGTCTTGATTAGCATAAAATAATTTAACTACGCGTCTTTAATTAAAATTCAATCTGAACTGCTTGCAGATGTGACAAGAACAGCATTCAATAAAATCAGCAAACTAATTTTCCTACTAAATACGCGCCAACTATCCAACTTTCCCTCCTTCCCATTTCCTTCTGACTCACAAAGTTATTTCCTCATCTTGAACTTCACCAACTGCAAGTTTCTGCTCGCTTTGAGTAAATTGTTTTCCCTACTTTTTTTTTACTTTTGCTGTTGTTCCCTTTTTCATTTGTTAGTTTGTCGCCTGCCTGGAGGATGTCGTTGTCCACACAAGTTCTGATTTTTATTGCCATTTCTTAAGAGCTTCAGATTTGTAAGTGCAAACTTTTTGCTTCCACTGTTTCGAGTGTGTGCGCCACCAAGTAGTCCAACCGTTGTTCCGACTCTAAAAACACATCTTAACTCACTGACACACATTCCTGCAGATAGTCCAAGAAGTGCAGTTCACTTTAAACTAGTTGCTCAAGTGCAATTGCGAATTTACGAATTTAAAGTTGCGTCTGGCAATTGAAATGACCTCAGGTTCCATTTCACTTGCTATATACATTAGCTTTAATGGTGAATAAATCACTTCTCCCAATGGGTAACACTGCAACACTTTGACCAAAAGTATTGGAAAAGTAATGAAAAACGTTGACGCATCTGTGCACAAATAAACCACCTTGAACTTAAGATTACTTGCGGAACTATATATATTATACGTAATGCCATAAGGTGTCTTTAATAATGCTTACTACTGGGCTTCGATTATATATAGAGGACTAATCTCCTTCCCGAGAAGAGATATTAGCAGTTTTAATAATGGAAGAATCTTAAATGAATTATGTAAAATCCGAGAAATTCAATCCACTTTAACTCTCAATTTAAATTTATAAAATAATGATCAGTTTAAAAATGTAATAGTTATTAAAGAAATACTTTTGAATGTGAGATTTGTGAACTTTTCGATCGTTTGAGAGATATTAAAACTAACGCATTTTAAATTACTGAAAATAGTATAAGCTTATTTTAATTAAATATTTTGATGTATGTATGTATGTCAAAATCAAAATGTATTGACAAGTGCCAGGTGATAAATATGAATCACACTTTCCACATCTACTATTTCTTTCTCTTGTCATCGATGTAAATATTCATTCATCCCACTTCTTCTTGCATTCGTAAATCACTTCAACTTGCTCTCTCCATTTAGTTCTTCGGTCAATAGGCAGCAGATGGTGCATCATTATCATTACAACTAATGTAGTACAAGTGACAAACTTGTTCAAACTCAACAAATTAAGAAGTCAATTAGTACGTAATTAGCACTATAGCAGGCCACGACTGCTATCCGGTTCCTCGGCCAGTCATGGCCTATAAAAGTGAGTGGCAAGTGGTGCCAAGTACTTTGTAGCACATTCAATGGCTCTCAACGTCAAGTGGACGCCGAAGAGAAGCGCCTCGGCAAGCCGTAGGCAAAAGCTGCTGCAGCTCTGGAGGAGTCATCCACTGCGCTTGGCCATTGCCAACACATTCTGGGAATACACGGAGCGCACCAGAGTGAGCGGTATGTGGCTGCTGCGGCGCAATCGAACACACGGCTTGTCCAGGTGAGTGTCCAGATCACCAGAAAGAGAATCCATTCTGATGCCGAACAATGTCAGATACATCTGGGCATCGGTGCTAATAGGATTGCTACTGCTGAGCATCTATCTGACGCTCTTGCTCTGGCTCAAGTTCTACTCGTATCCCATACTAAACACCATCTCCAATGATCTGTCCATTACGGATGTCGCTTTTCCCGGCGTCACCATATGCAGTCCCAAGGCGGTGAACATGGAGCGCGTGGAACGCTACGTCAAGACTCTGTGAGTAGCTAGAAATTGCTTAAATTTAATGTTCTTTAAATAATCATCAATTACGTGAATTGCAATCATTTGCAATCAATTCAATTGTAGAGCATTAAACTAAAGACAGTTTAAATGAATTCAGTTAATTTAATCCAACGTGAAACATTAAATCAAGATTGTTAAATGCTAGAGATTTAATTCAATATCACCTAAAATATATTCATGCAAATAAAATGCAGTTTATATACATTTTCTTTTAGTTAGTCCACGAAATTGAATAGAGTTTAAGTTAAAAATAGTTTAATTTAATGCATTAAACTAATTTCAATTTGCAATATTCTCACTAAATTATATGTATATTTAAAGTGTCCTTAATTAATTTTATCAACTAAAGTAAAAATTTGATTTACAAATCCGTATCTGCAGTCACTTAAATCCGGACTACGAAAAATTGACGTGAATTGAATTAGCTAGATATTTAATTTCATTCACTATTTATTTAACTAATCAATTCGTAACTACAGCCGGATACCTGCGGAGTACGATGTGGCTGACGTGGCTGCGGGCTTTGACTTCCTCAATGCTTTCACGGATCAATCGTTTGCGCCGCCTTCGCATGACAGCTACAAGATCACGGACGCAGTGCTGCGCCTGAACAATGTGTCCATTTGGGAAGCCGCCATGGCCGTCAGTCCAGGCTGTGCTGATTTTGTCAAGCGCTGTTTTTGGGGCTACGAAGAGTTTGCATGCAACCAGACCCACGAATATCTTTCCTTTATACCGACCACGGCATTCCTTGGTCCCTGCTGCTCCTTCAACTACAATCCACGCAACATCAGCTATGTGCCGTTCTCGGCCAACATTTTTGGCATGGACGGTGGCCTCACCTTTATCGGTGCCGAGGGATCGGAGCGCAACCTGAGCACTGGTCTCATAGTTCTCGTTCACCATCCCATGGACTATGTTACGGAGACAGCTGCATCAGTGACGATCACCGCTAGATCCGAGAGCTTTGTCGAGGTCTCGCCCACTGTGCAGTCATCATCGACGGAGGTGCTCGAGCTGTCGGAGAGCAAACGCGACTGCCTCATTTCGGATGATCTTCAGCTGCGCAATTATCGCCAGGCCGCCTGCATGTTGTCTTGCCAAACGGAGGCAATCGGTAAGCGATGCGGCTGCCATCCTTATCTGCTGCCCGTTGTCAGCCAGAAGTTCAAGGAGTGCAATCTAAATGACACCTTCTGCTACTCGGACAACTACGGTACGTTGGCTAGACTAATCAATTGTGTCTGCCAAAAATATAAAAGCATCATGAACAATGAAGGGGTTTTGTTGTCGATAAAAAGTTTGCGAGGCATCGGGTTAATCTATCTAGTTATTCGAGAGTGTCCCTGAATTCGAGGCCATCCCTTTTTGACACTTAAATCGCATATCATGTCGCCTATTTTATGCTCCTTTAATGTCATTTTCACTCCGTGCCTTTAACGTTAACCTGTGAGTAGCTATTGTGATGCATTATGGTGTGTCTGACATTGTTCGGTTTACTCCCCTTGTTCTCAGACAACATTTAGTTGTAATCATTTGTATTTAATATTAACAATGCGAACCCTACGCATCATAGCTCCTCCAGACATGCGCTTCAACTTGCAAATTTAAAGATTGATACATTTTTGTGTGGAAATAATGGCTGCATTGTATTTTCTCTTAGACAACTTTAAGAGCGTTCGCTGTGATCAATGTCTGCCCAATTGCTACGACGTCACTTACTCCACGCTGTCATACAAGACCGATCTAAATCTGCATCAGTTCTCCGTCAGCAGCTTCTAGTGAGTATATTCAACGAGGTAATCACAGCAGCTTTGATTAAATCAACCTCTTCAATAGCACTCCGGAGCTGCTCAACAACGACAGTTTTGTGCTGCGTGTCTATTTGGCCAAGCAGGTGGTGCCAGTTATACGCAAGGTAACAGTCATGTCCTGGATTGGACTGCTTTGTAAGTTGAACTATTTTAAATGCCAAAAATAAATATCTCAATTCATTTGTTATAATTTGCAGCTGATTTGGGTGGCATATTCAATCTATGTCTAGGTCTAAGCATGATATCCGTTGTGGAGTTTTTCTACTATTGCACATTTCGACTGTATAAGAACTACGTGCAGCAAAAGGCATTGGAAGAGAAGCGAGCATGGAAGTAATTTAACGATTCAAGTAACATACGAGTACATAGATCCATATATAATTGTAACTATAAATCTTAACTAAAAACACGTTTTATTGTTTTTTCTTTTTTGTTTTTAGCGTTTGTTTTGGTGCCTTCCGCTTAACCGGCGCTGTTGCTTGTCCCTCTGCTTCCTCCTCGCCATCGCTATCCCTGTATTCGAGATGGAGCAGTCAGTAGTCTGTTGCAATTATCTAATTATATGAACACTTACCCCACTGTGGGCATCTGATCAAACATATCTTCATATTCCGCATCCAGGGGCGTGGCTTGAGGCTTTCTTTTATTTTTGTTTTTCTTTTGCTTATCGAGTTCTTCATCTTCCTCTTCGGCATCATCATTTGTTTGCTGTCGCGGCTGTTGCTGCTCTGCTGACAACTCTCTGATAAGCACTTTAGTTGCCTTTGACTTCACATAGCACTGATAGAGAAGAACTGTAGACTCCGCCTCGTGCACACGGACATAGCGATCCAAAGATGCTGAGCTTAGGAATCTGCCGGTCTCATCTAGATGCAGGTCGCTAATGCCGCCTGTGAATCCTTTATAGGTGTGCACATGGGTCTTCATTCGTCGCGTATCAAAGGCCTGCAATCGACGTGTCAAAGAGCACAATTAAAGCGATGAGTTCATCAAACAAATAAGAGAGTCAAACTACCTTCAGAGCTCCCATTGTTGTGCCCGTGTAAATGTAGTTTCCATGGGCCACCAGTGCCGCAAAGCTCATGCCATGCTCTTCGCTAGCAAAGTGCGTCACTGGACGACGCTGTTTGCGTGTGTCGTAAAGTCTAACGTACCCATGTCGAGAGCAGGTTGCCAACACATTGGGCCCATCCACGAAGCCGATGTCGCTGTCCCACACGGGCACCTCCAACTGCAAGTAATCGTTGGGCAAATTCTTGGAGGTGAATATTTGCTTGCCATCTGCGCTCAGATCATAAACTTTAAGATTGTTCTGCCGAGCCTTGCCGCCAGTCGCCACAATGTGAGGTGCTGATTGGCATTGTCGCAAGTGATCCATGTGATCACCCGAATTGATAATAATAGACTTAGCCGACTCCTCGTCTTCTGCCTCCTGCTCAGCCTCGAGCGATAGGCTTTGGATTTGTCCATTTGCAATGCCAGCAATTAAATTATTGTTATAGCGTGCTAAACCCACAATAGGAGCAGCATTGAAGTTAATTGACCGCGTTGTGATGCCACCGCTTCTGCCAAGCGAATGCAGCTCCGCGGAGTTCTTGGCGCGACCGAGAAGAATTTCTGTTTGTGCCTCGTTGCCAAACGCGAGTGAAGTGACACGCGATTCCTTATCCAAGGTGGTCAAATCGCTTAGATTGGACTGTGCGTACGGATTCTTGTCAGCGGCAGGCAACAAGTCTGTTATTCAAGAAGACAATATTGAATGACTGCAATGGTAGGAAATTGTGACTTACGTTTAAAAGAGCCAGTGTGTGTGCCCACAAACAATTCATGCTTGGTTGTGTAGTTGGCATGCTTTATGTTTGCTGTAGTCCACTTCATGTTGTTAAATCGTCGTTTAAGTCACGTTTTAACAAAATAAAATAGCTCGAAACGCGTAGCAAGAATGCAAAACAAATGCTACACGTGCAGCGCCAAATGTGTACGAGCGAGACAACTGTAATGCATCGATTTAGTGTTGCGCGTACTTAGTGTTGAAAAACACGGAATGTATCGACTATCGAATGCTTATCGCCAATCGCGGCTACCGAAACAGCTGACCGCATTGCAAGTTCATACAAAAAACATCAACAAGTGCTTTATTTTTATGTAATTGTAAAAATTTACTTAATATAAAATGGCTCTAACCAAAGTCTATGACGCGGCAACCGTGTTTAAGCACCTGAATGGTATCATAAATGTGTACAAGCCCGCCGGCATGAAGTTAAAGCACGTGCGCAACGCTATAATTGGCAATATTGCCAAGGGTAAATAAGTAAAATACCATTCAAATTATTTTTGTAATGCACATTTCCAATTGCGCAGGGCTAAATGAAATGGAATTAAGAGAACCGCGCAAGTTGGCGAAGGATACCCCACTGTTGGGCACAGGAACTGCTGCCGACAGCGTACTGCACAACATTGCCTCGAATCCAGATTTATCAGATCATATTCTGGCTGCTGGACCACGATATATGCCGCGGGATGTTCGTTGTGCAACAGTTGCAACGCTTGGGGACCATACAAGTGGTGTTTTGTGTGAGTGCAGATTCAATTACCAACTACTCAATTCATAAACACACTCCTTTTCTTGTATAGTATTTGGCATTAATGATGGACTGAAACAGTCCATTCACATACAGCGTAATCGTCCCATTCGTGTATACCATGTGACAGCTCGTATGGGAACTGCCACAGAGAACCACATGCCTGACTCACGTGTCACAGTGCGCGCCAACCATCGCCATGTTAGCGCGGATCGTATAAGTGGTCTGGCGGCGTCGATGCAAGCGTCGCACCAACGCAAAATGTATGAACTGTGCGGCGTTGATTTGCAAACGCAAGCGGCATACGAATTGGCTTGTAAAGGGCTCATCCGGCCAGCTGACAACAGCCAACCAGTGCTATATGGAATCAAACTGATCCATTTCGAGAGGCCGCACTTTACACTTGAGTTGCATGCGATCAATGAAAGCGAGCAATTTATTGCTGCTCTCGTCCATGACATGGCTATAGAATTAAGAACAGTGGCTCACTGCTCGCAACTGCGATGCGTTCGTCACGCACACTTTGATGTGTCCGATAGCCTTCTGCGGCATGGCTGGCATCTACCTGGCATTGTCAAGAACCTGAGACGACAACGAGAAATTCTCGAAGCGAATCCGCAGTTGTTAGACCAGGACCGTATCGAACTGCATGCAGCCTCACGATAAGATACAAATAAGGTAAATTTAAACAAATTAAATGTATTGTGCATATTATACATGATTGTTTGTTTTACTAGTTAAACATCTGTTTGCGTTTGGCTGTGGCTATTGGCCAACATCAGTTTGTCCAGCTCGAATAAATCCAGCTGCAGCCTGTCATTCAGCTTTTTGCCAGCCACAGAGTCCTGCACCTTTTCCAACACCTCTTCTGCTTGCTGCAGATGTGACTGCGCCAATTCCAATTGAAGTTTCGCTTCAGCAGGCAATCTACGAGCTTTCTCCTCCAGTGTGTGGGCAATCTCTATCAAAATGACGCTAACGTAAATGGCCAACTTGATGCTATGTGGGTCTAGTCGATGACACACATTGCGTAGTTCCCCGCAGAGCCGAAGCTTACGACCGAGTTGTAGATCGCTAAGCGTTGCCAATTCCAAGCCCGGCTCATGCCCATATAGCTGTATGAGTGTATGCTTCAAATTGAACATGTGAAAGTGATTCGGATGCAACAATTGCGAGAGACGCGCCAACAGCAATTCCACTTCACTAGCAGTCGGACTGCCGGCTAGCAATCTCTCCACCTCCTCTGTCATGTGGGTCTGTACCTCTGTCACATAAGCGGCATCCACCAGCATGGGGCAAGTGTCGCACTTCCATTGCGTCTGTTCATTGAGAGGCTCGACCGGCAATTGAAGACCGTCACACGTCTTGGAAACATCACCCAGGCATCGCATAGCGCTCACATAACTGCCGTATTCGGTTGGATCCTCACAACGCGGACAACGACAGCTAAAGTGCTTGGTCATGCGCAGATGATGCTGCCGCATCTGCGTGCCCCACAATATGTTTGTGTATGTGATCTTCAAGTGGTCGCCCTTCTTAATATCACATCCAGCGCGCACCGCAATGCGCTGTGTGGTTGCATCGAACTGAAAGTAGCAATTGGGCTGGCAAGCATGCTCCATCATACAGGCTTGCCGGAACAGACCACTAAGCTCCACTCCGGTGACCAGCTCAATGACCATGTAGTTTGTCTCAATAATGCCACACAGACGATGCAGCAGCTCAGGCTCATAGTCGCTGAGCAAATTCTGCTTGTTCGTGTTCGACTTCAGACGACGTAGAAATCGCTGTTGCAAGTAGTTAACAATGCGCTGATCCGCCTCCAATTGTAACTCCGTGCCAAGACGCTCCTCCTCATGTGACTGCATCTCCAGCAATGCCTTCCAGCGTTCCGGCTGAGAGCGCTGCAACAGCAGGCACTTTAGCACCAGTAGTGCATCATGCCGAAAATAATCATGCTGTCCACGCGCATCCGCTTTGGCTCCTGGTGCATTGCCAAGACTGAGAATGCTGCACTCCAAACTCTCGTGTGCACAACCAGCACTGCACACTGGCCAATGGCAGCTACAAGTAGAGTAGCATAGAATATTACTTATTGAATTATTTTACATATTTTATAGTTTTCGAACAACACATTTCTTTTAGAGAAACTTTTAACAAGTACTGTTTAAAATATTACCCAAATTTAAAAACTGTCAATACATTTAAATAATGTGATAAGGAAAATAAAATTGATAAATTCGTATATGAACTGCCTAGTTATAATGGATTTGATCAAAAATCCAATTTATGCTTTCATAAATTGGTATGTGATCGCCATTTCCTTAAATCATCCATACTGATCACAGGTTTTTTCTAGCACTTAATTTTTGTTTTGCACATTGTTGCCTTCTTACTTGCGACATTGATGTTTGCCCAGGCGACAGGGCGTGAAGCAACCGACACATGGCACTATTGTGGCCGACTTTTCGCCTTCGGTCAGAAACCATTTGGGTCCCACAACTAGTGGCTCCTCGACGAATATGATCTGCTTAGCTTGAATGTCCTGGGTGGCGGCCAAGTAACGTCCCAGTGCGGGATCTTGCTCCTCCCGAAAAGGTTTGCAGCAGCGTTTGTGCTTTGGCCAGTGCTGTTTTTGATGCTCCCCGTTGCAGTAGCGAACCAGTCGGCACCTGGTGCAGGTGAGTGGTGCAGTAACACCGCAAATGGCACACTCCATACTTAGCAACGTCATTGTCGTGATAATTTGACGAATTTTCAAGTAGAACTGATGTTACGTCGCGACGCTTCGGCCAAGAATAGTTCTTTCCGATTGAGTTTTAGTTATTTTTTGACTAATTTTATTTTTAGCACGCTTCTCCAAACATTTCCCTTAGCTCGCTCGGAACACTTTTTACGCTCACGCATTCGCTCATCGTCAAATAATGTGAGACTCTCTGTTTTGAAATTGGCTATCTGAGAGCAATTACATATGCTCAGTACATACACTATATAATTTTTGTGGCGGTGCAATCGGAGTCATTTCGAGTAAAACATCAATAGTGCTTCTTTGAAAATTATCTCAAGCTTTTTTTAATATTAATTATACATACATAAAACAATAATACTCCTTTTGTATTTTTATCAATATAAACAGGGTATACAACTCCATTAGAATATTGTAAACGCATAGGTTACATTTTATATGGGTAATGTGGTATTAAATTAATTATTACCAGACAGATAAATCTACAATCATTTTAACTGTGATAGACCTTTTTATTTATTTTTTATTTAATCTATTTTAGTTACCTATGTAAACTTATGTTCCAGTTTCGTTGACGAGCTCTAGCTACCGCCTCAAATTTTCGCTTGTCGCATTTGATTTTTATACCCACTAATCACAGTGTAGAAGGGTATTATAGCTTAGTGCCTACAGCAAATGTAATGTAAAAGTTAAAAGGAATCGTCTCCGACCCCGCAAATTGAAAAAAATCGAATAGCAAGCCGAATTTTGAATGGTATATTTTTATTATATATACATATATATGGCCATGACAACCCTTTTATCGGCTCTCAGCCTGAAGCGCGATGTGCCTCCACGCGGCTCTGTCCTGAGCGTGCCTTCGCCAGTTGGTAACACCAAGTGTGGACAGGGTTTCCATCACCTGGTCCTGCCAACGCGTTCGGGGTCGCCCTCTCCTTCGTGTCCCAACAATCATCGCATCAAATATGGTTTTATTGAAAATTGCAAGTAGTTTAGCTTTCTTACTTGTAATGTTTGATATTTAGTCTCTGTGCTGTACGTTATTGCACAATAGAGAAAAAAAGTTAACTTGGTCAGATGAAAAGAAATTAATGTATGAAGTTTTTTTTCATAAAGGAAATTATGTTGAAAATCTGAGAACAATCTAAATTCGTAATATTGTGAACGTCTTCATACATCAATTATAATACCCTTCTAAAGGCTTTAATAAAATGAAGTAAATATCTCAAAATCTTGTTTCTACTGTTTTCATTTTCAATGTGATAGGGTATACGAAAATCCATTACTTTATCATAACCCTAAAGGTTATATGTGCATTCTTTATTTTAAAATACTTGAAAGCTTCGAAATGAATATTGTAAATATACAGAGTATTTTAATTTGACTATTGGTATTAATTAAAAATAAAGAAAATATTTTTGTGCCATACAATACAACACATATGCATACATACATATGTATGTTGTAAGCTTAAGAATTGAGCGCTATTTTGATGTAATATGATAATTAGAACAGTTTGCTTGATTACGTTTGAATAACAACAAGAAAGTAATCGTTTAATGTCTCATGAATTATTTAACAGTCTTCACCAAATGTCACTATAAAAGGTGCATCGAAAATTTAAAATTGTTCAATTGAATGCCGCAAAGAGTCTAGGAATAACGTATAAGGAAATGGAGTCGCAAATTACAGCATTTTTCAAGGACAAACCCATTTTTATAACCGGTGGCACTGGATTTTTGGGTCGAGGTAATCACCAAATCTAATCAATCTGTTAGTGTGAATTCAAGAATTGTGAAAATGTGATGGTGTTTTTCAGTTACCATTGAAAAGTTACTACGGTCAACAGATGCATCAAGGATCTATGTGCTGATGCGACCCAAGCGTGGAAAGACTATACAAGATCGCTTTGAATCATGGAAGAATAACTCGGTAAGTCGTCGCTGATATTGTTCGCAATTCACTATCGAATTAAATGTAAATAGTTATTTGATGTACTACTCAAAACTAAACCAAATGCCCTGGATCGCATTGTGTTCATATCTGGCGATTGTGAAGAACCAGACCTTGGGATTAGTTTGGCAGAACGTGAGATTCTGAAGAAGGAGGTGCAAGTGGTGATTCATTGCGCAGCCACGGTTAATTTCGTTGAGCCGTTGCACAAGGCCCTGGATATTAATGCACGTGCTACTCGCCTCATGTTGGAACTGGCCAGGGAAATGAATAATCTGAAGGCCTTTGTGCATGTCTCGACGGCATTCAGCAATTGTGTAACCCATCACATTACTGAGCACTTCTATCCCGGACATTTGAACTGCACTGTGGACAAAGTCTTAGCGGTGAGGGAACTTTGTGACAACAGCGTAATCGACGCAATGACATCGGCTCTATTGGGCAAGTTTCCCAATACATACACCTATACAAAGGCTCTTGCCGAACAGTTAATTCAAACGGAGTCAAGCCAATTGCCAGTTTGCATATATCGACCTGGTTCAAGTAAGTTGAATCAATCAATTAAAATTGGTACTCTTTTAAGTGTGAATTGTTTTAGTTATGGCAACGAGCAGGGATCCGATGCCCGGATGGATAGACAACATTTACGGACCTGTAGCTACACTCTACGGATGCTGTTTGGGCGTTCTTCGAGTTGCACCTGTAAATAGTAATGCGAATTGTGACATTGTGCCTGTTGACTTCAGCGCCAATTTAATTCTTGCTTGCGCATGGCAAACGGCTAGGGAATTCTCTGAATGCAAAGCAGATCAGTCGCCTCCAAAAATATACAACCATGTGCCTCATGCTAAAAATATGATTACCCATGCTAACTTCATAGATGCCACCGAGCGCCTAAGAGATGTATGTCCGTTGGAGCAGACAATTTGGTATCCGTTTCTACATACAACGACCATTTATTGGCTTTTAAAGCTGGCTTTCGTCTTTTATCATTTATTGCCTGGTTATATCATGGATCTTGCACTACGCTTACGCGGCGAAAAGCCCCGTATGATTAAATTGTATAAGAAAATACACGATGTGATCGATTCAACACTTCATTTCAGTTCCCAAAGTTGGACATTTGAAACAAATAATACTGACCAATTGTGGCAGTCGCTCTTGATAGCAGATAAAGAGCTATATAATTTTGATATGGAGCAACTCAATTGGGATCAGTTTTTCGAGCGTGTATTAAAAGGTATGCGAGTCCACTTGGGCAAAGAGGAACTAACCGAGGAAAGTATTCAGCGTGGTCGTGAGCACATGAAACGGTTTGTATTCAATATTCGATATTAATGTTGGTTGTAATCTAATTTCAAATATTTTTCAGCCTCGCTTTATACCATCGGCTGCTGCAATTTGTCCTTTTCTGTGCTGCCGCATTTACTGTGAAGTGGTTCATATGCTTATTCCTCTAAATGCAATGTCTATATATGATGACTATAGATTTTTTTTTAAACGTATTTGGGCGGTTTTTTTTATTTTATTGTCAATACACGCACATTAAACGGACTTCTGCCTCTATTATAATTTTATCATTCTACTCATTTTACATTTGGCGCGTGCATTTATTACGTGGATTACATTTCACGTGCGGATTCATTCGGTGACGTTTGTTTTAAATATGCAAGTATTTTAAATATGCAAACACGAAACGGACTCTGAAATGCTTAAGCTATGCCTGCAGTCAACCGCAAATTATGCGAAGAAATTAAAAAAAAGTATAAACGAAAGGTACAACACATGACCTTGGTTTTCACTCAATAAAATCAGCATACCCGGTACCCCCAGAGCAGTGGGTTATTATAACATGTGCCGACAGGAAGTGTATGTATTGTAGGCATCTCCGACCCTTTGGTCTAGATAAGGGTCAACAGTAAAGACGTTGTATAAACACCCAGATTGAAATGTTATGTTTGCACGCAGATTAAGTTTGTTTTAAATATTTTGCCATGCCCACTACCGCCTCCGAAAATCAATAAAGGTCGTATATTCTTTATGAGTCTAAAAATTTGGTTGCGATTAGATGAAAATTGTAAAAGTTATTAAAGAAATACTTTTATATGGAAACAAATACCTTCTTACTATTGTGGTTAGTTGATTTTTCTGACTGTGTGGTATATTTTGCACTTTATGGTATATTTTGAATTTAGTACAGTATCTATAGTATCATTCGGTATATTTTCAGTATTTTTGTGATAAATTTCTACATTTTATAATTAATCCCGCACTATTTTGCATTTATTTAAAATGAGTAGCGGGTATCTCACAGTCGAAATCACTCCATTTTCAGGAGTCACTAAGACTATAGTTCCTAATGTATATCCCAAAATTCGCGACTCCAGCTTTATTAATAATAAAGCTTGTTATTCGATTTTTTCTGATTTGCGGGGGCGGAAGTAGGCATGTCAAAAATTTAAAACAAACTTGATCTGTGTGCAAACATAACAAATGCTGTCGAAAAAAAATTATAGCTCTATCTCTTATAGTCTCTGAGATCTAGGTGTTCATACGGACAGACGGACATGGCTAGATCGTCTCGGCTGTTGACGCTGATCAAGAATATATATACTTTATAGGGTCGGAGATGCCTCCTTCTACCTGTTACATACATTTCCTGCCGGCACAAAGTTATAATACCCTTCTACCCTATGGGTAGCGGGTATAATAAGGAAAGGTTATTTTTATAGCTTTAGATAAGTACTTTAATTAGAGTTAAGAATGGTTTTGGATTTTTTTTTTCTATTTTGTTTTCTGTTCTGATAATTGCAAAAATTAACAAGTAGTTCCTAAAACCAATCTTAGCTCCAAAAATAGTGCTAATCCAAAGCTTTGAGAATAGACAACACTTATTTTTAAAATTGTTTTAGTTTATGTTCTTTTTTGTCACTGAAAAGCTGGTAGATCGCGAAATTTACCAGAGAATTACCCATATACATATTATATATCCGTAACATATTTAAAATGTAATTTATTGTTTTCGTTAAAGTGAACTGATTTTGGGACTTACCCAATGCAAATACGCACTCTATCTTTGTTTTTGTGTCATCGCTTGTCTGTAGCTTTCCTACTTGTTTTACCAATTACATAGACATTTTTGATTTACTTAATCTTACAAAAACCCCGCAACCGCCAAAACAATTATACTTCTTAGAAAATTTAAAAAAGAAATTTTATTGAATTTTAATTCATGATTAACGACTTATATAATAAATTTCCAAGGCTGAAGTCGTTTGAAGCTCAATGTTATTGCACTTTGTAAAGTGAATAGGTGAACTTCATATTCATAAAATAATTTAAATACCCTCATCCATTACATACGTATTTGTTTAATTATCTGTAAAACTGCTTTTATTTTTAAGTACATACATATAGTATGTTTGCTTATACAATGCGAATATAATTTTAACATTTAAAATATATGGTAGTACTTAAAAGATAGCTATTGACTCGAGAAGTCTCATTCGTGTTATATCCGTTCAACGGAATGAATTAGAAGTGCTGTCTTAAAACCAAGTGAAAAAGTTTTAAATAAAATGGATTCGCCGATAAAGGAATTTTATAAAAATAAAACCATATTCTTAACTGGGGGAAGTGGATTTTTGGGAAAAGGTAAAGGGATTAAAAATGTGATATTATAAATATATAATAAATAAAAGTGAACTGGATAATAACCTAGTTTGACTTATCAAGACTCATCGGCAATGCTTTATTGGTAGCCACATGATTTTCGTGTTGGAATATTTTTCAAAGAAACAATAAAAAAATTGTCTGGACTGTGCGATACGAGTTTCCTAATTATATACATATAATATATATACTTAATGAACGTTAAGTGCTAAGACGGCATATATATCCGTAAAAGAGTTCAATTTTTTTTTTTCTGTTGTCAACACTTTTTGCTGATGCACTTTCAGATAATTTCAGAGCTCTGAATGTGTCGGATCTTTATTGCTTTTGTTGACAGACTGGTATATGTTATACCAAATATAGATTTTGGTATATTTTGGCATTTTCCGATACATTTTACTTAAGTAGTGAACCGCATACGCTGTTTGTTTTTATTTATTTTTTGTAATGGGTGGCCGGTATCCAGTCCAGTTTATTCAGAACAGCTTTTTAAGAAATTGTTTTGCTTCCATTTACTGAATGTGAAAATAATTTTAAAAAGCAGACCGCAAAATGGTAATTAATACAAGACAGAGAATATAACATAAAAGAAACAACGAAGCTGCTGCTGACTCTTGCAGCAATTTTATGACTTTCAATACATATACGTAAGAAAAGTTAATTGGGGTCAATGTTTATCTACGCCTTTCATAATTTTAGATCTAATTGTGTTTTTTTTTAGTGATTACTGAAAAGGTGTTACGGGTTACAGAGGCGTCTCGTATTTATGTGTTAATTCGATCAAAGCGAGGAAAAAGTGCAGAAGACCGCATAGACGAATGGAAAACAGATCCAGTGGGTACTGATCAACATTTTCGAAAACTTTCAATTGAACTCAATTTTATTTTAATACAGTTATTTGGAGTGCTTCTTAAAACTCAACCAAATGCTCTGGAGAGAATTGTGCCCATATCTGGTCAGTGTGAGGAACCAGATCTGGGAATCAGTGCAGCGGATCGTAAGCTGCTCAAGAATGAGGTGCAAGTGGTGATTCATTGTGCAGCCACAGTTAACTTTGCTGAACCTTTGCACAAGGCCGTGGATATTAACACTCGTGCAACTCATCTTATGCTGAAACTGGCCAAAGAAATGAGCCGGCTTGTGGGATTTGTCCATATCTCCACAGCTTTTAGCAATTGTGTAATTTCACACATTTCGGAACAATACTATCCGGACAATCTGATTGCTGGGGCAGACAAGGTTTTGCCGATTAGAGAAGTTTGCGGAGATGTTCTCTTAGACAGAATGGCATCGACTCTTATGGGCAAGTATCCTAACACCTACACTTATACAAAGGCTCTGGCAGAACAAGTGATTCAGACCGAGTCGGGAGATTTACCGGTGTGCATCTTCCGACCAGGTGCAAGTAAGTGTCTTCACTGAGTCGATTCGATTCCATTCTTATTGTAAAAAAAATATTTTTTTAGTTATTGCAACGAACAAAGAGCCGATGTCGGGATGGATAGACAACATCTACGGACCCATTGCAATGGTCTATGGCTGCGGAATTGGAGTTTTACGAATTGCACCTGTGAATCAAAAAGCTCTCAATCCCTTAGTGCCTGTCGATTACTGCGCCAACTGCATTCTTGCTTGTGCAATGCAAACGGCAAAGGAATCAGCTGAGAAGAGACGTAGCTCATTGCCTCCGACCATTTATAATTATGTGCCCCATGAGAGCAATACGTTATCAAATGCGACTTTCAATAATATCTTGTCGAAGTATAAAAAGACTGCTCCATTGGAGCAAGCGGTGTGGTATCCATTCTTACATCCTGCATCTTCCCTTTGGATATTTAAATTAGTAGCTATCTTCTATCATACGTTACCCGGTTATGCCATTGATTTAGTGTTACGGTTGCGAGGCCAAAAGCCCCGTTTGACTAAGATGTATTCGAAGATCCACAAAAGTATGAATGCACTCGCCCATTTTAGTACTGGGAACTGGACATATGAATCGATAAATACGGATCGTCTATGGCAATCACTTTCTGCAGCAGATAAAGAGCATTTTGAATTCGATATGAGCAATCTGAATTGGGATGATTATTTTCGCCGTACAGTTATTGGCATGCGAGTCTATTTGGCCAAAGAGGATCCAAGCGAGGAGGGTGTACAGCGTGCATTCAAGCACTTCAAACGGTATGTATTAAATATTATTTGCAAAAATGTGTATACAT
The DNA here is from genome assembly GCA_035046325.1 of Drosophila niveifrons. Taxonomy (NCBI): domain Eukaryota; kingdom Metazoa; phylum Arthropoda; class Insecta; order Diptera; family Drosophilidae; genus Drosophila; species Drosophila niveifrons. Next base: position 290,798 of record JAWNOC010000004.1, on the reverse strand, counting down.
AAATATTATAAATTTGGAATGTGCTTTCAGACTCGAAAGGCGCCATCGCGTATTACAAGTTGTCCTTTGCATTTGTGGCATCCTTATTATTAAATGGTTTGTTGGGTGGTTTCTTTAAATAATAATCAATTTATTTAGTTGAGGACAAACTTGTTTGGTGAGAGATGTCTGTAGGCTAGTTGCTCCAATCGAGAGATGAATGCTCTTCCTTACTTTACCTCTTATATGTTTGGAGTTAATAAAAACATCATGCTGATAATCAACTTTTATTTATATATTCTTTTCATTCAAGCAATACAAACAATATGCATACATTGATCATTGATTTGTCATTTGTCACTTTTAAACTTCTCTTTTGTGTTAATAGATTACATTAAGATTATTTTTTCGTAGTCTGATTGATAATTTATCAGAATTGTTCAATCTATTAGTTAGAAACTCATTGTGATGACACTCTTATTTGTGCATCTTTTAATACGGCTCTTGCGGCGCGTCCAAGTCCCGGTAGTGAGATCTGGCACGATAATCAAAACCACCGGGTCTGTAAGCAACGAAATTGAGTTTAGATTGAGGAATAATATGCAGATCTTAAAATAAAACAAAATGTTTTTGAAATGCTCGAATATGTTTGGCATTTCACAGCTTTAGAAAATCGTTCAAGTTTATTAGTTGAAATGAAAATTAAAAGATTTTGGTCTTGGGTTTTATCAATTAATACAATCCACATATTGTACATAGAATCAGAAAATAAAATTATTGTTTTCATAATTAATGTTTAGAATTTCCCTTTTTTAAGATAGCATTGCTTAATTTGCTTATAAGAACTGAGCTCGAGAGCTCGACATAGTGTAGTCTGTGTAATTTCTGTACTTTAGATTTCTTTGTTTGTTTGTTTTCATGCTAATCAATTAGTCAAACATATCGGAATTAACAGGCGCGTCCAAATCATGGTAACCGATAAGCCGTCGTTGGTGATCCAAAGGCATTTCTCTGCAAAAAATTTGCGACACAAGAAAGTTGTGACAAATTTCGATTTAAGACCACAGCAAAATATAAAAAAAAAATGAGATTTGGGGACAAATACACTAAGTTTGTAAAGAGGAAATTTTGATGCTTGGAGGGACTTAAAAATATCTTTGCTTCTTCAGCATTCAGACAGAATAAATATAATCGTGCAACAAATTTTTGCATCCTATGTGGCCAAAGCTGAAAAGCTGTTTCCTATCACATAAATTAAGTATATAAAAAAACAAATTCAGTAACTAAAAAAAAAAGGATTTTGTACAAACATGCATACATATGTTTACATACATGTACCTAATGAATAAATTATAGAAGATTGGAATACTTCTGATAAAATTCGCTTTAGTTAAAATCGATTTTCGCAATCACGCTCACAAACAGTTTAACAGTGAAAATTCCCTTAGACACCTTTATGAGGACACCTTTGTTAAGCGGAAACGAATTCATGACCCCCTCTTGGTTTGATTTTGAAAAGTAATCGGACACCTCCTCCAACGCCTGAGTGACCGGATACTCAGTGTATTTTCATTTAATCGAGTTGAAAAAATGTGTGGAGGAATGGCTTAACGATAATTTTAAAGAAAACCTTTTGTTCAAAAAACCTTCATTACAAATCTCAACACTACTTAAGTTTATGGACAGAACTATATAATTTAGTAAACTAACCTGCGTGCTGGCGGAAAGTTGCGTCCACCACGACCTCCACCGCCCATCATGGGCGGCGCGAATCCGTAAGGCATAGCTGAGAAGGGCGGATACATCGGTGGTCGATAACTGCAGTAATTAAAATTGTTATTAAATCAAAATCATGTCGGAGGCACTAAGTAACTAACCCGCCACCGCCACGGCCAGACTCGGAGTCCGTGCGCTTGGAGCTACCGGGATGCTCCGGTAGCTGTGGACGCTTGGGATCGCGCAAATAATTATTGAAATATTCGACCTCCTTTCGAACCTCGTCAACCTTCTCTTCGTGCTTGTTAAAGATGTGCTTGCGAATGAACTCGGGCCCTTTGAATTTTTTACCCGACAACGGACATAGCCACTTGTCCTTGGCCAATTCCTGAGTGTTGGCCTGTACAAATTTCTCCACTTCTGTATCTGCATTTTTGGCGCCAAGCTCTTTGATATCGTCTTCGCTCAATTGGACGCTCTTCGTTAAGAATTGCACTAGCTTGCTCTCATATGTTTTAATATATTCCTGAACATCGTTGGTGGTGACGCGCATGGGCGCAGGGCCACGAGCATGTATGATACCACAGCGGTTGGGCATCTCATCCTCATAGGGATACTCGCAGTGATTGTAGTAATCCACAGAATGAACAATGCGCAAATACAGCACCAAGCGATCCAGCACTGTCAGCAGCGGCTCATCTCTTTCGATGGGCTCGCCTTCGCTGTCCTTGTTATCGCCAGCCAAACCCAATAGCTCCTCTTCCTCGGCAGAAGCTTCTTCGATGAGGTAATCGGTTATATTTTGAAGGACTGGATTCTTGGAATTAAAACCATAAGTAGTCGGGTTGCTTCCACTGCCATTGGTTGACTCCACACCAGCCTTGCCCTCCGAAGCCGCATCCTCCGCTGGAGATACATCGCTCCACAGCCTGAAGCGCTCGTCCAGATTCATTGCAATCTTAGCACATAACTTGATGTCGGAGCGCACAATCTGCTTATGTGCTGTGATGCCATTAGCGGGACGCACCCTTCGACTCAAATCGCGATTGACGATTGCTCCCATTTCGCAGTCACGAAGACGCTGATTGTTCAGACTCCAGCAGATCTCCTTTATGTTAACATCACGAGTAAAGGTAATCCAACCACGGCGATACCAACGTCGCTCCACTAGAGGATCGGCAATTGCCACGCGCAGATATCCACTAAATCGTGTGCAAATCGCCTCGATTTCTGCCTTGGTTATTGAAGGCGCCAGATTGCGCAAAAATATAGACGATGTGCGATGCAGAGCACGGGGATGTCCATCCTTAACTTTGTCTAAATCGATTGTCTCAGTCACTTCGTCGACAGCTGGTTTTGTAATTTCCCCGTCGTCTTTGTCCTTTTTCTCCAGCTCGTCCTTGTCCACCGTCTTTTCTTCAGTTTGTTTTTCAGACTGTTCATCCATAGGTTCAGGTTTCTCTCCATCCCCATCGGTGGCTTCAGTTTTTATTTCAGTTACGTCCTGATTTTTACCCTCGGAGGACTCCTCAGGTTTCGGACTAGCAGGTGGTTGCAATTTGGCCTTAGCCGCTGCTTCCAGATCTTTGTCTTTTTGTGCCTCGGCCTTTTGATCAGCGCGCAAACCCTCTTCCACATCATATTTTTCTTTGAGCTTCTCCTCGTCGGAATCCGAGTCGGAATCAGAGCTGCCAGAGGATGAACTTTCGTTGTCGCTGCTATTGCGTTTATGTTTCTTGATTTTCTTTTTTGTTAGCTTTTTATCGCCGTCCGTTTTTGGCGAAACTTCATCGGCTTGTTCTTCGGCTGGTTTCTCAGCGGCGGGTACATCGTCCTCTTCCTGCTCCTTTTTAGATGTTGTCTTCTCTGATGCCGCCATTTCGTCATCATCCCAATTTTCCTCATCAGAATGCACGGGCCGCACTGTTTTACGTGAAGGTGACACAATAATTGGCAAATCGTCATCATCCTTTTCAGTTTTTGTCTGCTGCTTTGGACTATCGGGCGTTTCGCGCTTGGTAACAACCGTTGAATCAACGGTTTCCGATTTCCGCTCCTGGACTACAGGGAGATCTTTAGGCTTCTCGTCAAGCACCTTGAGATCCTCATCGGAGCCGCCTTCTAACTTAATCACACAGGTGTCAAGCACTCGCACCAATGCATCCGCTTGAGAGGAGTCAATTTTAACATTGTCAATCGTCCCATTCTCGAGTAGTTCAAGAAATACATCTGTACGCCTCTGTAAAACGTTTGGATAAGTTGATTGAAAATTCTTAAGAAGTCGGAATAAAAATAATGCCTTTACCTTCAAAAATCCTCGCTGTTCTTCACTGCGGCGCACGCTATCCTCGGGATGATATTTATTTTTGAACCTACGAGAGATAAAAAGAAGTTGATAAGAAATTGAAACTTTCACAATGAGATATGTTCTGTAATACGATATGGATATAGCTTAAGTATGTCTCGTATTGAGATATATTTAGATAGATACATGGATATTCCACGCGTATCCTCTGGATGATTGGCATCACATCAAATTTAGAATTAGTACTACATTGTTTTACGCTTGCTTTGAATTGAATTGAGTTTTGTAATTGGTTTAGATATCGATTGCAAGTACATATTACCCAAAGTCTTACCTTTGCATATTTTTTATATGCTCACATTTTTAATGCACATATGTTTATGTACGAGAGAATTGCATGTTTAGGCAACGAATTTAAATAAATCGCGGTTTCAAAAATAAAACACACCCACGGCATTGCTCGCCGGGTACTTTAAATTTAACTGTTATCATTTGCATTTAGTTCAATATGCTTCTATCAAGGCAGAGACAGAGCCGAAGGCAGAGGCGGACGCTGAAGCGGAAACTGAAGCTGAAGCACTGTCTCGTCTCTGACTCTCAGCAGTTCGAAACTCGCCATAAAACCCATTAAAGCTGCAGAGAAAAACTTAATAATAAGTAGGTATACAAATAGGAAGTTATGATTTGTGATGAATTTGATTTGTTGATTCGAGATTTCAAATTGAACCAATCAAAATAGTCTTCAGAAAGAGTCGCTTTCCATTGTCCTTTGCTTGTAGCTCTCGTTGATTCATATTTTGTTTTAGTTGTTCTCATTTGTTGATCAATTTGCGCTACTCACCATTCCTCATCCTTGTGTGCCACGAAGAACTCATTCAGCTGCTGTCGCTTAAAGTCCGTCTTATACTCGGTGTACTTGCGCATCACCTCCGAGTCGGAAATATTCTCATCCTGCGTGTCCAGAAACTGTTTCAAAGTCAGCATCGCCGGCTGAGTTTGCGTGTCACTTGACACTCCACCACTTGGAACTGATTCGCGGGCAGATGGCACGTGACTTGCATGGGAATAGGCCGAATGCAGTGACTGATAGTGATCGTTCCAAGCCTGCACAAGGTACGGATCATAGCCTGCAAAAAGGGAGTGCATGTATCAATAAGATGTTCTCTTTTCTGTTTTACCCAACTCACCAAAGCGTGGATTCGAGCGCATCTCGTTGTCACCCCAGTCGGGACGCATGCGCTTCGCAGGCGGCATCTCGCGTCCAGGTGATCCATAGCGTGGACGTGGTCCGGAGCCGCGGTAGTCGCTGTAATCTGGCCGATGTCGTGCGCCTCCACCACCTCCACCGCCACCGCCAGCGGCCGAACTACCTCGAAATGGATTGCTGTGAAGCAGTTTATTGCATTTTAATGGCAACCGCAACCAAATTAGACAAATATTATATCTATTACTTACCGCTCTGCTCCCCACTCGTCGCGAGCATTTGCCCCGCCACCCATTGGACGTCGTTCGTCCCGGCGTTCTGGCCGATAGCTGTCACGTTCACCGCGAAACTTGTCGCGCCGTTTGCGATCGTATTCATCTTCCGAATCACCCATTGCCGTTTGTCTTCAAATTAAAATTCTAATTGAGCAACAATTATCCAAGAGAAAGTTGATTTGCTCTATCTGCTACAAGTCGCACACATAACCTCAATGAGACTGTTTTATTTAAGTGAATCAATTGTTGCTTTGTGCTTTACAGTTTGTGAACCGCCAACTAACTGTTCACTATAAGAAAATAGCCCGATTTGCCAATTGCAAAATGCAGCAATCTGCTTAGTTTTCATTTGCAGCTGCCATTGCCGCCATCTTGCCGCCTTCGCTTTCGGTGCAAAAAAACGCTTACGTGTTGTTGGTCGGTCGGCCAACTTGAATAGTATTCCGTATTTATATAAATGCAATTGTTTGTGTGCAACTTGTGGCTTCAGAAACAAATACACATAACACTTTTTTACAAACCTTTTATAATTTATCAATAAATTTACTATTTATTTATTATCCTACTTTTCGCAGTGCGGCATCCGAGTAGAGGTGGGAGACATCGATAACAATATCGATAAGTTGCTATTTTATAATGTTTGAAAATCGAAATTTCTATTAATGGCTATCGATTGTATGATTGTGACGGTATTATCAATAGTATCTCGAAAAAAAGATAAATAGGCATGCTCGTCGAAGCTATTCACTTCACTACCACAATATATCGATAAATTACTTATTGTGAATGTGCGAAGTGAGCCGCGCTGCCAACTTTGTTAAAGGTATTATTCGCTTTTCGTTTTGGTATTATTTAATCATAATGCTTAAGGTCACACTCCTAAGTAGATTGAAATCGTCATTTTTTAAACGTCTAAATTAAAGGTAAATTCACCTAAAATTAAAAACGATGTCCAAAAAAGTATACTCATTTTCTCTAAACAGCGGTGCTGCAATATATTAAATCGGAACGAGATTTCCAAATATAAGTAGTATAAGTAAATTCAATGGTAAATCAGTTGAACATATTTTAAATATATATATATTTTTTTATTTTATTACACGTTTCATATATATCGTATATATAGACTTCTGTTGTTATTATATTTATATGTACAGCTTAGTTTTAAAACTATTTAAAGTATATGTACGTGTAATCTAGACCTATTTAGATTTGTTATGTATGTATGTAATTAATTTCAAAAATGTAATTATGTATATGCGCCCAAGACTTGCATATTACTCAGTTTTAGTTAATGCGTTGCCACACGATCGCCCAAAGATACACAGAAATAGCAAATTACATTAACTTGTACATATACGTCAATGTATGTATTGTATATAGATATATGTATATATTATTTTTCTCAAACTTAAGTCAAGTTATACTCGTAGTTTTTACGCCTCTGAAGTATAAAAATTTTAAATATATATTATTTTTGTAATTCTTGTTTGTTTGTTGTTTTAGCAATACATAATATTCATTTGCATGAAATAATTTCAAAATTAGATGTCGTCAGTTTGATAGATAGACTTAATTAAGTTAAGTGTAAGTATGTCTATGTAGATAGATCAATGCACCTTATGTTTTCAGAAAAAAAAACAACAAGCTAACCTCTCATGTGTTAGTATTATATGCTTGATAATAGTAATAATAATAGTTCATAATAATCATAATATAATAATAATAATAATAATAGATAGGTTTGCACAATATTTAATTGTTTGTTGGGTTTAAATGCTAACAATCTCTACATCTCTCTCATTTTAATTAATGCGGTTTCCATAATAATATTGATAATAATAATTCGAATTGTAATAATACAAAGAAGCCAATAAATTTGAAATTCGCCGAAATAATTTTGTGTTGATCTCTTAAGCAGGCACACTCTAGGTTCGGTACTTAAAATTTAGACGTATCATCTGCCTTTAAACGAGGCTAAGATATAACTTAAGGTTTTTCTTTTGGCAGTGTAGCGTTTAAATTAAAAGCATAGATTGCCAAAGTATCATAATTGTGTGTGAACAGAAAATATCCGTATAAGAACATAAGCTGAAATGGTTCCATTTTGTTATTCGATTTCTTTACTTTTTATAAAACTGTCGAATTGTCGTCGTCTCTATTACGTATATTTCTTTGTTGACTGCTTTTCATTTAGAATATTAAATTGAATATAATTATTAATTTGTTCTCTTTTGAGTTCTTTTGTTTTTCATTTGTATTTTGTTTCTCATTTTATGTTGCTGTATTTTTGTTTCGTATTTCGTAACACTAAAATGCCATCAATTCAGTTTTAAGTTGTATGTATTTTTTTCCGGGTTTTTTCATTCCTGCAAACTGCATTTTTTATTTTTGTTGAATAATGTGCGTTGTTTTTGCCTTCTCGTAGTCGTATTTTAAATGTATTACAATATTTATCGTATCTATATTGACTTGAACTGTTTTTTTTTTATTTCGTATCTCTATGTACTAGATCGTAGATAATTAATTATTTACTCGTATATTACTGATTGCTACACATTGCAAACGAAATTTGACGAATAGTATTTAATAATAACGGAAATTTGTATGATTATATCTGCTTTGTATAATAATAATAATAATAATGTATTGTTTGTTTACTTTCAATTTTGGCAGTGAGAAAACTACACAACTTAAAACTTATCTCCTTTTGCATCCGATTTTAGATATTAGATTATGTGATTGAAAAAGCAATTTTCTTATTGTTTTTTGTTTTCTATATTTTAACTTTGGTTGATTTGAAAAAAGGCATCAGAAGTTCAAACAGAACCATTTTTTGGTAATGGGAAATTGCGAATTCAATGCAAAAAAAAAAAGGAAAAATAATAATTGCTCTTTGTTTTTTGAAGTATTTAATGTGAGTGTAAGTATATTTGTGGTTTAGCGCTGTATGCTAAGGTCTCGCTTGTAGTTACGTTTATTATTAATGCTCAAAAACCGTTCAATCGTGTTTCATTTGAATGTTTCGTTTGAGGTAGTTTTCAATTCAGGATCAATATCTACAAGTTGAACACAAAACTCCAATTTAAATTTCGATTCGTTTCTCATTTCATATCTTTTTGTTTGCATATTTTCATTTTGTATTTTTTTGTTTTTGATAAGGATCATTTTTAGCTGTGTGCTCAATTGGGTTATATTTGTGGATCGTATCATCTAAGGATAAGATTAAAAATGTATTTGTGGGCAAAACAAGTTACAAGTTACACATAACAGAAAACAGTGCATAAAAATTAAATAAAGTTTTTATGTTTCTTTTTTTTTTTTTGGTTTTGTCATTTTTTTTGTTGTTTTGTTTTGAAAATTTTCAAAAATCTACATAACGATTTGTTTTCACTTCTTTTGTTTTGTTTAATGTTACTTTGCTTTGCTTTGCTTTGTTTACTTCGGTTTGTTTCAATTAAATGAATGGATATCTCAACAAGTTGTTACTTTATATCTTATGTTCATCATTATAATTTTGTCAGGTTGCTTTTTGTATGTTTCGTATTTGTTGCTTGTCGTAATGCTTCTTTGTATAGAGCGAGAGTTACATAAGTACATACATACATATTTACAATTACAGGCTTAGGTATAGGCTTAGGTATTTTCCACATTATTTGGGTATTCCGTATTCCGTATTCCTTGCTTAGGTATTTATTCAAATTTTAAAGAAATCGTTTAGCGAGGGCGAGAGGAGTTTAAATTGTAATTGTATTCATTCGTTACTATTTGTAAGGTTAAATTACTTGACTTAATTTTAATTCACACTTGACATGCCATCAGCCTGGCTTATTATATTTTCATTATTATTATAATATTTTAATTTCATTAAATTAGAAATTTCATTAAGTTTAAAAAGGTTATTAGCAAATCATTTGTTTTAGTATTATCTAAAGCTATTTTATAGCGCGTCTTATGTTTCAATTATTTTTAAAGGATCTACTCTCAAGTTTGACCCATTTTAAAATCATTTCTTATGTTTCACTTTTTGTTTTAATTTTGATGCTAGTTTCCCAATTGGCAAAACTAAAACTTGGACTACTACAAAAATACAACTAAAGTTCATATTTCATTCCTCGAAGTTGTTCCATTTTCAGTTCTCCCAGTATTACAAACAGAATTCATTTTTACTTAGCCTGCTTTCCAATATCAATCTCATTTTCATCATCATCATCATCATTTCATCGCCACACTCTCAGAATCTTTGAAAAGCCAACTTCACAGCCGTTTGCTTCGCATCTTTTTTGATCGATTTATCAACATACAAAATCGATCATCAATCATCAGTTTTTTTGTTTTTGTATTTTTTTTTTTGGCCTAAGTCTAACGAGTCTTTGCCTACATGTCGCATTCTCTTCAATAAATCAAAATAAAAACTGAATGAAAATGGGGGAAAATAATAAATAAAAACACATTTGCTGCATTTATGTTTATGTTTGAATTTCAGTTGTTGTTTTTTTTTTTTTACTGTTTTCATTCAACATATTTTCATATATATTGTGTATATTTCTGTTTTGTTTTTGCATGCTCCATTCTTGCATTTACGTAAAATAGTAAAAATTATTTATAGATTATGATAAATGTTTGTTTTATACATAGTATTAGAGTAGTAGGTAAAACTACAAAACAAATTATTTATAATAATTAAACGCGCTTTATGCTTTACTACAAAACTTAAAATTAAAATCAATTGTGTGTAAAGAAGAAACTTAAGAGTGTGTGTGTTTTTGTTTAATTTTTAATGGGGATTCTTCCACTTATAAGTTTGTGTATTTATTTGATTAATTATAATTAAATTATTCACTGTGTATCTGTTTTCCATTCTGAAGAGTGTAGTTTATATATATATTTATATGCTTGATTCTTTCGAATGATTTCAATTATAATTCTTTAAATACGATTTACGATATATGTAAAAAATTCAATGGTTATAAATTAAATTTACTTAAATATGAGTGTCCGTATATGTGTATTGGTGTATGTGTGTGTGTATTGGTGTGTGGATGTGATAATTATATTTAATTAACGTAAATAATTATACAGTAATAAAAATAGTAGTAAAATTAAAGAATTGCACATTTCAAAAAAGATGTCTGCCACGTTTTTACACAATTAAAAAAATAAATTGGGATTTACATTAATATATGTTGTTTGTTTATTTGTTGTTGTTATTTTCTTGTTTTTTCTCATCGTATTTTACAAATCGCTACTAAAATTAATATAAATTTGATTTAAGTTAAAATAAGGCCAACAATTTGTATTTGTTTTTGTTTCTTTTTTTGTTTTTTTTTTAAATTACAATTCAAATTCAAAATCAAAAGCAAAAGCAGCATAAACAAAATATTCTCAAATTCAAATTAAAAATAAAAAAAATTGCATAACATAATTTCAAATAAAGCAAATTGCCAAAAAATAATAGATATATATAAAAAATTAAATAGTTTGCACGTTGTTGTTCTTGTTTTTTGTTAGAAAACAAAATTTTGATTTTTCCAAATTGTTTTAGTGTTTTTTTTTTTACAAATTTAATGTCTAAAATGTACAAGTATGCATTCATTTTAAATTTTACAATTTTAATTTAAAAATTAATATTGAAGTCTTTTGGTGTGTGTGTGTGTGTGTGTGTGTGTGTGTGTGTGTGTGTGTGTGTAAGTGACTGTGCATGCCAAGTGATTGAAACTTATTCAAAATTTAGTTTAGCAAAAAGTGCATTTTGTTTTCCATGTGGCGTTTTATTCTTTTTTTTTCGATTTTTGTTGTAACTATTTAATTAATACCGTTAATGCCTTTTTGAGTAAAACTCCAATCACTTTTTGTTTTTACAATTTTTTTACAATTTTGTTATATAAAAATTAAAAAAAACGACGCCAATTTGTTTTCATGAATCAAGAAAATTACAAAATAAACTGCGAGAAATGAATTTGTATAAAAAACGACGGCGCTTAAAAATGTTCTTCGTAAATTCTCGTGTTAAAAATATAAGGAGGGCATAATAAAAAAATATGTCGTTTTCTCTTGTTGTTGTTGTTGTTCTTGTTATTTCACTTATACTTTTATACAGTTTTTGTTTTCAGTTAATATGATTAAAAAAATATTTATAAAATCAGTCCAAGTTTTGCGTGTTTTTTTTTGTTTTTTGTTTTTTTTTTTCGTTTTTTAGTTTTAAGATTTAGTTAGAGTTTTGTTTTTCGAATCATTTAACTTATATTAGAAGTTGATGTTTATTAGTTAGGTTGTTAGATTATAGTATTTGGGGGAGGGGGGAATTATAAATCAAATTTAGTCGCTGCTTTTGAATTAGTTTACATATTATACACTTGCTTCTGCTATTATAATTAAATCATTCTTATTATCGTTATATTCATTATTATACGTGTATGTGTGTGTGTGTGTGTATTTTTTTTTTATATTTTTAAAATATAAACAATCTTTATTCTCTTCTGTTTTGCAGGCGCTTGCAGTTGTCACCCAAACATAAGTTAATACAATTTATCAATTATTATGCTCTTGTCTCTTCTTCTTCTCTTGTCTCTATTCTTCAGTTAAGGTATTTTTGTTTCTGCTATATAACTCTACGCCCTTTCTAGATGTGTTTCCATTTTCTTGTTGTTGTTGTTGTTTTTCTGTTTAAGCATTTGTGTTGTGTATGTTAAGAAGTTCTTTGCACATATACATCATATATCGCTGTATATTGTATATATATATATATATATCTATGTGTATCATTATTTGTATATTCATAATCGTCTTAGGTCTAATATTTGCAGACTTAACACTAAATAACTGCATTTTACGCTTACTTCTCGTAGTTTTTTTTTTCTATCAAGTTCCAAAAAATGAGGGGATCTCTCTCTCTATCTCTTCTTCTTCTCTGCGTATCGATTCTCATGCGCTGTTCAGATTTGAAATCTATATGTTTGTATTGTATACAAGCTGCCCCCGCCCATTCACATTCACTCAATAATGCTGCCAAGCAGTCCCACTCCAACTCCCACTCCCATTCCCACTCCTAGATCCACTCCGAGCAGGGGCTATGCGGTGGTCGTTGAGTGCTCCGATTTCAGGGGCACGCCCATCAGCGCCATGGCCGTGTGGGCGTTGGCATACATGCTGCCATTGGCAGCCACCGCCACCGCTGACGTCGTCGAGCTCGCCGCTGTGATGCTGGTGGATGAACTTGCCGCCGCCGCTGTGGTTGCACCTCCTCCGCCACTGCTGCCTCCTCCTCCACCTCCGCCTCCGCCAATGTAATCACTGCTTGTGCTGACCGCAGAGACGGATGAGCCACCGGGCAGCGAGTGCACGGGCAGCGTGTGCAGCTGCTGATGTTGCTGCTGCTGATGCTGTTGCTGTTGTTGCGCCGCCGCAGCGAGCGCCGCTTGGGAGGATGTGGACGCCGAGTCGGCATCGAGGCCGGCAGTGATGGCGCCACCGACAGCGCCGCGCATCCGCTCGGCACGCGCCAGACGCTCCTGCTCCTCCTGCTGGGCCTGGAGGTGGGACTGCACCGAGGGCGGTATGGCGTGCACGTCCCAGATCTCCTCGAGAAACTTGGGCAGCTTGCGATTCTTGAGCTTGAGGGAGAAGCACATCTCGGCATTCTGATTGCCCAGCGTGCGCAGCTCGGTGAGTATGGAGAGCAGTTTGGCGTAGAAGACGAGACTCATGGAGTCGCCGCAGTGGCGATTGAGTATATAAATGCGTAGCGTGTCGATGTAATAGCTCTGTATCGCTTCCACCAGCTGGGCCTTCTCCAGCCCCGGCCGATCTGAGAAGATCACAATGGCAGTGAGTAGCGCGTACTCCACGTTGTCCACCTTCATCGAGAACATCTGGCGGCAAAAGTGCAGCAGATCCTCAATGTTATCCGCCATGCCCGCCATTTTGTACGAGTCTCGTGTGTACGATCGATTGTTCGCAAAGAATATCGAGTCCGAGTTGTGATCGTATCGTCGCGCCATTCGCAACATCATCACTTCCGATGAGCAGGCCTTGAGGAAGAAAATTCCCATTTTAATCTTTCATCTCCTCTTCTCTATGTTAATTCATTTGCACTCACCTTGAGTAACGTGATCTGATCCTCTTGGGGTATCTTTGTAAACGCTGGTAATCCTTTCGCAAACTCCACTATCAACTGCACTGTGAGAATGGTTATCTCGGTGATGTGCCTGAAGCTCACATCCGTCTGACTCTCATTCTCATCGGGTTGACTCTGCAATGGGTACAATGGAGAGGTATGATTAATGTAAGCATTATAAAAAGTATATACTATACTATATGGTTAGTAGATATATCATTGAAGCACTTCTTACATTAGTTGATTGATCAAGCACTCAATAAGAAATAGAAATTTTAAACGGAATTATAGACACATAAATTGTTGCTGTCAACGAAGTGACAAAAGTTTGCTATACATATTTTCAATATAGTTATATATAAATATTAAATTGTTTACTATATTACGATAAAGGTACTTTGTTAGCAGGAAAGCTTTAGTAGAGCAACAATTGATTTATCATTGGACAAATAAGACTTTGCGTTGCCAACAAGGTGACCAAAGGTTGTGGTTCAATATAGTTATTGATTGGTCAATCATCCCGACGATAACATATTATATATAAATTATATCATATAAATGCATATATGTAATTAATAAATTGTTCAGTATAATACGAAACTAAAAGAAATAACATACTATAAACGCTATATTCCCAAACTATCAAATTTACATGATTTTGGATTCTTCAATCAATTTATGCAAAGTAATTTGCTAATAATAAAAGTGGCTTAACTTGTTGAAGGCGAAAACTCTGAATATTAATCAATTAGATTATATAAAATAATTTGAAAATTGCCTTTTGGAAATTTATTTCGATCTCATGTCATTTGATCGATCAATCAAGTTTTCGTAAACATATTTAAATACAATTTGTAGTTTCGCAGCAATAACAAAATATTATAGATATTCTCCAGAACAATCAGATTCATAAGATTTGGGATTGATCAATCATGATATGCAAAGCAAATTGCTTATAAGAAACGTTGCAATCTTGAGGAGGGCGAAAACTCAATATATTGATCAATTTGAATAAAGAAAATAATGCGAAGAAAGCATTTTGGAAATGTATTTAAAACATATAAAATTTGATTGATAAATCGTGCTGAGGCTAACCATTGAGCTATGAAGAAAGTGAGGGAATCAAACTCACCATAATACGCTTGAGATCCTCTTCGGATGGCTGCTCATAGCCATCCTGATACCAAATTAATTTATATATAACGGCCAACTGATTGAACGTTAATGGAGGTATATTGCGCGCTTGACACTCGGCCAAAATATCATCAGGTAGTAGCTATAATAGTGAGAGAGATGGTTAGCAATTGAACTCAGGTGATCAAGTAAAGTATTGCCTACCGGAATTGTGGCATGCTGGGGGGCCTCGCACGTCATGAGGTCGAGAATCTCCTTCTTGACATAGTCATGGGCACCGTGGTTGCCACCTGAGGCGCCACCAATGCCCTGGCCCGAATTGGAGTTGATGCCATGCTGTGAGCTGGGCGAACTTGTCACCTTGTCCTTCTCCTTCTGGGCCTTCTTCTCGCGCCGCTTCATCGCGCACTGATTCTCCGGGACAACGCACTCCGGCCGCATGCCCACAGCGAGGCACTTCTTCAGTCTGCACTCCTGGCACTTGCGCCTCATGTACATGTCCATCTCGCAGGCTCGCCCGAACTTGCAACAGTACACCGCATTCTTCGTAACGCTCCTCCGAAAGAAGCCCTTGCAGCCCTCGCAGGTGAGCGCATTGTAATGATAACCCGACGCCCTGTCTCCGCACACCAGGCACAGCTCCTCCTGCAGCCGAGGCGCCGGACCCTTCTTGCTCTTCTTCGCATCGCAGCCCTCATTCGCTGAGTAACCGTTGAGGCTGCTCGAGGGCGAGAGATCATCGCGACCTGTAAATATTTAAGAAAACAAGAGAAATACATCAATTTAAATTCTTTACTCCGCTTTTTTTTTTTTGCAATTTCCGTGAATTTTAAAACATTTGATCTATCTTACATAAAACATTAGACCCAAATAAATAAATTTTTAGCAGTTGCCAGTTGCCAGAGTCGAATTTGCATTCGCATTCGCGATTTCTGCACAAATTTCAAAGACTATATCACATGTTCATCTCTCTAGCTGTATATCAAGCAATGCTCTTATATGTATGTAGTATATAGAAGTACTTGTATATATGGATATCTGTGTAACGGTGTGTCGCCGAGAGGCCGACACAAAATTTAAAATTCAATTAACGTGCGGCTCAAAGTCGCAAAGAATCTGCGTAAAATCGAAAAAACGCCGAAACAGAAAAAACGAAACAGGCATTTGACAATGTTTATCAGAGTTCTTTCTATACGCTGAGATCTGCCGCTTTTAATATTTATTATCCACACAGATTTAACCTTTAGTGGTTGTTATTTGCAAACTCTGCTCTAGATTTTTTTAGGGGTTCCAGTTGCATAAAATTTACAAAATATTGCAGTACATATTAAAATTTATGTATGTTATGTAATGATTACCAGGTTTCTATTGATATATATTTTTAAAATATTTCATGTGGATCGTAAATATGTCATTTTCGATTTTATGGAGAACCAATAAAAAACACAAATTTGTTAGTTAACTAAAAAATACGTAAGCAATATGACAAATACTTAGAAATATATATTTATGAGCGCATTATTTATATAATGTGGAATGTGAAGTATTTCTGAGGAAATTACATTTATGCAAATTTAAAAAATTGTTTCGAAGTAGTACTAAAATATTCCTTTACTTTACTTGTCTACTATGCATAAAAGCAGCTTGTAATTTGCATTCGATGTGGAACGCATTTGGAATGCATGTGAAGCTTAGACATCATTTAATACTTGCTTATTTCAAAATGAAAAAAATATGAAAAAAGTACTAAAATATTTCTCAATTTTACTTTTCAACTGTGCATAATTAAGGTCAAGTAATTTGCAATTTGTTTTCATTGTGGATCGCATGTGGAACATTGTGTGTAGTATGTTTCCTAAGACCCTTGATACTTTTAATTGAATATTATTAAAAGTGTACTAAAATATTTCCTTACTTTATCTGTTTACTGAGCAAAAGTTAATTGCAATTTGCCTTCGGTGTGGATCTCGTGTGGACTAAATGTGTATTCTGTTTCTTTATTATTTCAATTCAAAAATATTAACATTGCACTAAAATATGTCATTAATTTTTACGTTTACTATGTATAAAAAAAGTCAATTGCAATTTATATTCAGTGTGGAACCCATGTGGACTGCATGTGTATAGTTTTCTTAAGATTATTATCATCTTAATCAAAAATTATTTAAATTGTTTTAAAATATTTCCATAGATTACTGTTTACTGCGCACAAAAAAAGTCAATTGCAATCTGCTGTTGGTGTGGAACTCATGTTGAATGCAAATGTATTCTGTTAGCCAAGACATTGTTAGACACTTGATTATTTTGTGTCCAACACCAAATTCAAGCTGTTATCGATTATGCTATAATTTGTGGCATGTCTCTGAACAGGAAACTGTGTGAACTGTGGACTTTGAAGGGCTCGGCTCAGACACATAACGTACAAATAGTCACGTTCGTTTCGCACAGAAATAGAGAAGAGGAGGGCGAGATAGAAAAGGGGGGAAGGGGAAGACAATGCATGGCAAGCGACAACAAGCATATCAAGTGCAAGTTGTTGTCATGTGTGTGTGTGTGTGTGTGTGTGTGTGTGTGTGTGTGTGCAAAGACAGTAATAATCGGGCAAGCCATTGGACAGATGGATCGCTGCTTGAGGGGATTGAATGGGAGGTGGGAGGTGGGAGGTGAGACACTGACTGTGTTGTTGGCCAAGTAGATAAAAAGATACGACAAAGAGGCGTTGCTACAACTACAACGACAACTACAACTACAACTGCAGCTTAGCACAGCGCGAAGCACTTGACTAAGAAGCCGCAGTTTTTGCAGCCACAGTCAAAGCCAAACACTTGGCCACAAGTGCAGCCCCTTCCCTCTTCTCCTCCTTGATAGTCCTGCACCGTTATGTGTGAGCGAGTGCAGCGTGGTGCATTGTCGGCATAACACAGTTTTTTTCTTGTACGCGGCACTTTTCCCTCCACACGCTAAGGCAAGTGAAGTCGCGACGCGTTGCGATGCCATGAAATATTGCGCATACGCCCAGTCGTCTTGTCCGCTTTCCCACTTTCCCTCCTACGACAAGTTTAGCGTTAGCTTCAACGTTGTCGTCGTCTCGTCGTCGTTTCAATTTCACTGCCACCGAGCAAAACGAAGAAAAAAGCGAAGAGAGAAAAACACACGCTAAATAAAACGAAATAAACTGCGGCGTCATGCAAACTTCGTCTGCTTCAGCAGCGACGCCAACTTGACTGCAAATTTTCACTGCAACGTGTGGCAAGTGTGTGTGTGTGTTTGTGCCGCTCGCATGGCAAATGAAAAATGCAGTAAATTGCTGTTGCGGCAAAGAAAAAGTGTGTAGCAACAACAATCATCGCAACACACTAGACGAGAAAACGGGCAGCAACAAAAATGAAAAAAAAAAAGTAAAAACCTGACCAACCACACACACGTCCCCCTCCCCTCCCCTCTCCTCCTCTCATCATCACCATACACTTGCCTCTGCCTGTGTGTGGCAAGTTGACTTCTCCTGCCTCGCGTTGTCCCCTTCGTAGTTTCCACAGAGCTGCTTTATCGCTGACAACGTCATGCAATGTTTGGCATTTTCATGGGTTGTTTGAGCTTACAACAAAGCAACTTTATTTTAATCGCTATGTTTGAGCCATGACAAGTTAAACTCTGTGCCTGATATCGCCATTTTTATGCTGCAAGCAAATGTTCCATACAGTGTTCTATACGTGTTTTTATGATTTATGATAGTTCTTTCATCGAGCTAAACATTATCTTTTGTGTTTGGAAATTGTTTAGAATGCGGCAAAGATGTTTGTTCTTTTTTTATTTTGTTAAGCATATTACACTTATAAGTGATTGATAGATCAGCGCGCTTATAGAGATAAACAAGTGAATCATAAGTTTGAATGTGGATCGCATGACAAGCTTTCAACTTGTGGATTCGATGTGTACTATATTCATTGATTGCCATCCATTGCTTTAGCTGACTTCCTCTATTATGCTTATCTCACTTTCCACTTGCACGATCTGCACTTAACTTCAATCAGCAATCACAACTCTCTATATACGCAACTCGCTTGTTGTTGTTCTCGTTCGAACCTATCTGAAGGCCACCGTAATACATACAAACTTTCATATATGTAGTATGTATGTATGTATCGAAGTGCATTTGTAATAGAACACGTTCTGCTTGGCGCCAGGTGGCGCTAAAAGTTGCCGCATCAGCTCATTGGCCGCCATTTTGCTATTGCAATTACCTCAGATTGAAGCTGCTCCACTGTAACGCATCAACCTGATGAGTTATTATATTTCATACACACAACCGTACATGCATACCTACAACAAATACCTACATACATATAAAGCATTGAAAAGCAAGTACAACAAACACAAATAGCAACTCAAACGAGCCACATTTCATTTTTCACTATGAAAAGCCATTTTTCCCAACTCGCACACAACGCCAAAGAACGCCATGAAGTAACAAAACAAAGGCGGGCAATGGGAAAAAGCAGCAGAGGCAAAAAATAGACGCCAACCGAGTACAGAAACAAAACACAAAAGGCAGCCAGAGGCATTCCCCCGCCTCATGCCACGCTCATTCACAGTCCTCCTCACTGCACCTCTCCCCTCTCTTTCTTACTCAGTCAAATGTTGAGCCCGGCCTCTGCCCACATTTGGAGTTCATTGTGTTATTGTGCTTGGCCGTCTCTCGGTCTCGGTCTCGCTCTACAACGTTACGCCGCACTACATACCCACATAATCCATGTAAACGTCCGAAAGCTACGCGCTGGCAGCGACGGCGACGGTGACAGCGGCAGTGGTGGAGGCAAGAGTGAAGGCGAAGGCTGAAGCAGAGAAAGAAGCAGCGATAGCGGCAGAAGCCATAGCTATGGTCACGAGAGCACAACACAAACTGCAGCCGCCGTCATCGCCAAACAACTTACACAGCAGCCGCACACACACATACACACACTTATGCAGTACGCTCTCTTGCTATCTGTTTACTGAGTGTGCTTTTTGCTCTCACTCTCTGCCTGTCGCGGTCGCGGTCGCAAACTCTCGCTCTCTGGGCTCTCTTGGGCGCCCTTGCAGTTCGCAGAGCTGAAAAATGTTGATGTAGGCCTCGAATATGCAGTTTGCCTTTGGCATTGCCACTGTCACTGCAAGCAGCGCTGCCAGCGTCTACGTCACTCGTTGCACTCCTTCCCTTGCTATGCATGTGCTCTGTGTTTGTGTATGTGTGTGAATTGCATGTCGCACACAATTTGAACGTGGTATAGGTAAGTTCTCCCTTCTGTTTTCTGGTTTCTGCTCGCCCGTTTTGCGTGCTTTTTGTTCTATGCTAAGAATTGAAACTTTTTTTTTATCGTATTTTTCTTTTTCGTTGTTTTGTGTTCTACTCTAGTCACTATATTCTATGGCAAACTTTTTTTTACTTGTTTCAATGCATATTTTTAAGCGGCTTTCAATGTGTGTGTGTGTGTGTTGTGTGATGGATAAATACTTGTGTGCGGAGCGAACTTTGGCGCGGGAAGGGGAGGGCCGTGCAAATAGCGCCTTCTGCAGCAGTGCAATAAAGGAAAAAAGAAGCAGCAGCAGCACAATAAATATGTATGCAAGTCAGAGGCTTTTTGTTGTTGCTTTGCCATCGCAGCTGCCTTTGCTTTGCTGCTCCCCCACCCCCTTGCAAACTCTCTTTCTCGTTCTCTCTCTTCTCTCATTTCACGCCATGCTGTGTTATATTAGCAAGTTGAAATCTAGTCGACTGAAAGTCAGACAGCGATTGGGGAACAACAACAACAACAACAACTACAACAACAAGAGCAGCAGCTGCAGCTGAAAGTTGTTGTTGCTTTCGGTTTGTTTGCTTGTACGATTTGCAGTTGAGTTGTAGCTACAATATAAATACAAATACCCACAGAGACTCACACATCTATAGCTCATCTCGTATCACATATGAAAAATCAAATAAAAACTCTCATCCGAGATTTTTGCCTTAAAAGTTTTGTTTTTTGTTTTTTTCTTTTCAGTGAATTGTGAAAATTTCATGCGAAATGTTTTTGCGAGTGGACGAGGTTTGTATTTGGAATGGCATGCATTGCAATTTAATGGCGCCATATTCATTGTGAATGTCAGGGAATGAATCATACATACTATATGCGAACGCGTACTATATCATCATCTGGAAAGTTATTTATAACATCGCTCTCGAAAGATGCAAAGCTCCCAAGGGTTTGCATTATAATTGTGGAACACATGTAATTAGCTGCGCAAGTGGATTCTAAGTAATTTTAGTCGCTCACTTATTTGGAAAGCAACGTTAATGCTGAGCAATTGATCGATTATACCGGGCTAATGGAATTGTAACATGTATATAAATGTTCATATTATTCAAGTTTCAGTTATAAACATAATCATAAACGATCTGAGGCAGACCTTAATTATTTTATGGGGATAAAGTTAATTCTCTCTCTAATTCTGAAATAGTAATAAATTGGGGAATAGTAAAGTGTTGTAATAAGTTTTAATAGTGTAATTTATTAGAGCTGCAGTTGTAAACAAAAATCCATGTGGATAGCAACCCTTAATTATTATTCGACTCTTGCGCCCGAAAAGTCATAAAGCAAATCAAAACCAAAAAAATTATTCCATTGACACATTTTTCCATAACATTCGCGTTGACCAATAGCCCTAGAAGAGGCCCAAAGCTCAGTCGATTACATAAATAGGGCTGACGACCCTAACTCGAAACGTAGTGAGGCCAAAACATTAACAGCCCTTAACCATGGCAACCCTAAATTGCAAACCTAAATAGTACTAGTATTGCCTGCCTCCCCAAGGTACACAACTGGCTGTTCTACCTTGGCTTTGGCTTTGGCTTTGCCTTTGGTCTTGACTTGGCTAAAACGCTTTAAGCCCAAACATCAACATGGCGTTTATACTGTGCATTGAGTCCGGGGAAGCGCAGGAAAGGGTGAAAAGGGGTTTGGGGGTGTGCAGGAGATGCAGGGGTTGCAATGCCAGGCGCCAGTTTGTTAGCTGGAGTTGAAAAACTGTACCAGAAGCAGCGCATGGCAAATGCATTGCCAACAGTGTTTCTCTCTGTCTCTGCCTCTGTCTCTCTTTCTCTCCCGCTATCCCTTTCGATCTCGCTGTGGGGTTGGGGGGCGGTTGCTAGATGGGTTCTAGTGCAAGGCTGCAATATATTTTGCACGAGTTTCTCGGTGGTTAGGCACGTTTCGGCATAAGGCGGCACAGAATTGATTTTTTCAGTTCGTTGGCATGTTGCCTAGGTCCCAGCACTCCCCCTTACCCCCTACCAACCCCAGTCACCCCTATGGTCCGCCCACAATGCGATGACCACGGCGTGCACAGGGTTGCATTGCAACGCTGTACGTCACAGGGCTGGAAGTGGTTTTTAACCTACTTAAAGCACAGGTCGACATTTGGCGAGGGTCGTCGCATGACCTTTGTGCTTTGACTAAAAAGTAAAGCAATGGGGGAGAAGACAAGTGAGGGGCAAAAGGGCGGGTATTCGATTTACCATTAAATGCGTGCTGGGCTGCAACTGCTTAAGACTCAGAATGCGGCACTAATTTGCATAGAGAGGCGGCGAGTCAAATGACGCCATTTTATGGCGTCGCAAATTCTGTAAAATGGCTGCCAAAACGTTGTAGTTGCAGAACGCAGACACGGCTCGCAGGTAAACGAAAGTATTTGCAGTGGTTTCCGTTTCCGTTCTGCTTGTCGAGTTCAAGGAGAAATGAGTCTTTGGCATGACATCAACAAGGCTGCTTTTGAAGGGCCGCCATTTTGTGCAAGCGTTGAAAAGTACACAAACTGTTATCGATAACATTTAATCGACTGTGTATGCAAAATTTCTAAAGCAAGCGCCTTGAAATATGCTGCATTAAACTGCTGGCTTCGGAATGTTGCTTCTATTACTGCATTCCATCGCACTCTCTCTCTCTCTCTCTCTCTCTTTCCAACTCACACTACTGCTCAGTCATGCAATATCTCTGGCCCACTGGGCTGACATATTCTTTTTTATGCGCCTTTAATCATGCACATGTTTGCATAAATACCCTCCACACACACACACACACAAACGCACTCGCTTTGTTTACAGTTGGCTTTTTATAGTCCACACATATGTTCGACATATTCAGTGGAGTCTTTTATTGCACTTTGCATTTCGACGCTGCAAGTCGTTTACCAACACTGCCAACACTTAACAAATATTAAAGTGTCTATCTACATGCGGCATGCGGAGGAGCTGCATTCATTTAAATGCTGTTGTGGCGCAACAAAGGCGCAGCAACAAAAAAATGAAAAGAGTAATCCAGAAGCTGAGCAAAAACAATGGAGTGTAAAACAAATGGCAATGGAGTGAAGCCATTAACAAACAAACACACACACACACACACAGAGTGACATACACACTTGCATACAAAGAAATTTAAAATAGTAGATGAGCAGCACAGAAATGCAAAGAAGTTGTGCTGTGCGAACAAAAAAAAAAGACTAAACAAAAGTCACAACGCCAATTGTTAGTCGCGAGCTCCTTCTAAGCGACTGCCTGTGACAGTGTGACCATAACAAAAAAAAAGGTGGTGGATGATGGGAGGCGCACAAAAAGCGCTAATAGAAGTGCGCTGCCAACTAAATGGCGTGAAATTTGGCAACAAGGCAACATGCCAGGAGTTTTGCATGCCAATTTGCATTAAAAATAAGTTTGGCCCCGCCACGCAAAAGAGCTGCCTGAAGTTTGGCAACACTGAACTGCATATTGTTTTTAATAAAGTTTTGGTATCAATTGCTTGGATCGATTACAGCCCCCCACATAGTGCTGCTGTACCATTTGATGCACTGTTGCCACACTTCAGTAAAGTCGAGAAACGTGTTTTAATGCACTCACTGAAGCGTCTCTCGTATGCAAAAAATCAAAAAACAACAACAACCAACTTTATATTTTTCTGCTGCTATTCAAGTGCAGTTCTTCTTGTTGTTGTTGTTCTGATTGTTTGGGAGTTCTGCGAGTTGTACGTTGAAAAGTTGGAAACGGAAGTTTTTAATTATATGTGAAATATGAAAAACTGTTTGATATTTGAAATTCAACAATGACTTTAAGGTCGATAACGACCTTGTGGCCACAGGGAAAAGTCAAATGCAATGGGAGAATACGAGAGTGCGTTAAGAATACGACTGACTGTCTGGCTTATTTACATTTTATTGTTATTGTTATTACATTATCAACAGCATGTTGTACAAGCTTGTGCAGCATCCGCAGCATCCGCAGCATCAGCTTTAGCTTCAGTCGAAGTCTCAGTCTCAGACATCCTACACCACTTTTAATGCCCACCCTGTCTGCGTCTCTATTGTTATCGTCTCGCTCTCTGTTACTTATTAAATATCAGCCACATTGTTGATGGTCAGTGATTTTTATTGGACTACAACAACATTCGGAATGTTGTAGAAATTGAATGTTGGACTCGTTTGTTGTCTTGTCTTGTCGTTTCTTTTCTTGTCTTGCGTCTTGACACTCTTATTCTTGCTCTTCCACTTTGAGTCAGTCTTGTTCTGCTTCTGCTCGTTTGTCGTCTCTTATTATTATTATAACTGTCTGTGTTGTCGTCTGTGGCGGGTTACTGTGCGTCCTTGAAGTCATTTACGTCACTTCACGATGCATCTGGCGTTGAGGAGCATTGGCGAATCAGTGGAGAATGCAGCCTCAACTGCTCGATTCGCATAACAAAGCATTAACGCACCCTCAGCTTCATTGCAAACAAAGGATTAAGAGCCTAGACAGCCGTCTTCTAGATACAATTCCAATTGGGTTTAACGCTATAAATAGTTGAGAGACACATTTAATGCCAGCCCGCAAAAAACATCGCTGTCGAAGCATAAAAAATGCATTTCTGCTCCATAATTTGCAAAGCGACTTGAGCTAAGGTTCTTACAACGATCTTAAACCACAACAACGATGTAAAAGGGAATCGTTTATGGGGAAGACTGAGGAATTAAAGTCAACTCCTTAATATAGAATGCGAGTTGCTTTTTTCCACTCTAATCTGAATATAAATATAAATATATTGTAAAATTTAAGCAACTATCTCTTGCCTCATTTAATTGTTATCTTTATGTAGCAAAAGGCATTGAACTGAGTTTTAAGTTATCAGATTTTCATATGTTTTGCATTTTTACTTGATTACTGCATCAGTTGTATGCAATTTAAGATTGTGTATACACATATATAATAAGATTATATATGGCACGCTTGTTCACTTATGCCTTTGCCTTTTGGGCATCGCTGTTCTACGATGCGTATGCGCAATATATTTTTGGTTCGCTGACTGTTGACATTGTGGGAAATTCTTTTGTCGAGTGCAGCAGAAAGTGTATTTGCAGCGCTGAGTATTACATTACCACCACCACCAATCCGCCCCTCGCCCCTCGCTCTTCGCCGCAAGGTATTTGTAAGACGAGCAGTGAAAAAAAAAACAGAAAAAAGTATGAAGCAGCTATACGAGCTATTACAAAATACAATTCCTGGAATTTCTTATAAGCAGCCCCGAAAACTGACTGATGAAAATATGAACTTAATGCGATTATCAATTTGTTTGCCTGCTCACTTTATTTTTGTCTTTTATTTTCTTTCTTTTTGCAGCGCCAGGCGAAATTTGTGCATAAAGCGAGAACCTGAACTGAACTGAAGTCAGTTGACGTTAAGCTCACAAATGTGTAGTATTTAAATTTATGAAATTATTGCCAAATAATATGCGATTTACTACGCTTGAGGCCTAGGCAGCTTTTGTATTATCTATTGTATTATTGCATATTGCCAAATTGCCAAAAAAAAAGACAACTTTCGTTTGCCACACCTGTCCATCTCGCATCTTTCACTCTCTCACACACATTAAGTACACATTTTTATTATTTCTATTCTTTCACTTTTTTCTTGCAGATAAATCACTCGCAAATACAAAAAAAACCTGACGATTGCCTGACAACAATAACAACTGCGATAACAACAACAAAAGTGTGAGGATTTAACACACAATTTTGTTGTTGTTGTTAAACTCGCCAAATTTTTTGCTTAAGCTTTCAAGTACATCGAATTCATCATAATGATGATGAGAAGCTACTGAAATGCTTATAAATCTTGGGCATGCTTTCTGTTTTATCTTCCCTGATTTATGGCCGCTCATTTTGGCACTTGTTTAGACCTATTCTTGATAATTATTTTAATGGTGATTTAACTAATGTTAATTTAACTATCAAGAAAGAGTTTGTCTTAGTTTTAAAATTCTAATTGGGTAAAAAATTATAACAATACTATTTGTATCTTGAATATGGGCAAAGTGATGTATCTTTTAAAATTTAAATGTTTGCATTTAACATAATTCTTACATCTTTTCATATATTAATATTTTGCACAAATATAAATCTTTTAACTATTCGAATGTTATAAATTTGTTTCATTTCATTGCAAACAATTTGTTT
Source organism: Drosophila niveifrons (assembly GCA_035046325.1). Classification (NCBI taxonomy): domain Eukaryota; kingdom Metazoa; phylum Arthropoda; class Insecta; order Diptera; family Drosophilidae; genus Drosophila; species Drosophila niveifrons. The sequence continues at coordinate 264,579 of JAWNOC010000004.1, read as the reverse complement.
GTGGTCAAATTCGTTGACAACAACAACATCAAATAACACTCCCCAATTGTTGGCCAAATGTTATAACAAATTTGGCGTTGTTGTTTTTTAAAAGTACTATTATTGAATGCAAAAACAAAAAAACAAAAAAGTAAAAACAATTTATTATTTTTGTTGCTATGACAAAAAGTGTGTCAAGGGGCAACTTGTCAGTCATATGATTTCTGTGCGCCTGTCAAATAACTTTTTTTTTTTTTTGGTTTTCAGTTTTTGATTTTTGGTAAGAGCAAAAGAAATTGCGCAAAGGCAGCCTGTGTGTGTGTCTGTGTGTGTGGGTGTAGGCATAAGTTTTTGTTTTTATTTTATTTTATTGTGTTTTACTTATTTCATACTTATTGGTGCGGAAGTTTCGCAAGACAACTCGATTGTATTTGAGATTACGAGCATGTGTTCAAATGTGTATACTTAATGTTTATAAGTAGCGAGCACATTAGGAGGGTTTTACCTGTAGAAAGGCAAATTTGCTGTGACATTTCGTCGTATGGTTGTGTGTCATTACCTGCAAGAAGAGCGAAACAAAAAGAAATGGACATTAGCGACGTGTACAAAACTCGATACACTTATAGCTACGTGAGCTTATACCCTATAACTGGGGCATAGTACAAAAGAGTATGATAAAGTGTTAGAGAAGATATATCAAAAATGCTTAAAAAGTATTTTATTTATATATTTTTTGTTTAGTATAATAGTCAATTTTTTGTTTAAATATGATAAAGTGTTTTCATACATCTTAAAAATACCAGATATAATATTATAATACTATGATATACCAAATATTGCCTCCGGTATATTCCAGAATTTTGCATTATATTGGTATATTTTAAGAATATTACCGCAATTAGTTTCTCTAATTCTATTCCAACTTTAAGCATACATCGATATACCAAATAAAGCATTCAGTATATTTTAGTATTTTTTGTTAATTAATTTGGTATATTTTATAATACCGTATTGTTTTGCAAGAAGGGTCAAATGTGTTCGCCTCTATTAATCAGGAACTAAATTGATCAAATTTCATAAATTGCTTTTGGCAAAAATATCAATTGTGTTGAGATTCTACAAATTTCTTTGTTTTTATTAATGACAACATTAAAATTTCTTAAATTTATCATATAACATTTTCTGAATTTGAATTTTAATAATATTAGTTTCAAACAAGCGATGATGACGATGTTTATAATGTTAGAGAAAACTTTTCAAATATACTTCTTCTCTGATAATGATAATTTTATATTTAGATTGTTAGAAAAGATAACTCACATACATATATGTGATAAATGTTATTTGTATATTTAATATTTTTAAATTTATATTCAATATAAAACCTTGTCTTGGAATATTTTTTATAATGAATATTAATTCTTGTTTCATATTTCAATTTCTTTATTCAACTGTATAATTTTTTTTACTTTTCAATACATTTTTTTTTTGTCTTGTGGCTTAATTTTATACATTTTCTTTTTTTCTAAGTCATATAGATAAGGAAGGTTCTTTATTCAGTTCTCCTGACAAATGAATATTATATAATAGCAGCAAGTCGTTTCGGCTTGGCTCCTTCAGAATTTTGTTCTCAAGATGTTGAGATGTATAACTTTGTTTTGTTTTGTTTTTGTTCTTTTTTCGTGTTTTGCAGTTCGACCTAGCGCATCTGGCTCCCATTACATTTCCGCAAACAGCAAAGCCGCAACAACAAGAATCAGATATATCATATGAACACACATGTGTGAGTGTGTGTGTGGCTAAGGTAACTTCACAGCTCGTCTAACTTCCGCTGGCAACTTTAATTACAAGTAACAAAGCAAAAGCAAAAGCAAAAGCCAAACGACCAAACGACCGACAATTTTCTTCTCGTCGGCTTTGGGTCTGGGTAAATGAAACCAAAGCTCAAGGTAAAGCTCAAAAGCACCGACAATAACCACTCAGAACACCAGCAGCAACAACTAACTAAAACTCAACTGTGTGTGTGTGTGTGTGGAAATTGTAGACACTTTGAAATCGACATTTCATATACATATTACTTTAACGTCCCAACTATTTATAAACATGCGATCATCATGCGAAAAACAGCAAAAGAACCCGAAGAAAGCTGCCAGGCTCACACACTCGAACACACATACCAACACACACAAAGTGGGCTGTCATTTGCTTGTTAAACACCTGGAGGCGTGGCCAGCTGAAATGAATACGCTTCAAATAGCTTAAGCATAATAAAGCATCAAAGCTCAAGATAGCTTTCAAGCTCGACTCATTGAAGGATGTGACCTTTATTATATTTCATGATAAACACATTTCTTTATTTTAATTCAAATTTTAAGAATGTATTTGGTATATTTCAGTAATTTTTCAGCAATTAGTATATATTTAAGAATATTATCGCAATAAGTTTCTCTATTTCAATTCAAATTTTTAGAATTTGTCGCTATACCAACTCTAGGCTTTGGTATATTTTAGAAACTTTCAAGTATACTATTGTAGTATATTTTAAGACTATTACTGCAATAACTTTCTCTATTTTAATTCGAATTTTTGGAATTTATAAATACACCAAATATATACTTTCTGAAAAATTCAGTATTTTGTAGTATATTTTTAGTATATTTGAAGAATATTCACATATTCTTTCCATTCAAATTTTAAAAAAAGGTCGAAATTACAAAAATAGTCTTTGGTATATTACAGTATTTTTTTAGTATATTAGTATATTTTAAATTATGACTGCAATAAGTTTCTTTATTTCAAATCAAATTTTAGGGTTTTATCAATATACCAAAAATGTGCTACGGTATATTTTATTATTTTCTTAGTATATTAATTTTGTATATTTTAAAAATTTAACAGCACTATTTTGCTTTTACTAAATATGAGTAGTGGGTATCTCACAGTCGAGTGTGCTTGACTTTATTAATGAGAAATTCAAATTGATTAAATTTATCAAATTGCTATTGGCCAAATTATAAAAAGTGTTGAGATTTGTTTTTATTAATAGCAACTTTAAATTGTTGGATAGACAGATAGATATTAAGCTTTACGAATAATATATATATATTACAAAAATTCTAAATATAAAAGCTTTGGGTTTGAACTAATCTAATTTTTAATTTCAAAGAACGTGTAAATTTATTATAGTAGCTTTTCAAAATAGTTTCAAAAAGAAACTGGATAGCTTAGCTAATAAAATAGTAAATGAATTCTAGAACAGTATAAGAGTATATTTAGAATTTTTTAATTAAATTTCGAAATAGTTTTAATTATGCAATAAAGCAAATTGAATCAACTAAACTTATAATTGTGCTGTCGATTGGCCACATTTTGGTTCAAGTTGAGCTAATGAATGCCAAACACAAGCAAAAAGAATTGTTCTAGACAAAAAGTCTCAGACTGAGAGTTGTTTCAACTAATTTCAATTACTTTGCGGCTTACAACCTGACTGAGGCTGGTGATTAAATTAAATGCAATTAAAACTGACTGATGAATGAATGCGAAAATGAAAATACAAATAAATTATTTGTGGGATATTAAACCAAACTGAACTGCAAACTGAACTGAGCTGTTGAGTGCACAATAACAATGAGCAAAACAATTGCAAATAGTTGTTGCCATAAAAACGAGAAATGCAAAAGAAATAAAGAGAGAGAGAGAGAGAGAGAGAGAGAGAGAGACACCAAAGCAAACCACTTTCAGACCCACCAAACTAACAACAACTTGTTTTGCCAAAAGTGGGTAAGGGGCATGTGCAACGAGTGCACTGGGCAAGCGGAGCAAAGCCAGTTTTTTTTTTTAGTTTTTTTTTCGTTTGTAACCGCTTTCTAAACATGCCACAATCAAGTTGCATGCGGCACACTCGCACAGACTCTTTTCGTTTCGTTTGAAAATGGCCAAGTTGCTGCCACAATTTGGCCTTGAATTTTTAATCAAGTTTCGCAGACAAGCCCCAGGCATTGATCACGGCCTCAAAAGCAAAAAGCCAACCTCAAAAGCCAAGCAGCTAACAACATCTCAAATGGAGCCATAGTCAAGTTGGATTCGAGTCAACTCGATTCGAGTATCGACTTGTGGCGACTTCAACCAAAATTGCTCGGTCATGTTTTAGGCAACAAACTGCGAATATTACTCGTTAACTTCCAAACAAGTTCTATTGAACTTGGTGGCTCAGAGCATAACAACAACAACATCAACAAAAAAGCAGCGACAAAACCTTTGCCTTTGCCTTTGCCTCGTCTGTTGCTTTGTGCCAAATGATTAATGGAATAAACGCGCGCAATTTTCGCCACAGTCGCCGCACAACAACAACACTCATTCACACACTCATTCACACACTCACACACACTCACTCGCAACTCATAAAAACTGATACTTATATTAAAAAATATTATTTTACCCAACAACAACAACAACAACAACAATAAAAACTGCCTGCTGTGCAGAAACACGCAAAACGATGATAAAAAAAATTAAGAAAAAAGAGCGAACAAAAACATAAAAGTAAAAAAAAATTATGTTCAACAGAACCTGCATAAATTTAGTGAGAGTTACTAAAAACCAAAAAGAAAAAAAATAAAAGAAAAAGCAAATAGGCAAATCCCAGAACTTAGCATTAAAGTTGCAAAAAAAGAAAAACAAAAAACATATTTGCTTATTTGAGATTGTAGGGAAAGGCTGAAATAAGCCTCAAAGTGAAGTGAAAATATTCTAATTCCTTATGTAAAAGTTGAGTTTAATCTAAAATATTAACACTTTTTATATCAATGGAAAAATTGTTCATAAACTTAGATCAATTGTGAGATTCCATAGGAATTCAGTAGCAATTAAATTTATCGCATATAAAGAAATGTTGAAGGGTTTATAAGTTTGTGTGAGCAACAGTGTATGGAACAGGCAAAAAAAAAATCATCTCCGACCCCAAAATTTAATGGTATATCAATATACCAAATATAACTTTTGGTATGTTTTATAATTTTAAATAATAATATGTATATAGATATACCAAATATAACATTCGATATATTCTAGTATTTTCTCAATATATTAATTTGGTATATTTTAAGAATAATATGGGTATTTGAAATATCGCAGACGAAATCAATCAACTATTGTTTTCTTTCATGTTTGCAAATGGTTTATTTAGTATATTTGGAAAAGTGGCATATATAAAATAAAGTACCCACTCATACAAATTGAGTTAAGACTCACAAAACAGTAGCTTAATAATTTATGATTTCAGGAGTCCAAAGAAGATCTCGTTTATTCACTTGAATATCAGCTATTGCACAATTGAAAAGAAATGAATTAAGCATATTTCAATTGTAAATTAAAAACTTGATGACAGTATGTGCATCTGGAGTGGGAGAGAATGGGGGAGGGAGGGAGTTGAGAAACCGGCTGGGTTTGATTAATTACACGCACATTTTTGTTGGGGCGTGACAGGCAAAGGCAAAAGGAATTGTCATAAGCCATGCAACGCGACTCATGACTAATAAACAACAACACAAAAAAGACTCAAAAAGAATAAAAATAACAAAAATAAAGAAAAGAAGTTTAATGAAAAATAAAAAAGTGAGACAGAGACAGAGACAGAGACCCAAACTGCGCCTTCCTAAAATCATAAAATAAATAAAACTGAAGGCAGCTAAAAGCCGACATGTGTAAACTCTGACAGGCCAAAGGGTGGGCAGCGAAGGGGGGCATGGTCAGTGGGGTAGACGAGGAAGTGGACTTTGCATTTGTCTGTGTGTGTGTTTGACTTCTGATATGCCTCCTAAAAGACAGAGACAGACGGAGAAAGAACAGAGAGAGAGAGAGGGAACGATCCCTGCTTGCATTTCAAACACACCCAAAAAACATTTTAACAAGAAAACACATTTTTGGGTATATTTTTTTGTCGAAATGCATTTCAAGTCAACGACGAAATTGAATCATTTGACAAAAGGCAACGAGCTTTATCAATTTCGCGGCACACACACACACTCACACACACACATACATGCAACATATTCGCTCGAAATGCAAATTATGCGCTTAGGTAGAGAGACAATCTTTGACCCAAGCAAAAAAAAAGGCGGAAAGGGGGAGAAACACACATAACGAGGCACAAACAAAAGTGAAGAAGTTGTCGCGCTTGTTTTTGCACAAATCCCGATTTCGTTTCCATTTCAGATGGACAACCTGAACAAAAAAAAGAAACACAAACGATATGAAGAAGCCTCTGGGGACTGGAGGAGATCCATGTATGCAAAAATATGCAGAGCCTATAAATCAAAAAACCGTGGCTCATTTGACATTTATTTGTGTCTTTGCTGTTCATGTTGTTGCTGACGGCCTTTCATCCACCTCCTCTCTCTTTCTTTCTCTCTTTTACACCCTCTTTGTGGATTTATATAAATGTCTGAGAGCTTACAAATATATTCATTATACTTGTATTATTCCTTTCAAGTCGTCGCAAAAAGGAAAGAAGGGCTGACTGCATCGTGCAAAAATTTGTCGCTTGTTTTGCGGCTTGCTTCGTTTTATTTTTTTTGCGTTAATGCGCTTGTGACAAATTTTTGTTGGAAAGTTATTCTTTATTTATATTAGGGTGCAACAGAGCCAATAATGAAGATATGCATACAAATAATGGAGACACTTTAAAAGGGGAAAATATGAAGTCGAAAGGGAAACATTAGAAATAAAATCAAAGAAGACATGCTATTTTATTAACTATAAAAGGGATTTTTTTTATTTTAAGCACAATTAAATTTTAATTTGTGTTTGATTTTAGTGTTGAAAATACTAGAATGTAGTACATGTTTAATAAACATGTTCTTGACATATTTAGTTTTTCAAAAGAAAACCAAAACTTAAAGCTTTTTTAATTAAGTGTTGACATTTATATTTAATACATTTAAACTTTCGAGTAAATATTTTACTAAAGCTTAAGTTAGATATTATTGCTATTTTATTGCTGAAGAGTAAGAATATTTTGAGTGATTAAAATTTTAACTGGTATTTGATTTCTGTTCACAGTAAATATTGTGTATAGTAGAATAATATACCATATAATCCAGTATATTTATATGTATATAAACCTTAATAATATACTAGATTATAGTAAACTCATGTATGGATATATTTAAACTGTTTCTATTGAATTTTTTTTTCTTTAACAAGTTTTCGCCATGTTTTATTTGAATTCAACTCAATTTATACTGTATACATGTATACTGTATCTATGTATTGGTATGTATGTACACTAAATATTGCTTATGTTTTAGTGTTTATAGTTGTTATACTAGATATAGTATGTATACATATATTAAGGCACTACTTTTTTAAATTTTATTTTTTTTAAATTCTAATCAGGGACACTCTTATTTTTTTTTTAGTGTTGTAAAACACATGATCTGAAGACACTTAATACCCTGCATAACTAGAGTTCTACACGCAATTGTACGACAAGAAGTGTCATATTTAGGCGCGCCCCGCTGTCTGTCTATGAATAATGAGTGAGTACGCGTGAATATGAATGTGAATGGTTATGAGTAAAAGCATATTGAGGAATGTATTTAGGTCTAGGTCTTCTTGGGCATTAACAAATAAATACAGTATATAGTAAAAAATATATATGCATTAAAGTCTGACAAACGTTTTTTGTGTGTGTGTTTGTTTTTCTTTTGTGACATTTCATTTTGAATTTCTCGCCATTCGCTTTTCACTGTTCACTGTCAACTTTCGTTTCATTAATTTTCCTGCTTGGACACATGGCGTATGCGTAATGTTCGTTTTCGTTCGCTTAAATATATGTGCTTATAATTATTGTTCATACGATTATTTATGGCATGAGTAATTGAACGAAATAACTTTTTGGGCCCGTTGGCGTGTTACGCACTTGATTGATGAGTCTGATTAAATGGAGGCATAACGAAGTTAAGACAGAAAGAAGAAAGCGCTTTGCATTTTCTGCATTGTTTGCCAATTAAGGTTCTGAGATGCGATAAAAATCGCATAAAACATTTGCCAGCTACTTAAAACATATCAAACAAGACAAAACACAAAACCCAAAAGACAAAAGCCAAAAGATATACAATTTGAGCAGATGCCAGGCCAAAAACGAGCAACAGCTGCTAAAAGTTGCTAACAGACTAAGAAAAGAAAAAAACCGCCGACAAAATGTGAAGAAACGAAACCGAAGCGAAGCGAAAAGAACCAAACCGAATACAGGGCAAGAGCAATTGGAATCTAATTTAAAATTAGTGCTTAAAGGATTGAAATAAATTTAGGCAATTTTAAGACTGACACAAGCAACAGGCTGACTTCCCCATTTGTGGCTGCTGCCCTTTGGCAAAGTCGAAACGAGAAGAGAAGAGAGAAGATCCTCATTGAAAATGCGTCGAGCTCTTGTTCCGGTTAGTATTCATCGTATCCCGTATCCGCGTATCCCATTCATTCAGCAGGTGGCCTGATGCTTTGGCCTCGATAGCGTTAGGGCGACCTCTCAGATCAGACCAGAGCAGACATCAGCAGAGACCTAACTAACCAGCCAATTGGCCAAGCTGTTGTCGCTTTATACACACACATATTTTGACAAACTGGCCAAGATAATATCCAATGTTAAGATCGCGGCTAGAAACAGACGGCAGCTGACATACGAAATTCCGACTCAAAAGTTCTAAGGCAATTAAAAGACTCGACTTTAGACTTACTTTACAGAGCGAAAATAGAGAGAGAGAGAGAACAAATAAAGACAAAGCAATGACAGACCTTTAAAATTACAGATAATTACGGAACATGGATAGATACAAAATCTAAATTATGCTACCGAAATTAGAGAACACAAAAAACGTGCCAAAAAAACCAAAATCCAGCTATCAAAAAGAGAAACTTGGGATTGCTCCTTTTAGCATCATCATCACCATCATTCTTATTATACGCTTAATTATGTCAATATTTAATTCACATTCATTTTATATCAATAAAGAAAAAACGAGTTTTTTTTTTATTATTGCGTTTCTTTCACGCGATATTTGAATATAATTTGAATTTGTGAAGCGCGTTTTTTTTTGTCTGTCATTCCTACGGAAGTCGAAATTTAATCATAGTTTATTAATTTATGATATTTCAATCACGTCTCAGAATAACAGACGAAAAGAGAATGCCAACGAAATAATATTATTATTATATCACAATTTTAAATAGTTTTTTTTTGGTTTTTGTGTTACAACAAATTATTGTTGCTTTCATCGAATGAAGAAAGATAAAAACAAATCGAACAACTCGAATTCAGTAGGCTAAGTTTGATCTTTTTATTGCCCCCACCTGCGCAGAAAACAATCAAGTTTCAATAGTTCAACATGCCCATAAAAGGTGGACACAAGCCTATTTACCGTTAACCGGCAGCCCACACACAAATACACACACACATGTACAATTTAAAGCTCAGCTGATGCGAGAGTGCAGATTAAGCGTGTTGCTAATTGAAATGCTCGCCCAGCTGTCAGCTTGTCCCCTATGACAAATAAATCTTTTCATTTTTTTTTGTGTTTGTTCGCAGTGCAAATATTTCAAATAGAAATTTCAGCAATTAACGCCTTTGAGCCAAACTGAAAGCAGTCAAAAAAAAAAACAAGCAACAATTGCTATACATATTTAAAAAGATAATTGTTAACCCAGTTTCGGGTTTTGAGTGGGCGAATAAATAAAAAAAAGGTACAATATGCAATTTTCATTAGTTTCCGTCTAAAAATAATCAAATCAATTTATCGTAGTATCTAAATATAGTCGCATATTCTATGCAAATCATTCCTTATACTTTATTTTGATGTTTTTCGCTTAGAGGTGTCTTATAGTTGTGGACAGGAGTGTATTATCTTAAAATAGTCGCACATTCTTCTTCTTCTAAACATGTTCCAATTGGCTTCGATTTTCCGCCATTTCAACAGTCAGGATGGCCGAGTGGTCTAAGGCGCTGCGTTCAGGTCGCAGTCTACTCTGTAGGCGTGGGTTCGAATCCCACTTCTGACAAGCTTTTTTTTTATTTACTTTACTTTTTTTAATTTATAAAGCAGTAAAAAAATCCTTTTGCTTGTTTCTGATTTTTATTTAAATGCCAAATCTATGAGAATAATTCTTGTTTGACTTAGCCAAGAATGAATATTAAGTTATTTGCTGATTTATCTTAGATAATTGCGAGAAAGTCATTATGTTTAAGCTATTATCTAATTATTTTAATTTCTATTATGTTTTCTTTTCGCCATACTATTTTCTTTGCTATTCTTTGCTTTCGACTATAACAAATTTCCAAATTGTTCCATGCGCACTTTTGCGTGGCCAAAAACAAAAGACTTAGGCAACGAACTGTAGTCTAAACTAAGCCTGAGGAGCAGCAAAGCAAAAACAAAACAAGTGAGAGAATGGCGTCAGAAAAATTTAATAAATCACTTTTGATTGCGACGCATTGTTATTTTAATTAAAAAATAACAAACACACACAGGCATACAACGAAAATAATAATAATAGTAATAATAATAATAACAACGCTGTTTTAGACAAAAAGCCAGTGGAACAACAAAAGACTCAAATTGTAAAATTGAAGCACATGGCTTAAATAAATATGAAAGAGACTCGAACTCGAGCTCGAACTCGGAACGAAACTAGAAAGGTTCCACTCTAGTGTTTGCTGCTGTTCGTTGTGATTCGTTGTTCTAATAGGATTGTGGCGGGGTCAGAGAGGAGTCCAGGGGGCAAGTTAAAGTAAACATCAAATTTAATTTTGGCTTGCCAACGATCATCACATCATCATCATCATCATCATCGTAGTCATCGTAATCTACATAAGAATAATAATAATAATCACGCAGCACACGAAATTACAAAATAGAAAAACATGCGAAAAAAAAGCGAAAATCAAAACCGAAACCAAGATGTGAAAATAGAAATCGCGTGTGCGCTGACGCAGCAGAAACTCCCCCCCTTCGAAATAGAACAGATGCCGAAACAGAAGCCGAGGCACAACGTAAAACTCATGCATAATAGTAAAAATTCTCAACGTCCAATTCTAATTCGAGTCCGATTGTGTTTCGGATTCTGATTCTGATTCCGATGTCGATTTCTCGATGTCGAGTCCGATTGCGAGGCACGCACATGGCTGTTGAGGCTTCTATTATACTTTCCGTCGTTTGTTTCTCTCTTCGGGCACACAACGTGTTATTTCTAAGCCCAAAAAGTGTGAACCAACTTCTGTTGCGTTGTGTGTTGTGGTGTAGTTACCATTGTTATTGTTGTTGTAGTTTATTACGCATCAGCATTTAACCTTGAACGTGCGGGTCAATGAACGTTTTGGCCAAAATATTCTAACGATTTTTAGTTGCTACCAACAACAAAAAAAATAACGACAACAACAAGAACAATCACAACAACGAAATTCTAACAATAATAAAGTTGTGAATGCCACAGAAATTATAATATTTATATAGTTACTAACTGGCTGATGGTGGCTGGTCAAACGCTGCGTATGCTTGATATATTTATATACGCCTAGTTTCGTTTATTTACATAGCTGTTGAGTGTGGAGCACACTTCTTCTTCTTTTGGTGTTCTTACTCGCATTTGGCTTTTCATTCTGATATTCAATTTGCGCCTCTTCACTTTATTTAAATTTCTGGTTGAATGGTTGCAGATTGTCTTGTTGTCATTATTTAATACAACTGCTTTTAATACTCGTGTGAATTCATTAAACTATTTTACTTTAGACTTTAAGGCACTTTAATGAAAATAACTTTGAATTTAAATCTTGTTTGAATTCATTGGTATTTTACTTCATCACATTATTCTATATGAATAATTTATATCCAAATAAGATTTTAATTTAAATATATACATAATTTCACCAACTTTTATCTTCATCAACGCCTTCTAAACTTTTAACTATCATTTATTATGTAAGCGGAAATTTAAATTTTCCAAAGTTGAAATATATTTGGTATATCGATATAGTTCTACATTGTTTCTCTCAAACAATTTTCTGTACAATGGCTTGTCTTTATTCGATTCTTTAACTTGGTGTTTTTATTTTCAGTAAATAATATAAAGTATTAATGTTTTTCTTTAGTTCCTTAACATTTTAACTCGACTCAGATCAAGCCAGTACTTAAATAATTTCCTCAATCTCTAAATTCTTTAACACCTTGTCTTGCTTTTAATTTGTGTATACTCTATATATATATACATTCTATACAATTGTTTGAATTTATTAGAATCCTTTACTTGTTCAAATTATTTTATATTCTCTATTAGTTCATTAAGACTTTAATGTAACTCGGATTAAGCAAGTATTTAAATAATTTCCTTCTCAACTTTATATCTGCTTTCAATTTGCGTGCATAAGAATTTTCAATTCATATCTTTTGCTCACACAATTTTCTTTGCAATTTCTCAGTTTTGAGCACGTTTCAGTGGCCTAAGCATTTAGTATTTTTGGCTTTAATAACGCTCTTAATATTATTTATTGCTATTATCTTAAATTTTGCAGTCGCAGTCGCAGTCTTACTTTTTGGCAATGCCATTTTGCCCGTTGTACTTGAAACCCAAGCAACAATAACAATAACAACCACAGAAATTTATTGTTGCTCTTTCCTATTTTTTTATTTTTATTTACTGTGAATTTCAATTGTATTGTGGACTGTGGGATTTCCCCCTGTGCCGTCGCCCCGTCTCGTCACCTCTTGCCACAAATAGCAGGCACGGTCCTACAATTATTTTCGATTCGCATTGACGAAAAAATACGCGACTCGTACTTGAATTATTCGTGTGAGTGTGTGACTACAGATTCGAATGATTCGTACAATTTGTATGGCTCAAGTGTGTACTATATAGACTCCAAAATACACTATATATATACTATATATGTTGTTATTGTTATTGTGGCTTTGCCTTCATTATTTGCAATTTTTCTTTTGTTTTCTTAGTCGCACAAAGGCGCGAGGCGGGAGAAAGAGTTTCAGAGGCGAAGTTAACGCGCTTCAATCAACACGTGTTGTGAGGACCGTCAACTTTTTGGGGGATTGTAACCTGTACTCTTTAGCCCATATATCATATTACACAATAGACAATGCGGGCTAAAGCTGAAGCTAAAGCGAAAAACCTAAAGGTAAAGGTCAACACTTTTTTTTTTTGTTGATTTGCTCGACACATTGTTTAATTTGGCTTTTTGGCAAACGTATTTTTTTTTTAGCATTGCAAATTCACCGTTAAAATTTTAATTAAACTCTGCACTTGATTGTTCAGCATTTGATTTAATTTATTTAATTAGCGTTACAAAACCAAAAAGACATCAATCAAAGTGCCGGGCTGACAAGGTCACTGCCAAATACGGAAACTGACAGTCTAAGAAACGGGCAAGTGAGAAATTAATTTATTAATAAAAAGCAGTGAATGCCCAAGAAAGCACTAAAATTAAAAAAATACTGTGGGAGTATTTAAGGTTTGTTTAGAAAATGTATTATTATTTATCCTATCATAAAGTAATAATATAAAAATAAAAAATACTCTTGACTAGAACAAACTATGTAGAATATAAAGCTATCATTAAGCCATAGTTCAAAAATTATTCTACACTATAATATAATTAATTTTATAGAAAATAATCCTATCATTAACTAATCATTTAACAAGCTAGAAATCTGGAGACTAGTGCGCTCGACTGTGAGATTCCTAAAACAGTGCAGTATAATTGTTAAAATATACCAACAATAATATACCATAAAAATACCAAAAATATGCCAAATGATAACATTTGGTATATTGATATGTTACTACATTTAAAATATTCCATATAATATACCAGATGCTACTTTTGGTATATTGATATGTTACTGCATTCATAAAATACCATAGAATATAAAATATACCAGATTGCCAGGCTAAGCAACTGAGACCCGATTTCAATAGTATTTTTTTTTAATAATTTCGAAGATGATTAACGCAACCAAATTTTAAGGAATCCTATTTAAAGTACCAAAAATTGCTTATTATTAGATTAAATGGAAAAGAGTTGATATATATATATATATATTAATTCTGAGATCTCAATGTTCAGACGAACCCTGATCAAGATTATATACATCTTATAGAGCCTGTTTTATACATTTCCTGCCGGCACAAAGTTAAAATGCCCTTCTACCCAATGGATAGCGGGTATTCAAATAAATACTTTTCATAATTATAAGTTTAACTTTCAAACTAAACAAAATGTAATCAAGCTTTGTTGTCCGCTGCCAAAATTATTGTATAATATTAATGAAAAATTATAATATCTGCACAATTGTGCCAATTATTGGGCATAATCTGCGTTTTGCGGCTGCGCTCATTACATTCGAGTATTAATTTTTATTTGTTCAATTTAAACAATAAATTCGCAGGCCGCGCTTTAACCTTGTAACATTTTTTTTTCCTCGCTGTTTTCTAAACAAACAACGAGGCAAGTGCGTGCTTTTTAACAATTTTTATTTTTTTTATTTATTTATTTTTTTGTTTTTGTTTTTGCTGTATTTGTTTAGCTTAATACTATTTTTTTTGCTTTGCGAAGGTTTCGCGCAACAACTCAAAAAAAAAGACAACAGCAACACCCACAACACGAAGAAAAAAAAGCGATTTCAAATTTTTTTTTAGCGTTTTTGGCGCGTTTTTAAACGCTGCATAGAAATTGTGAGCGACTTTAGCCTTCGCTCGATTGGAGCAGCTACAAAACAAAATTGCCTTGCGGTTGAGCATGGCATAGTTTCATTTGAATATTTTGTTATTTCTCCACTTTACTTTTACTTTGTGTCTCGCATAGGCTTATTTTTTCGCATAATGTTGTTGTTTTTACCTTCTTTCTTTATATAATTATGCGATGATTAACTTGGCTCCAATTGAGCCGCAGTCGAGTTGAGGCTGAATGAAGTGAATGAAGTGTGGCGCATAATTAAGAAATTTTTATAATTGCAGCGCACATACCACATGCCACACTTGCCCCGCCCACACACCACACACACACCACACACAGCTGCCACTTTCTTTTTTAATTGCAAGCAAAAAGAGAAGAAAAAAAACATGTTCATAAAAGATAATACTCGTAGCTCCTGAAGCATCTCTCGGGGGGCTCGACGAGTGTGGGCTTAACAATGTTTTGCTCAAGGCTATGAGGTGGAAACTCTCGACTATTACTTGACCAATAAATCCGGCTGATTCAATTTCGAGTGAATTAAGTTGCTCTTATCTTATTTTTATTAGTTGTTGAAATTAAACAAGACTTTATCTTGACTAACTTATTGGCGGACTTAAGACGTCAGCAAAGAAATAGTTGTAGGCATAATTCTTAAGTCTATTCTGTATATATTTCTTTTAATATTTGATTTTGGCAATTAATATTGTCATTGATGTGCAAAGCTGTGCAAATTCGAATTAATAATTTTCTACACATTATTTTAAGAAATGTTCGACAGTAAACTTAAACAATTTTATTGTCAACTGAATTTTAGTTGCGTTGGCTGAAAATCAGGAATATTTTGCAAATTATACAATGCGGTATACTTTAATTATAGCACTACATCGATATACTAAACATAGCCATCAGTATACATAGCTTCGAACTTTTTGGTATATTAATTTGGTATATTTTTAAATTATGGTTTTAATGATTAATAATAATATTGTTGTACTATATCGATACACCAAATTTATCAGTCGATATATATCATTATTTTTCGGTATATTAATTTGGTATATTTTTAGAATATGGTTTTACTAAGATTGGGTAGCAAGTATCTCTCAGTCGAGCACAATTGACTGCAATAAATTTGGTTATTTATGTATAATTCGTATTTATGTTTCTTTATTTCCAATTTCTCTATTGTTATAGAAATTTTTGCTAAGCATTTACTGGTATATTTTACGCCCTATGGTATATTTTAAATGTAGTACTATATCAATATGCGAAATATAGTCATTCTCATATTTTTAGTATTTTTGTGATATTTTAATTTGGTACTATTTATGTTCAATTCGTATTTAGTATTTCTGTCTTTACAATTTCTCTATTGTTATTAGGAGTTTTTGCTCGGCATTTCCTGTCAAATCTTCCAGGTGCAACCATAATATAAATTTGGCTGCTTTTTTGTTTGTTTTTATTGTTGATTGCAATTTCTGTGCAAAATTTCACTTTCAGTTGCCAATAATATATATGTATGTCTGTATAGCAAAAATATAAAGAGAGGTACTACAGTGACTACTAAGAAAGCAAGAGACTCGCTTATCTTATCAGCAATGCGACGGAACACAAAAAAAAGTGCAAAAGCTTATAAAAAGAATAAAAAATTGTTTATACATTGTTGCTGCTTAAGTCCGCCACACACTTGTATAGAAAAGAATAATAATAAAAAAAAACAAACGAAACAAGAACAAAAATGGTTATAGCAAAATAAATAGCACAAATGTGCATTATCAGCGACACATGAGTAGTTGTGTATAGTGTGTGTGTTGTGTGTGTGTGTTTGTTTTACGCACACTCGCGCATTAACCTCAATTTGAACCGTCCGATTGTGGGGCACTGTGTTATCTCTCGCGTGGTGTACACAAAAAAAAAAAAAAGAATGAAAAAACCAATCGTCAGTTGACTGGCATTTTTGGCCGGTTTTGATAAGAGTTCTCCACCAACAAAAAAGAAGTAAAATACTAAAGCAATAAGGTTCGAGTATTCCTCCCCAAAAAATATATATTGATCCCTTGATATCTAATTAGAGAGTTTTCTTTACCTGTAAACTGCATTTTGTTTTCAAGTTGAATGAACTTTTGGCAATTCAAAAACACTTCCGCACTTCAAAAACATTTTTAGTGCCCTCCTCTCTTGTTTAGTACACTTCGACCCTGAACTTGAACCCGCGAAATTAGTTGAAATCATTAAAAAAATAAAAGCAAAGCCCATAAAAACATACAAATAAAACAAAAAGTGAACTCGAGACTGCTGTTTGTATTTTCCGCCAAACAGTTCATGAACTCTTTGGTCAAGTGTGAAGGCTAAATGGGTTTTCAACAAAAGAAAAGACGCGACGACAAATGGCAAAGAGATTAAAACAAAAAACCAAACACACAAAAAATTCCCAAGTATAATGAAAACTCGTTTTTAGGAAATGTGTAGTTAGTCGCTCGTCTTGTTTCGAGCTCATTTACATATCGAAATGCCTAAGGTATTGCGCTATACTTGACGGTATTTACTGCCGTCTGCCTTTAGATGGTCAATAAACAAACGCTGCGATATTTTGTGCGTGCCCCAAAACGAGTTTAGTACGCTGTACTAAAATACAATCGATCGGATATGTAAACATTTATAAGTGTCCACTAATTGATGACTTTATTGTGTGATATTTGATTTATTTCAGGGTTGCATTCGCGTATAACGAAATTTTATTATCCAACATCTAAACTGGTTTTAGAACAGAAGAGTTTTACAGTGATTAATCGCTGAGAAACTGTAAAGAATAATTTCTGAAGTCCAATTTATGTTAGTATTAAAATATATTTCATGCGATTTTTAACAATATTTGGATATTATTATCTTTCAATAAGAAAACTTCAAATATTATTAAAAAATTATATAGCCAACAGTTTATGCTATTTTAGATCGATGATAGATGTTTAGATCAGTTAAAAATAGAAAATAAACATTTAGCGCACTTTTAGAACATTTGTGCTAAGCGCGAGAGCTAAATGAAATGATCTAGACCAATTTAGAACATTCAATTAGAGCAGCTGATATTTATTTCGTTGTTTGGCCTTCAGTCTTTTTTAGCACCTACGAAAATCCTCTCGTTTTTTTAAAAACATTTTAGATCTTTTGTGTCAAGCGGGAGAGCTAAATGAAATGATCTAGAGCAATTTAGAACATTCAATTAGAGCAGCTGATCTATATTTTTTGTTTGGCCTTCACTCGTTTTTAGCACCTACGAAAACTGAGAGCATTTCCAATCGAGCGACAAGTGAAGAATTGAACAAGTGGAACAAGTTTTTTTTCCAGGTTTTATTTTCTTGTTTTCCTTTATATTTATTTATCACGATAATCATGACAGGGGCAGGGGCAACTGACCGCCCAAAAAAACGAAAACGGGTATTGTGAAAGTGCTTAACTGAAAGACTGAAAGAGAAAGAGAGACCTGTTAGAGACCTTAACTAGGCCTACGCACAACTCACGCGCCATTCACCTCAAGTGAAAGAACCAGGAAGTAAACGCAACGCCAAGGTACTTATCCGATTAAAAAAAAAAACACCTATTCACGTGAATGGGATGGGGGAATACCTATAACTATATAGAACACCCCCGCACACACCTCAAGTAAATGCAAAGAAAAGAAAATTTTTGAAAGACTTTTTGGAACAGACCCCATTTAGCATTACGAAAGAATAGTGAAAGATGCCGAATGCCTATGACGCGTAGGTGCGTTTAACGCTCTCTTTCTAACACAAGCACATTCGATTGCGCTCTCTCTCTGCGTCTCTGTCTCACTCTCTTTCTCTGTCTGACGCGTAGACAGCAGTTTTTTCGGTGAGTGAGTGAGTCGGAAATGCGTGCGTTCCAAAATTTGGGTTATTATTTGTGTGTGTTGCCCTACTTTCTGAGATAGTCGACGCACACACACACACACACACACCCACACACACTCACGCACACAATTGTGCTGATTAGAATTTTGTGTTGTTGCTCATTTATTTTTATTTTTTTCGTTCATTTTTTTTTTTTTGTTCGTTTGTTTGTGGTGCGTTTGCCTCCAGCTCCCTCAAGATGCGACCGCCCCGATAAGTTATCCCCTCCCTGCAATGAAGGCATAATAAATGCCGGTATCACTGATAAGTCGCCTTACAACACAACATCGTTTTCCCTAGGTAGCGAGTTGGTCACTGAAAGGGGCAGCAAAGGGAGGAAGGGAGGCGATTCACTGTCTTTTTGGTCATTTTCATGTGACGACGAGTGCACAATTTTGATCGTTGAGCTATTTTAGTCAATTTTTTTCTCTCTTTCTCTCTGTGACTTTTTTTTCACCATTTGTGAGTTTTTTGTTGTGTTCACTTTTGTTGCTCCATTTGGGTTAATTGACATATTTGGGTCAATGTTTAGTTTGCATTTTTTGTGCCGATAAATAAATAATGCTTAGCCGAGGCAGTGAAGCGAATTTAAGCATGAGTACTTTCTACCGTCGATGTGCATATGCCAAAAAAAAAATATTATGGCTTTATAGTATATAAATATACTAAAAAGAAAAATATTGAACTTTTCTACATCTTCACTTTGCAGGAGTTATAGTATTTTAATATTCTAAGTTTTTCTTAATATTTCTATATCGACTGAAAAATATTAAATATTTCTATATACTCTCATAACTTTCTAGTAGGTATAGTGTTTAAATATACTATACAATAATTTAACACATTTAATTAACTTTGCAGTAAATATAGTATTTTAATATACTGAAAAAAATATTAAAAAAAAAATATATATAAAAAAATAAAAAAAAAAAAAAAAAAAAAAAAATAAAAATAAAAAAAAAATAAAAAAAAAAAATAATAAATAAATATATAAAATATTATTAACTGGAAGTTAAGTAGTAATACTAGTAATACTGCACAATATTTTAACACTTCTAATTATAGTATCTTAATATACTAAAGAATTATTGAACATTCCCATTTCTTAACTTTCCAGAAATTAATAATTTCTCTCATCTTTAAATTGTTGATTGCATCAACATTATAGCACCTTTAGAAATATTACTTTTTAGTACTTTTTGGTTCTTCCTGTTGTTGAATGTATTTATATTAAGCTTGACAGTTCTCTTTTTAAAATCTTTATTGACTTTCAGCGAATGCAAGAGCACTCGATGAAGCGGGACACGTAAGACAACACTCTTAGAATTGAATTCAATATCTTTGCAAACGAAGCGCACAATGATTACATTTTTTTTTACTTTTTTGTAGTTACATTTTCGCCTTTGTTTGGTTCGATTTGTTTGAGTTTGGGGTTTTGGGTTCTACGTTTGCTTCACAACCATTTTTTTTTTTTTCATTTTCTTTTGGGGTCATGTGTTTCGCTTTCTGCTGTTCTCAACAGAATTTTCTTCATCCACATTACGTTTTTGTTGTTCCCCCCTTATGCATATAAGAATTAGAAATACAATACAAAAGCTCACTACTGCTCGTCTTAATTGACGGAACGACTTCGCTTGACGAGAGGAAGAGAGAGAAGAAGAGAGAGAGAAAAAGTGAAGTATCTTCAAGTAGCTGCACAATGGAATTTCATTACACCCCATGGCGACCATGATGACGATTGCGTTTGATTTGTGCGCTGTGCGTAAATGGAAACAAAATTCAGCGGGGCGAGACTTTGAAGTACTCGAAATTGTTTACACCGGAAAATGAAGTGTGGAAAGCTGCTAGCTAGGGTTAAATAACGATTGTTTTCGATATCAATTAATCGATGGCAAGCGTAGGAAGTTTATAAGTTGTTGACCCACTTTCTGTTACAATTTATACTACTATATATATATGTATATCTGTCTGTCGTGCTCACTCTACTTGTCTTTATCGCTACTATTTTCCATTAGGCTTACCCGGTTGACACTTTGATAAGACTTTGATTTGCATATTTGGAACATACCTGCAAGATAAGAAATGAGAAATAAATCAATCAGTTTGTTTATTAATGAATTAAGTAGTTTCTAAAGCGCTTTCTTTACAATACTTTGAATATATTTATAATATTCTTAATGTTGATAGATTAAATATTAAATAGATCTCAAGTTTAAATCTTCCTAAAATTTTACATGACTATTTAAAAAAGTGAATTCTAACATTATATGAATTGTCATTAATATTCCTTTTTCACTATTTAATGTTGAACCTTCGAGTGGTTTTTATTGAACTACTCGTAAAATACTCGTTAAACGATAATAACCAAGTATGTATATTCGTGTAGTAAAAATCAAATCGTATAATACCAAATGGGGCGACAACTCATTTGCACCTCAACAGAAAGAGAGAAAGAGGGAACATTGCGTGCCAGGGCACAAAGCAATTGGGGGGGATGTCAAGGGTTAAGAACTGGGGTTTAGTCTGGGGTTAAGTATCTGGAGGGTTACACGCGATACGCTTCAGCTGTAATTAATTAAAAACTATAAACGAACGAACCTTGCGCCTCACAACATCTATAGTATTTGTTTCTCACTGAGCTCTGAGCCAAAATGTTATTTATAAATTAGACACGCGCAAAAAACCCACAAATAATGCGCGAAAATCATTTTAATGAGCTCATCAAGTCAGCGAAAAAAAAACATAAATAAAATAACAACAGCAAAACTGCAAAAAACAACAACAACAATTTTTAACACTGGGGTTTTGGCTATTTGAATACACAGAGGAAAAGACTAATTTATTTTCTACAATCATTGGGAAAAAGGGAAATTCTTCTACATCCTCTACACCAATTTATTTAATAAATAGTTTTGTAAACTTAACTTCTTCCATTTCCATTTTTTCTATATCTTTTTTGGCAATGATTTATCAAAGTCGTTTTGCAGCTCGCTTTAATTGCCACAAAGTTCTCAATGCCAGAGATGGATGATGTGCAAAAAAATTATAGAAATATTATTGATATTTTTGTACTCGTATTTTTGTGTTGCCAATTTAAATACATTTTTTATATTTTTCATTTAATGCTAATTGTGGGCGCCGATTAATGCCAAGGCAACAAAAGTGAAACTATACAGCGATTAAAAGTTGTAGTTTTTATTTTTTTATCCAATTATGGAGACGTGTAAATAAATGGTAAATTCTAATTATAGGTGTCGCAGAATTTTATTAATTACCTAATAATATGTAATTTGAGAAGCGCTTTTAATACCCAAAGTGTTTGTGAATTTAATAGGCTTAATAGATTTTATTACAACTTTATTATACAAAATACATTTTAATTTAAAGAAAATCTAACTTCTAATAGATAGTGTTTCTTACTTTAAAAAGTTGTCATATTTGTGTAATTTCACAATATTTGAAATTGTGGATTTAAAAATTTTTTCAATATTTAAAGTATGTGCAAAAGTTAAAAAAAAAATTTAACCACGTTTTCTTTTTATCAACAGATTTTGTGGCTTAATAGAAAACGTGATCTTGCGATCTTGTGAGGCATTCACTTGGGTGCACTTATCGATCGATCGATTGCGATAATAATCGATAGTTGCCTTTCGCTCTCACACTTTCCACACATTGGGGTCTTTGGCGATTTTGGCGCCTTTCGCTTGGGCCAATTTCAAGTTCAAAATTGTCGATGTTGATGTGAAGTCGCAATCATTTTCTGATCATTTGGATGCATGGGAAATTTATGCAAAAATCAAAATTGCTAGCAATCAGCAGCAACATAAATCAAAATGCTAAAAGCAACAGCAATCTCTGCTGCACTTTATTTGCTCGCTCAATTTGAGCAGAAAACAAAAGCTAAAGAAAAAGTGGAAAATCACGCTTTGCTGCAGCAACAACAACTTTCACCCGAGAGCTGCTGTTGCTGCTGCTGCAGACGACGCATTTCTAGAAGGCCAGAAAGAAAGTGAGCAGCACAAGGCACATCTACAAACAACGCAACAACAACAACAATAACGAAAAACTCTAAACAAGAAGAAAGTAAAGAATGAAGAAACGAGCAAACGAGTGAGTGAGAGAAAAGAGAACAGCGATTAAGTGTGAGTGCGAGCGAAACTTGTTTGCTAAGCTGCGCTTATGAACATCGTGTTAGAAAGTTGTTCACTCTTTAGAATGCAGCAGCAGCGCAAAGTCGACGCCGACTGCGACAGCGACGGCGTTCACTAATGGCGCAAACAGTTAGTCGAGACAGATCGAGAGCTTAAATTGTGTGTTAGTTGGTTTGTCTGTCGCCTCTGCAATTCCCAAGCTCACTCTCACTCACTCACTCTCTCTGTCTTTTGCTTTGCGCTCTCTTTATGTTGTTGCCTAATAAGAAAAAGTGTATTCTTAGCACTTTTTGTGTTGTTGCTTATAAATATTCGTTTTGTTGCTTTCGAAAACAAATTCCTGGCACTTTTATTTCAGTTTGAAGCTAATAAAAAAGAAATACATATACATTTCGATGTATGTATTTATGAAAGCATGTACAACATTTGTGCATACACACTACTGACATAGTTAATGTTTTTCTTTTTCGTTTTTTCTTCTTGTTTTCTGAAATTTATAATTTATTTTTAGCCGCACTACTGCTTAGCACAGTGGCGCCAAACCAATTTGCCAGACTGCAAATCGAGAAAGAATATTGTGTAACTTATCAACACAAATGCGACAGTGAATAATTTCACTTTTTTTTTGTATTTTTATTTTTATTATTTTCTATTTCAGCGCGAGAGTTCACAGCTGCACACAATGTTGTTGTTGCTGTAAATGCAATTAAACAGTATATAAAATAATTTCTAGTTTGCTGCTATCGTCGCAGCCGCTTGTGTCATTAACCTATAAAAACGTGTTCACACACGCATACACATTGGCATATAGGCAATCTAAAACTAATACCAGCTGCGTTGACGTTGGCGAATGCACTTGACGTTGACGTCGCACTAACCGAAACACAGAGCTCTGTAGATTGCGGTGCCGTTGACGTCGACGTCGATGTCGACGCTGCCGTCGATGTTGCTTTGCTTTCTTTGCGTTTCTCATTTGATTGCAAATTAATGCCAAGTGTACGAAAATAGCCAAAAACATACAAAGAATGCACAAACACAAATGCAAATGCATGTTTGTTATTTGTATGTGTAAACTCGCACGTATGCATGCGATTGTGGGCAGAGCTTTCTCATGTTGACGTCACACACATGTGAGTAACTTTCAAAATGGCCGCCAGATGCATTTGTACATTTTTATTTTGAAAATCTCTAAAATAAAATATATTTACAGTGAGGTGTTACCGTGAGCAACTGCAAATGCATTGCTACGGCATTGCTACCAGCAAACAGACATTTGCAAAAAATTAAGCAAAATAAACAAACAGCTAAAAGTCAAAGTCAGCCAGAGGCAACTGTCATGCTTTGGGCCGGCAGCAGCGCAGCTCGCAGGCGGCGGCGGCGGCAGCAAAGCCGAAAGCTTATCAATGTCAAAGCGTGAGAGAGACGGCGTAATTACACTCAAACAAAATAGCAACAAGCAAGACGACGACAACAGCGACCAACAACAAATATCTCGTTTACACAAAGTAGACACAATGTAGCTGAGCATGAATAAAAAATTTTGTTGTGCACGCCATGTAACAATAACAACAACAACGACTACAACAACAACAAGCTGCCTGTTAATCAAATGAGTGCGCGAGTCCATTTCAATTAGCGCGCGGCCGTGGGAGAGTAAAAGAGAGAGAGCGAACTTGCATGCAAAGAGCGCAGTAGTTTTTACGCTCATTAGCTTGTAGTTGTTGTTCGTCTCGATTCTTGGCGCTTGCACACGAAGTGCGCTTCGGCTGCTCGTTTGATCGCGACGTCGATAACTCACGATGGCGGCACAAAATCATTGACCTCATTTTTTTTTCGTCATGCGAATACACGCACGCACACACACATACAGATTGGTGTGTGTACTACAAATAGTAGCTGCTGCTGACTGCACTTGTATGCGAATGCAAGACTTGAAAAAGTGTCAACTGGCTTGTTATCGTTCTCTGTTTTTATCGTGCCAACGTACTACGTATTTTATGTGTAAATATGAAATATTCTCTTTCTACATTCCGTTGGTGTCCTTGAGCTATAGGATCTGAAGCTAAATTATGTCATCGAATAACAGAGCAACCCTACAACCCTATTAAAACGGCATTCACCATCACCACCCCAAAAAGGCCATTTCGAATTTTACGAAATACTCATTGCGAACGCGAACACAAAAGAAATGTAAATACGAGACGAGTAATAAGCTAGCTGGCCGGGCGCAAAACAATTGTGCAAAAAGCACGCACACACGTCGCACCAGAAAAAGAAGAAGCAGTAGCAGCAGCAGCAAAAGCAAAAGCTGACTTGTTATTATTACCGGTAGCGCAAGCAGCTTCAGACAGAGTCCGACGTCGACGTTGTCGTTGTCGTCGGCATCGACATCGTATTGCTCGTCGTCTGCAGGGGTAAGGTCGTGTACTTGAGCTTGCAATGCCTGCAATGGCACGTAAAGCTGTGCAGCCAGAGACAGACATCGTACAGAGTGTGTCAGAGGGAGAGAGAGAGAGAACGAGATGCGAGATGTAAGTGTGTCCTTGCATTTTTCGGGCCTGCCCTGCACCAGTGACCCAAATTGCTCAAAATTACGAGTTGAGTTCAAAGTCACTTTGAAACAACTCAAAACAAGTGAATGAAATACGGAGAGACACATATGTATGTTTTTAAGAGTATGCAACGTTAAATACTAGACTTTGAAAACAATATTAGCATTTATTTAGTACTTCCTGGATCAACATCTAATACTACAGTAGGTGCTCGTAAATTGGAACCACTTGTTTTTAGGTAATTATAATACTAAAAATCTAAAATAAAAATATGAATTAATGGATTTCTTTTGTTTTACTTTATTTTAAATTATAAAAATAAATAAGCGTTAATAAATAATCCCTAAAAGAAAAAAAATAAAATCATAGTAGGAATACAGACTCACTCAAATTACTTGAAAACCTTCGAAATCTTTCACTCTATTTTCTTTGAGATTAAAAATATTTTTCATTAGTAAACTTCTACTGTATTAAAACAATAGAAATAAACAAAAACTGGTTTCGCTGCAATATTTATGAAGAAGTTTTCACTTTCATAGAATGCGAAAGATTCCAATACAATACTAGTATTCTATATGTTTAACCGTTGTTGATCATGTTCTTAATTAAAAGCGCAACTGGTTTAAGTAGATTTCGATTTTAAACAGTTCTTAAAATATGCACAAATATATTTCAATGATTTCTGTTTGATTTTTAGCTCTTTTAAATTTAAGTTGAATCGTAGTTGATTTTTTCCAGCTAAACTTTTCGATGACCTGACCATGACACAACTCGGATCATGCACATGGTTAAAACTGTGTCATAGCATCTATCGATTTCCGGTCACAGCAGCCCTGTATTTGTATCCTGCGTCCCTGACATCGAGAGCTTCGGAGAGACAATTGGGTCACATGCAAATTGGCCTGGCGAATGCATTGTGACCTGGTTTCCAGTTGCCACGATGAATACACGAGGTCATCTGGCCAGGTCTGAAGGTCAGTTTAGGCAGCAGCCTGAACTCGGTGACGTCATCGAGTTGCAGCACACGACGGGACAACAAAACAACAACACTCACGAGACATTCTCTCTGCACGGTGATGCACAGTTGTTGTCTTCCTCTGTCAATTTGCCCGATTCTGAAAGGGGGAGCACACTAAATATAGAACAGCTTGAGGTAGGTTCAAGTTACAGCACACCCGCCCTTATGGTTGCACATTGCTTCTGCGTATATGTGTATGTCTGTGTGTGTGGAATGCAACCTTCCATGACGCTGCCTGATAAAGACCGCACAACAACGAAAAACGAACAACGAACGCAACAATAAATGCAGGCTGTTGATTGCTGCATGGTCCTCTTAAAGTGCTGCTCGCTCCCTCGTTTCCCGCTCTCAACGTGCAACTCGTAAAAAAGTGCATCATAAAAAGCGCGCAATAAAATTTAATTAGTGCCAATGTACATTAGCAGCAGCAGCAACAACAGCAGCAGGGGGCGTGCCACCAGCCCAGTTGATGCACAGCAAAAATAAATAATTAAGTGGAGTATGCAACCAGCCAGCGATATAAATGGAAAGTTACGATCGTAACTCAGGCTCCAATAGCGCTAGATATGCATCTCCACTTAAAATCAATAAATAAACAGTTGAACTGCCTTTCAATATTAAAATGAAATGCCGAAACATAAATTCATGTCCAGATATTTAGATAAGAATAATGAAGCATAGTTTTTGCTGTTCATAGCACAGACTTAATGCTTAAAATTTTCTATATAAAAATATAGGTAGAATAATGAAGCATAGTTTGGGTGTTTATAACAAAAACTTAATACACAATCTTTTTTATATATATAGTATTTAACTGATCTTGAATGAAAGTTTTCTACATTGAAATTAAAAATTTAATTTTATAGTATTTCATTTACAAGGAATTATAATATTTTGAAGACATGTTTATAGTTCAAAAGAATGTCTGACAAATCTTTTATGAATTATAGTAGTATTTCATCTTTAATCAAAAATTATTTCCGTTAAAACTTTAGAAATAAAAAAAATTCTGGAAATTTCTTAATTTCTTTGAAAGTATTATGTTTCTTAAAGAAGTCTTAACTTCGATTTGTGAAAAGTAATTTAAGGAATACTTAACGTAGATTTTCAAAAAGTAATATTACTTTGAAATACTCCAATTTCAAATTATAATATCATGTATGGGAAGTTTAGAGATTTTCTTTTTCTAACAAATCTTTTATGACTTTTAGTATTATTCCATCTTTAAGACATGTTTATAAAAATTTGCAACGTTATTTTCGAGAAAAGTATAGAAATAAGAAATTTTCTCTGTAAATTTCTTTACATCTTTACATCTTTGAAAATATTATATATTTGTATTAGATCTATTAAGAATTCTTAACTTCTATTTGTGAAAAGCTATTTGAAGAATACTCAACTTAGATTCCTCAAAAGTGTTAGTATTTTGAAATAATTAAATTTCAAATAATCAGAGTGAATATCTTAACTTTATCGCTCAGCCAGCACACAAAAAAAAGGGAATATCATACCATATATGTATGGGGAGTATTAAGATTTTTTTTTGACAAATTCTTTATGACTTTTAGTACTTTTCCATCTTAAACCAAAGTTTATAAATGCACAAAGTAATTTTCGTGATTGTTATAGAAATAAAAAGAATAATTCTGTAAATTTCTTAATATCTTCGAAAATATTCTCTTTTTGTATTAGATATTTGAAGAATACTTGACATAGATTTATAAATGTAACTTTATCGCTCAACCAACCAATAGAAAAGAGAAGCAATATATCATATATGGGGAAAGTGCAATTGAGGAGTGTATAGCCCACTAACCTGATGAAATGGAATTTGCTGAATCACTGCGCGGCGTGTGTTGCATGCCCATGCCCATGGGTCCGCCCATGCTGTTGTTATTGTTGTTGTTGCCGTTTGTTGTTGCCACCTCCGAGTCCTCCGCCTGGACCGAGTCCATTCGAATTGCCATTCGTGTGATGGAGCGCATTGAGGCTCATGCCAACGACACCGGCCATGCCACCTGCTGCTGCTGCCCCATTGAGGCCATTCTGTTGCATGTGCAGCGGTGTGGGGGTTGTGGAATTGATCAGACTGTGACCATTCTGTTGCAGCTGTTGCATGCCATTCACCAGGCTGCCCACCATATGCCCATTGCCCAGATTTGTGGCACCTGCCACATATCCATTCATCGAGCCATTACTATTATTGTTGTTATTTGTATTGTTATTGTTGTTGTTGTTATTGTTGTTGATGGGGATGATGGTTGTCTGGGCGGGCAGGGTGCTGGAGCAGCCGTGCATGGCGACGGCAATGACGCTCTGCTGCTGGGCATTGCCCCCATGCCCCAATGTGTTGCCATTGACGTTGCCATAGACGCTGGTGGCATCGGCGCCGCACAGCCAAAGCTCCTGCTCCCCATAGTCGTGGGAGTCGAGGGACGAGGGCGACATGTTGATGCCCGATGGCAGGACTAGACCGTTGCTCGAGGAGGTCACCTCCGAGGAGGATTCCTCCTGTATGCGCAGGAAGCCGCCATTGTTCGACCAGCGTCGTTTCATCATTGGATAGCCGATGGTCGCCGTTGTGCTGCTGTTTTTCCTTAGACTTTGACTCAAATAACGCGGACACTTTCTCCGGTCCGAATACTCTCTCCTTCCTCTCTTCTGATATCCTTGGATATATCCTTGTGTCTCCTTTATTTGCTGCCGTTTGCAAACAAACAAAAACCAAGAGATGCGCTCTCTTCTTTCTCCCTTTAGTATTTTTGAGTAGACTTAGTATTTTTTACGCACTTGTTTGCGTTCAAAATACATTTTTATGGCGTTCTTCGAGTGCCTTTAATAATCGAATGCTGCAATATGAAGATTTGTTACCCACATATTTAAATCTTTCTTGATTTCCCAAAGCTTGGCAAACTCGTTGTACACTTTAAAGCAAAAAAAAAAAAAAAATCACAGACAAGTTCAACGCACTTCGCCTCGAAAGTGCTCATGAAATTTTCATTTTCATTTAATTGCAAATTTTCGCCTTGCCTTGAACCGAATACTTAAAACACGAAAAATAAAAAAAGAACACAACAGAAACTTAATTAATTTCGACACTTGAGTCCAAGAAATTTATATTATATGTTATGTATATAATTCGAGTTCCAAGTTAAACTAAAGAGACCAACACGAGTTTTCGGATTCTAATATCTCACCGGCATCTAAGAAAAAGAACAAGAAGAAGAAGAAGTGAACCAGTTTTCTGAGTTCTCTCAGATTGCAGTGTGATGATAAAAAATTCGCGAAAATTTATTATCATATGCATAGACCATAATTTTGTTGCCCACTTTTAATTAATCAAAGTCATAGCTAAAGTCAAAGCCATTCTTGGAAATGTCAACTGGTCACGGTTAACACTTGGTTTTTGTACTTCTCAGGCAAAAATGAGAAGAGAAATGAGTTGTGGCCATAGATCGTATCCCATTCCCAATATTATAGTCTTTTAACCTATACACTTAATGAGTGTCAATCAATCAAATTGTCGACTAATCAATTTTATTTCCCTATTTACCGAATCAAAACAAACTTTGCCATTGGATTGGATTCCAATATATTGAGGAATTTTTTATGTATGTATCTACTATGCATTGAACTTGGACGAGTACACTTGTCGCACTTATCTAAATATTTTTACAATCATTTGTTTACACATTCGTCTATACACACTTTTTTCCACAGCTCAAACAAAAAAACAACGCGACAACGACAACAAATATTTATGTACGTTGTAAGTGCCTTGAAAAATATTTTATTGATAACATTGGAGACTAGGAAGTTGCGAGAAGCGGAAAGGTGTGAAAGACTTGCAGTCTAAGAAATATTTGAGAACAAATTTAAGAAGATAGTATTAGACGTAAATAAGGGAAAACTTAAGGAACTGTTTTATATATTTTTCTGAAATTTTAAGATCCCCTTAATCTAATTGTAAAAAAAATCTTTAATCATCAAACTATTTCATATACTTTTCTGAAACTTTAAA
Source organism: Drosophila niveifrons (assembly GCA_035046325.1). Taxonomy (NCBI): domain Eukaryota; kingdom Metazoa; phylum Arthropoda; class Insecta; order Diptera; family Drosophilidae; genus Drosophila; species Drosophila niveifrons. Next base: position 234,216 of record JAWNOC010000004.1, on the reverse strand, counting down.
GTCACCTCATTCCTTTTCTCAAAAGTAATATTGAATGATCTTTTATAATAAAACTGATAACCTTTTTCTTTTTCGAAATGCAAATACTGCAAAATAGATTCATTAAAAAGTATACAACGTAATTATCTAACGATCAACAAGTCGAGATGTCATCAAATCTGTAAAACTGATTGATGCAAACTATAATCAAGTACTATATTTCTTTCTCTCTCTCTATAATATAATGTCTTAATCTCTCTTTTCTGTTTTAATAAAGTATACTATTAACAGAAATCATTAACAATCATAGATCTAATTGTCAATTTAGTTAAGTGTTGTCTCACTTTATAGTAATGTGATTCCAATGTTTAATTACAGTGACACACAAGCGTAATGCGCCTCTAATTGAAGACATTTAATTAGTGAAAGTTTCTTTCTTCAAATGAGATAAATTCAACAACAGCAGCCAGTTAATGCAGCAGCTCTTTTTTTTATTTCTCTTTTTTGGTCATGGTCATGGTCCAAGTTGACCCTATCAAGGGGATTGCAGTTGAGTCATTTTTGAGGCACTCAAACAGGTGATTCATCTGAATTCACATTTGACAGTTGAACTTAAAGGCGAGTCGCAGCAAGCGGCAAATGCCGGCAACAACAACAACGAGTTAATAAGCAAAAGTTTTCGAACAGATTTATTTTGTTCAAAGCGCCAAAACAGGTTTGGCAACACAGTCAAATGGCAGCGTCTGCTTGCGTGTATGTGTGAGTATGAATGAGATAGAGATATAGCAAGGCTGAGCTTAGCGCATCGCAATCGGTATGTTGTATGGCCATCTCGCTTGCGCAGCCAGCTTAGAACAAAATCGAAAAGCAACGCAGCAACAACAACAACAAAACAAACTGTCTCTAAGCTTTCGAAGAGAGTACGAAAAGAGGTAGAGAGTGCGAGAGCGGGGCAATGCAAGAGAGCAAGGGCTTTTGTGAGTAAGTCAGGCAAACAACTGGTGGGAGTGGAGGGCAAGCACATTGCTGAGATTTTGGCCCGCATTAAGAAAATAAAAAAGGCATCAAGAACACGAAAAAAAAATCACGTAAAAACCTGTCGCTCTCGTATCTCGTTCAATGAGAAAAAACAGGTTGTTCTTTGCGTTTTTCGTTATTGTTATTGTTGTTGTTTCTTTTACTTTGTTGTCTACAAAAATCTTGCCCAGAGGCCGCGCCGCAGCAAAAGACGCAGCCAGTTTAAGCACACACTCACATACAAATGAAATATATACACGCATACACTCGAATGTGATATATAAACGACATTTAAGGCATTTTTATAGCTTTGCGTGTCTTGTTTTTTTGTTGCTGCTTTGTTATTGTTGTTGTTCCTGCTTTTTTGCGCATTTTTACCTTTTGAAGTTGAGCTGCAAAAGCAAAAGGCAAGTGTAAAAGGCAACACACACAAGACGCAGACGCAAACGTCTTTGCCTTTCTATATCGCCATCTCTGTTTCTCACACGTACTTGCTGCTCGCTCTCTTTCGGTCGACGCGTAATTACCTCAGCATGTAAAAGTTCTTATTCGTTTTTTTTCGCGTGTGTAATTTGTCAGCGCTTCTGTTGTGAAATTCACATTGTTGTTGTTGTTGTTAGTCAGCAATTTGTTACGCGTGTAATGCGTGCGAGCAACGCCAAGCTTAAAGCTCCAAGCGTCGAGAATGGAAGTTGTATTACAGCGTAATGACAACTCTACGTAATGAACCGATCAGCTTACGTTACGCTTTGAGGATTACATAGAAAGGCGGTGCAAATCATAGTTATCTTGAAATATGTTCAAGTTGAAGCTTAGCATGGGATATTTTGAATAATGAGATAAAAAATAAATGTGAAATGAATTTATTCATTTTTTTTAATATGAGTACTAAATATTCAGCTCAGAATTGAGAGATATTCAAATATACTTAATGTTCGTTTAAGAATTTCTTTATATATTAGAGCCTAAGTACTCAATATTCAGCTAAGAATTAAGAGATATTCAAATGACAATATTTTATTGCAAGTATTTATTCTCTATTACTTAAACTCTAAATATGTACTCTAAACTGACAACTAAGGATTCATACACTTTTCACACGTTGTTGCTCCAAATACCATCAAATAAATAACTTTATTCCTTGGGCATTTCATTTGTCATTCATAGACTCGTGTTTCGTTTCTATTGAACTCAGTTTTAATAATTGAACCACTCAGAAGTATTCACAAGTATGTCAATGGCTGGCACGCGATTGTCGAACTAAAGGACTGAAGGTATCCAAGTAATCCGAAATGCAATAAACTTTATCAACAACCCAAAAAGGAACAACAATCGAGTGTACGGACATGGAGCTAAGTACAGCGGAAAGGGTCTACAGGACACAAAAAAAAAGAAGGAAAAAAACAATTAAATTTCCGCTCGCTAGGCTTGTCCAGCTAAGCAAGGCCCATTAATAGGCGTACAATATGCATAGACGACACACACACACACATACACATACGTAGAGAGAGACTGACTGACATATGTACACACATGGATCCTTTTAATTTCCTGCTGTTATTTTTATGCACGTAGTGGAAACGCCGCGTGATTTCCATTTGCTAACATCTTGTCAGGGTATGCAAAGGGAGCCACGCTCGCTCTAACTCTGACTCTAACTGCGAGTGTGCGTGTGTGTGTGTGTGTGAGAGTGTTGCACACATGTGGCATATTCCCATAAACAAAACACAACTGCGACATGTGTCACATGGACACCAAACACACACACACAGATTGACAGTGAAACGCTTTGCTTCGCCTCAGGCAAAGTAATCTAATAATAATGCACAGGGCCACCCAAAAGAATACACAGACAGAGCGAAAGAGAGGCCGAAACAAAAAGAAAGAGAGGGGGCAGCAAAGCGAGTGAAACAGAGAATTCAAGCTAATGTTTCTCAGTAGAAAAACACATCGAGAAAAGTGAACACCACACAACAAAAAAAAAAAAAAGAAAGAAAAAGGCTTTTATGCTCATACACTAATGACTGTCATCAAGATTGACTTCCTGTTGGGTTTTTGTAGAACAAAATCATATAAAAACATGTGTTAAATATTATATAGAAGATATATGCTCATGTGTCACAAGCCCCCCTATAAGGAGTTCTAGACTTGAAAGTCTTTATCAAGTAAGATCAATATAATTTTTTTAATTTTTGCCTACTATTTAGTTTCTAAAATTAAAGATAAAATAAAATAAAAACTAACTTTTCAATTTTTTTTTTATAAGGAGTTCTAGACTCGAAAGGATTACCAAGTAAGATCGATGTGTCTAGTTATTCAGATCTATCATTTTATTTTATTTTGTATACTATTTAGTTTCTTAGATCGAAATAAAACAAAATAAAAACTAACTTTTCTAAATTTTTGCTTATTTTCATGGAAATTATCTTTCAGATCATTAAAACTTTTTAGGTTTATGACGAAATGCATTGGAAACATTTCAATTTTATTTAATTTTGTCTATGAAGTTTTTCAATTCAAAATTTATTGAGTTCGTTGATTTTCTACAAAGCTTACAAAGTTTTGTTTTATTGTTAAAGGTTATAGATTAAAGACAAACATTTCTACATTTCATTAAATTCTATTTGAAATATTTTTTAAATCCTAAACAAAATTCACAAAGAATATTCCAAAACAATTTATTTTGTAATTCAATGAATCTATTTCTTTAAATTTTAAATTAAACTTTTAAGTTCTAATCCATTTTTAGATAATTCACAACGAGCATTGGAAAACAATTTTATGTTTGAATCAATGAATCTATGAATTTCTTAAAAATCTTTTTTAAATCATAATACATTTTTAAATATCTCAAAGAACTTTGCAAAACAATTTTCTATCTTCTTTAACAGCCCCTTTTCCAATGAATCGAATTTTAGTAAATATTTCCAACCCCATCACCTTGTATTGGGTATTGTCTAGTCGATCAAATAGGGAGCTGTCTGTCAGTCATTTGCCTGTGCTACCAGCTGGCCATCTGGCAGGTAAACAAATGAAACATGTCAACTGTTGCAGCCTCAACTCTAGGCCTCGACCATTATGACGGACGAGTGTTTTTGAAGTTTGATCGAATGCGAATACAAAAGCTTCGACTATAGCTTCGGCTGCAGGAAAGTTCTGTCAAAAAGCCACTCGACATTCCTCAGAAGCAGCCCAAAACACTGTTGACCTCGTTTCAATTTCTTTCTTTTTTGTTTTTTACTGCTGCTTTTTTGTGGTAAGGGAACTTTTGTTTTTGTTTGCAGCTTCTTCGCCCGATGACTGAGTGCAAACACACGTGCCCAAAAAACTTAAAAAAAAACGAGCGCAAAAAAAACCGCAGACAACTACATATAAATATCTACATATATTTATTTACAAGTGGGTATTGTCCATGGGGCATTCGACTGACAACTTAACGGTTATTTCTTCTCTGTGTGGGTCTCTCGCTCTCTCGTTATAAACCCATAAAAAGAAGGTACGAAAAAAACGAAAGACAAAAAAAATAAAAAACAAACCAAGCCAAACTGGTTGCGCTTTACTTTTCCGCGAATTTGTTGTCTTGGTTTTTTTTTATGTTGGCTTTTTTTGGGTTTCTTCTGAACTTTGCTGATTTGGTTAAACATGAAAAATTGTGCCATTCGATTGACACATATCGAACACAGCTTAACAGGTAGCCGAAAAAGTGAAAAACTCGTCAACAGGTGAAGTTACACAAACAACTCTCCCAAAAAAACAAAATGTACCCTCATCAAACTATGGCTATTATTTTTCAATATTGCGCATTTACTTTTATTGCCGTTAATTAATTTTTATTGATTGACCGCAGCTGGGAATTCTCAGTGGACTTATGCTTATGATAATAATATGCCGCAAAATCATAAAATCATTTGCATGTAAGTCCTTTCCTTATGACTACATTATTCAATGCTTTGCCCCAACCAATTAACTGTCAAAACAAGCCAAAAGGAAAATGAAATCTATTTGTCGGAACGAAGTTTTAATACCCTAAGAATAAAAATACTACTACATACATATGTGTATAAATACAATATACTGAGTATTTTTTAGATAACACCTCCTTAATAAATAGAGTTTATTTAAAAAAATACTTGCCTAATAATAAAGAGTATATAAATATACTGAGTATTTTCAATATTAAACCTCTTTTTTATAATATTTTTTATTTTTCTTTAAAAACTGATTTCCTAAGAATAAAAATACCACTTAGTATATAAATATACTGACTTTTTTATATTAAGCATCCTTAATAAAATATGTTTATATTTATCTTTCAAAAATTGTTTGACTATGGATAAAAATACCACTGAGTAAATAAATAATACTCAGTATATTTATTTACTCAGTGGTATTTTAATATAAAACATTTTGCATTGAATATATTTATTTTCATATTTACAAAATTGATTGCCAAAAATATAATATAAAAATACTACTAAGTACATAAATATACAGAGTATTTATTTGTTGTTCAACTTCCTTTTATAATAAAAACATATCTTTATATCTTTCAAAAATTTCTTGACGATAACTGCATATAATCTTCTTCATAATTGTTATACCCTGAGCATCATCAGATATAAGCTTTTTAATGGCCAACTTATGTGTTTTTTCTTCTCTGTTCTCTCAAAAGACAAAAAAAGCAAATCTCTTTCCAAAACAGATTTATGGCAATGTTTGGCGCAATTTTCGGCTTTTCATTAAATGAAAAAAAGCACTTAATTGCTAGAAAATTTGTGACAGGGCACGCGTTTGGATTAGCACTGGAGGAATTAAGACCTAATGAAATAAGAATGTTTTGGAAGTGTGCTCAACTTGAAAATACTTTGTAACCACATCAATTATCTGACTATTTTTAGCTTTTGTTATGTTTTGATATAACTATCATAAAAATGAAGATATGTAACAACTAATTTATACATTCCTTTATCTTTTTTTACAGGGTATTTGAGTTACACACAACTAATTGAAATCAGCACTGGAGGAATTAAGAACTAATGAAATAAGAATTTTTTGGAAGTGCGCTCAACTTGAAAATACTTTGTAACCACATCAATTAGTCAACTATTTTTAAACACAAACTGATGATATTATATTTCGTTATATCATAAGAATGAAGAGAAATGTAACACATAATTAATGCATTCTTTTATCTTTTCTTTATAGGGTATTTCAGTTACACACATCCAATTGAAATATCTTAAGAGCCCAAAAAAAAAGCTGAAACATTAATGTTGCTATTGAAAGACAGGCGAATATATTTATTTATTTATTCAAGTTCTACGCTCGGCGTCTGGCGCACTGACACAAATTATGCGAAAGCAATGGAAATCAATGGAAGACAACAAATTGTGGCATAAAGTAGCGTTATGTCTTAGAGATACAAATACAAACTTTGTCATAAGCAAATTGGCAGCAACCTTGAGGCTTTAAAAACCATTCAATAATAAATATAAATATCAATAATATTTGAGTTGAAAACAAAATGAAATAAAATAAAAGACTGCGCTTGAATCATTTCCTTTTCCGGTTTCGCGGCGTTTCTTTTTCGGCTCGTTTTTCTTCATACTCATTATCGATTTGCATTTATTACCAATTTGATTTGCATACGACATCGTATCTGACCTTTTGGAAAGTTCTCTGAAATAGTCGTAAGTTATTTTGGCAAACTCAAATATCTAATTGAAGACTGACATGTTTTAATCAATGCCTTTCCCCATGGGCAAAAGATTTACATATGTGTCTCTCTCTCTCTGCTCTCTTGAAATTTGCAAATGCAAATTGAATTGCAAATTAAACTGGTTTCATTTCAAGTAGAAAAGATAACACAAATTGCTTGTTCAAATGGTAATGGATTCAACTGATGTTGGACACCTTTTGATGTGTTGCTTTTCAATCAGAATCAAAGCAATCACACACAACAAAAAAAAAAAGAGCAACAAATAAAAGAGGAAGGTGTTATAGATGCGAAAAAATATCAATAACATACAACAACAAATATAACATGAGATTAACAAGAAATACCTCAATTTATGTCACCTTAAAAATGATTAACGCATTAGTGGAAAATCAAAGTTTCAATATCTTTAAAACACTAAGAAATCTTGTTATTGATAGTGATTCTAGTTTAAGCAATGCATAATCAATATATCGTTTATATATTGCTGACCTTTAAAACTTACTAACACTAAAAAAAATATATCTCTCTTTTTAAGGGAAAATCTCAGTTTTAATGTCATTAATCTCAGTTGTTTTTTTCGGTGTGTTCTCATTATTTGCGCGTGTCTCATTTATTATATTAATTTCGGTGCTCTTAAAAAAAAAAAAGTGTTATACGCGAGTAGATGAACTTTTAGCATACGTATGCGTATAACAGAGTATGACAGTTGACGACCTTGAATCTTGTTTTGAATTTGTCAAAAGCTAACAAAAAATTATAATTAATTCATTTATCAAACGTTTTAAGTATGATTCATTTGAATCTGGTTTAAATGTTTTAGCTTTTTGCTGAGGTCATTAGCTTCTCAAAGAAGCCGAAATGAAGGCGTATAACTTTATATAGAGTGCATTATTTTTGCACTAAATTGAAAGAGTGTTGAATTGTAGAAAAGCGTGGAAAGTAATGCGAAAGTGTTGACAGCTTCGATGTTGTTGCTGTTGCTGTTGCAGTTGCAGTTGCAGTTGCATGTGGATTGAGCAATGTGAAAGCGATTCATTGAAACTCGTTTTATGGCAAGCGGCTTTGCTAATTAATGCCATACACACATATATACATACATGTGTGTGTATATATTATATATCTGCAATCGCTCTGGTTTTCCAGCAAGAGATATAAAAAGAGAAAAAAAAGAGCTACAGCTTCGCATGCTGCAAGCACACAATGAATGTCCAGACAGAGAAAGAACTGCACTCAAACTCGCACTCACACACACATTGACATGTTCACACACACACTCAGCCATTCACACAGGTAGTCACAGGAAACGCACAGAGCCCGAAAGCAACTCAGCCAACTGACAAGATAACGACACATTGGACACAATGAAAAAGGGAACCTGTTTGATGCGATATGCAATTGTCTTTTCTGCTGCGCCTGCTCTTCTTCTTCTTGCTCTTCGTCTTTTTCTTCTTCTTTTAAGGGTAGTTCGGCATGGCAAAGAGAGAGAGACAGAGAGAGAGAGAGAGAACCTGTACAACAGCTATTACGCTATTATGCTCTACTCATGACTCATGACCCAGTCAGGCTGTCAGTCATGGGAGCTGCTGCTGCTGCCGCCGTGATATACAAAACTATAAAATGGACTTATTGATTGCCCCTAGTTACATTGAACCTGTGTTGACCCAGAGCCAGGTGTTTAAGTGTTTTGAGTCACTTTTGGGGGTCAATTGAATGTCAGGGAGACTAGGAAATTGCTGCACTTAATTGTTCAAATGACGTCTTAAGAGCTTTTTCAGTAATTTTCTCCATCTGTATGATGATTTTAACACTTGCCATAAAGTTTATAGCAAGCTCTCTTTAATTTCATTGGCACAAATCTGACCTGATGAGCTTCATAATGCCATATTCTTCAACTTTAGCAGTTGCCATAAATTTTATAGCAAACTTAAAATTTCTTTCTTTTACTTAATTGGTTTAGGCCTGGCTTCTGTAAGCTGCAGAAAGTATTAACTGAGTTGCTATAAATTTATAGCAAGTCCCAAACATGCTATAATGCTAAATATAATCTGTTACACATTCATGAATGAATTTTGTTGCTTATCTGAGTTGCCATAAAATTTATAGCAAGTGCCAAACTGACGTTTCTCACACTACTCGCCAATCAAAAGTTGATATATATTTATAGCAAGTCAGTTTCAGACATCGAAATACGACACCGAACACACAACAACTAAAAGTAACCATCATAGTGAGCCAACAATCGTTATAGAAAGGGCGAGTCCATTAAAATCGGTAGTTTGTCAATGCAATGCGAGAAGAAGCGAGTAACAAACACTTTGGAATGTGCGCCTAGAGCGATTCACATATCTATTTGCATAAAATGGCATTAAAATTTGCCATTTTGCCAACTTTAATGTACCATAAAACCAACAAGAAACAACGCCATAGGAAACAAGTAACTTTTTTCCCCTCTCTCTTTCGTTTTTTTTTACTTTTTTAGTACCTAGAAATTGTAGCAAAAGAGAAATAGCAAATAATTTAATGTGCAAAAAGAAGAAAACAACGAAAAGAAAAACATCGCAGACAGGTCGCCTGTCGCGTTGGAAAAAAGATCTCTATATATAGTAAAGACCTCAGACCCAACTCTTCGTAAGCGGAGCCTCAGCATTATGACTAACTACTAGGGAGGCGAGGAGAGAGGGGAAACTCCTCAATGCGACAGGCAAATTAATTGCGAGTGAGCCAAACTAATGTGGGTCTGGTTAATGTGGCTTTTGGGCTCATTAGGCGCCTAGAATTAGGCAACGAAAAAGAAACCAGAGCACCAGGCACATTTTTAAGACTAATTGAGAGAAAAAACAAAAACGATGAACGTTCAGCGAAGTCTGTAATAAAGTGAAATGAATAAAAATAGAAGATAGTACACAAAAAAAAAAAAGAACACGTAGCGGAAAAACTAACGACACGCGCCGCCTTTTTCCACTTTCCATTGAAAACAATTAGAAGGGAATCGTGTTCATCATCATCATCATGCAACATCATTATCATTGGCATCATTAAGGTCAGGATTCGTGGCTATCAATTTGTTGTTTTTATTGTGCGGCGTTTGACATGAACTCCTACTCCAACAATCGAATCATATTACGTTTGTCTCATTGTTTGCCACATTTAATCTACGGCTTAAACGTAACCAAATGGCAAAGACCTTAATTGAGTATTTTAATAGTTAATGTGAAATCGAATTACTATCGAAAGAGACGTAAAAGTATGAAACTAAAGCTCTCTACAAAAAGAATATTACTTTATAAAAGTAACAAATCTATTATTAACACATCTAGCATCGCTTTTCAGCTACACTTTATTGAGAAGAAGAATTCTACCTAATTCCTTATATACAACCCACTTTATAGCGTAGAGTTTTTGGCGATATTCATCGAGTAGTTTAATCGTTAATGTGAATTCGAATTACTATCGAAAGAGACGTAAAAAGACAAAACTAAAGCTCTCTACAAAAAAGTAAATTCTTTTAAAAAAGTAACAAATCTATTATTAACTCATCTAGCTTCGCTTTTCAGCTACACTTTATTGAGAAGAGAATTCTTATACATAATATACAACCCACTTTAAAGCGTAGACTTTTTGACGATATTAATCGAGTACTTTAATCGTTAATGTGAATTCCAATTACTATCAAAAGAGAAGTAAAAGATAAAACTAAACTGAATTGAAGTTCTCTACAAAAAGTAAAATCTTTTAAAATCAATTATTAACTCATCTAGCTTCGCTTTTCAGCTACACAAGAGGAATTCTCATACATAATATACATGCCACTTTATAGCGCAGACTATTGGACGATCTTAATGGTTAATGCCCAAGAAGGCATTTTATAAATCAAATCCCACTTAAAAGTCAATAAGCAACGCAATTTATTCGATTGTCGCTTTGCCAATTACATGGCCAAGATGAAGCTCAATATTCCCATTTTCTAGCTACGCAATTTGTATCTAAAAGATTGCTTGTCAATGAATGTGTGTGTGTGTGTGTCTGTTGTGTGTGCGTGCGAGTGTTCATAAAAATAAATTTACATTTCAGCGAATGCGCTTTAATTGGCCGTCTGTCAGTTGTCATGACAATAATTAATGTATTACCAATTTATGTACATAAACATGTGTATTTTGGGCCTAAATAATTGTATTCGCATCTGTATCTATGTATATATATTCTTTTTTGTATCTGTATCTCAACATTTGTGCGATGTGTGTATCTTGGCATCCACAGCAATGGCTTCATGTTGTTTTTCTCGCAAAATAACTTTTCACTTGGCCAATTTTTCAATATATTCTTTTGATTTCTGCTATTTTTCTTCTCTGACTGGACAAATAGGAAATTGGGGAAATGCGTAGCAATGTTTTTCTAGTTGGACGCCTCTGTTCAATTGATGGAATGGTTGACAGCTCAAAATGGAAGCAATATAAACAAATCTTAAAAAAAAGAAGACGACAGCTTAATTTGCTTTTGAATTCCCTATAGAATTGTGTTACAAGGGCGAAATTCTAGTTACGCAATCATCATATAAAGAAAACAATTGAATTGGATAATTGCTAAAGATTTTTATCTGAACTAGGTGAAGAAAAAACAGCTTTTTTCCTTCAAATAATAATGCGACAATTGTTGTTCCTAACTTATTTCTTATTTTATTTATGAATCAAGAAAAATTGAAAATTATTTTCGAATATTCAGCACTTTTTAAATTATATTCCTTTCTACTAATTACTTAAAAAAAATTCCACGTTTTTTCAAAATTTTGATCTGTGTAAAGATCTTCCATTATCTTTATGATTAATGAATAAATCTTTTTTTATTCTTCAAAATATTGGAGTTCATTTAGTTACGACGAGTTTGCCAGCTTTGTTTTTTTTTTAGAAGAAAACACGACGAGTTTTTCATCAACTCACCATTTGCATCTATGTAATTTGCTAATTCAGCTGCTAATCCATAAAAGTTGTAATCCATTTACAGAGATTGTTTGTTTTTATGTGCAAGCCTTTTTTGTAAATAATCCAAAATTCTTGATTTTGTCACAAACACATACAATAATTCTTTATTTGCTGCTCTTTTTTTTCTATTTTTGTTGTATTATTTATAGTGTAGATAGGGTAGGGGAGGAAGGTTGTGTAAACACTGTAACTTTTAGCAGCATTTGTATTGAAAAGCACTTGGGAAACAATTGTTAAACTGGAATCACTTTTTGATGCGGGCTTTTGGTGTTTTTTTTGTTGTTGTTTGTGGGGAAGAAAACGAGACGAAACGACACGAGACGAGACGAAACTAAGCGCGGAATCAGTCAGTTATTCAGTTCGTCAGTTAGTCATTCAGGCAGTATTCAGACAGTGAGGCAGTAGTCAATATTATATTTTGTGCGCTCTCTCTCTCTTCTACTCTTCCTTCCTTTCTTTCGTTCCTCACAGACCGCAGGACATGCGTTATAATAGACTAGACGGGAGAGACAGACACACTGTAGACGTTTGTCTGACGTCGTCGTCGTCGTCGTCGCTGTTGCTGTTGTTGCTCTTTCTTTTGCTCTTGCTCTTCTTCACGGCGCTGCCCCCGTTGATTACGTAGCGCAGTCGATGATGATGATGATGATAAAAGTCGCCTCTGTTGTTGTTGATGTTTGATAGTTCTCGTTGCGAGTGTATGTCTGTCTGTGTGTGTGTGAATGTGCGTGTGCGTGTGTAGGTGTGTTGTTGGTGGTGTGTTTGCTTTCACTGTGAAATGTTTGGATTCATGTGCGTTTTTATTTACACATTTTTTTTTTGTTTTGTCTTTGTTTTGTAATTTCTTGTATTTTTATATTTTATGTTGGCTTGGCTTGTTGCTATTTTAAAGCATGCCGCATGCGGCGACTTGCTGCACACGCACAGAAGAAAACTATTTTCTCTAGTTTTCCCCCCGAAAAACAAACGAACCGAAATCGCTATAATATATCTATTATAAACTTGTTCAGCTACAATGCAGCATTTGCACTTTGTTGTTTGTGTTGTATTTTGTTTTGTATTATTAAATTGCACTTGTTGTGTGTTTAACAATTTGTATTTTATTTTTGTTTTTATTTTTTCGTTTTCTATACAGAATATATTTGTAATTTTGTTTCAACGCGTGTTATTAACAAGAGTTTCGTAAGAAACCGTTTTGCTATTACATGTTACATTTAGTATGTAGTATTATTATAAATATATTTTTTGTGTAATTTTATTTGTATTTTGTTCAAAAGCAAACCGCAAAAAACACAACGAACGAACGAGCGAACGGGAGAACGAACCGCTAACGACAAAGTCCAAACAAATACTAAATGTTATTGCTCTGTTAAAATCGAAATGATGAACTTCGCTGAAACTCACCACGAAATCCACCACCCCGCCAATAAGAGAGCGCACGACTGAGAGAGTGCGAAAGCGAAACAGTGGAAAGAGAGCGAACGCATAGTACTCACACCAATGCAAAGAGCGCTAACCAAAAGTCGAAAACAGAATCACCGCTAAAGTTAAATGTGAAGCGCAACCCACAGGCACGCTCTCACAGATACACACACACACATACACCATCGCAGTCAGACGCGCATACACACACACACATGCACGCACGCTGTCAGAGCGAGCGAGCGGCTCTGAATGAAAATGCCGATGCAATCGCACGCTGCTCTTTGTATTTGCCTCTCCGGCACCTTTACTCACACACACACACACACAGACTCACAGCTATTCTCCCCTCTACGAACACATACACCCACACTCGCATGCACAATAATGAGGCGTGTCTGCAGTGGTGTGCGTGTCTGTGCCATCATCGCTTTCCTCCTTTATATTTGCCTCCTTTCAATATCTGTTTTCTTTTTATTTTCGTTTATTTTTTCTCTTGTATGCGTACGTTTCTGTGCGTGTGTGTGTGAGCGTGTTTTGTTCGCTCAGCTGCCGTCGCTGTTGCTGTTGCTGCTGCTGTGGCGTCGTCGTCGGGTGCACAAGTGCAAATTCACACGTACATTCGAAATGTGTTCGCACAGTGGCACAAAAGCGATTATTAACATTGGCAGACACAAGCGCAAATACTACGACTACAATGAAGTTGGGAAGTTGACTTCGCTATGACTTGTGAGATGGGAACCGCGACTCCGGAATTTTCTAGTACACAAGTAAATCTTGTATGCATGTACATTGTAGCTATGTATGTTCATACTTATTTACATATCATGCATGAAAATGAATGGAAATGGAAATTTGTAAACAGCAAGTGAGAGCCAGGGAACATAACGTTTACTTTTTGTTGTTGTTTTTTATTTTCTTTTGTATAGCTAAAGTTGGAGTGTCTCGATGCATAAGAACGTATTTGAATATTTAGTTACACAGTTGGGGCAGAAAAACACCTTTATTTCGCTCTTACAATTTTCGTTGAAATGTTATAAATTTTGTATAATATTTCTCTTTTTCGTTTATTATCCGATATCAAAGAAATGCCGAAAATTCTTAAAATGCACATTTTGTTATTAAAAGATCTTACATTTAAATGAAATAAAGAATTTAAATTTCATTTTCAATTGATCTATATATGTATGTATGTATATACATATAAAACTTTTGCTACAAATTCAGCGTTCCAAAATGATAAAGAAAACTCTCCCAAATGTATCAAAATCTTTACGTTAACAATATGCAAATGTATTAGACATTATCGTTAATATAAAGATACATTGCGTTGACACACTTTTCAAATTTATTATAGAAAAGCTTATCTTGTACAAATCATAAGTTGTTTAGTCTGTAGTCTTTGTAAATCTGTTTCATTGTGTGATGCAAACTCGTATCTAATTTGGCCAAGTGCTATTTGTGTTGCAACCTCTTAAATCCGCTTTCTTTCGACTATTACCTGTTCCATAATGATCTATAGTTCGTAATTTATAGCTAATGAATAGAACAAATAGACCAGCGATTAAAGTATTTGCCAACCACGTTGTATAACTTGTCTACTTTTAAGTGATATCCTTCATCAAGGCAAAATGTACACTTTATGTACATATGAATAAATGTATTTATGTGCTATGAAAACAAATTGAACTAATTTCCAATACGATGCAGATGGCAATAACGAAAATAGTATCTCGAATCGAGAACTGAAATGTTTGCCTTGAAGTTCGAAACACACAAATACAGATACATATGAGTACATATACACATACATATATACATATTATGTATGTACAGAGTCTACGTGCTGAGACGTAATTGATGAAAGGCAAGATCTATAACGCAAACAGAGAGCAAACAACGACAACGACAACAACAACAACAATAGCAAATTCAACTAAAGTATTCGACGTAACGCAAGTGACGGCGACGTATGAAATTGCACATTTCAAATACAATGTGCTTAAAAAGTAAGCGCAGAGGCAACCAACAGTGATACACAAACCCATACATTCATACATACACACAAACCTACACTTGTATACATATTTATGTTCGGCTGTGTGTTGATATATGTAGTAGTGTGCAGTGGGGGGGAGCCCTGCACACAGATAATTGTAGACAGCAGTCTCACTGTCAGACTATATATGCACATGCATACATACATATAGTATGTATGTCCATACATACATATAAGAGCTTATCTGTGCCTGTCTATGTTATATGTGTGTGTGTTGAGTTAACGCTGGGCAAGTTCAAGTGTAGAATGCAATAGAGCGCTGCAAGCAGTAGCAGCAGCAGCGCAGCAGTGCAGAGAGAGCAGCGTTGCGATAGCGAATGCGAGAGCGAAAGCGTCTACGCATACGCATAGAAAAAAGCCGGCAAAGGCAAGGGCAATAGCAATAGCAATGCTAAATAGTGAGAGAGAGAGAGCGAACGAACGAGAGCTGCAACTTTGCAGCTAACAACACATTTGACTGCGTGTGTGGTGAATATGGCATTTGGCAGCTTTTTGGGGTTGGCTAGACACATTGAACCACAAAAGTTCAAGATGAAAACACAAAATATCAACAATGACAGCTGAGTAAAGTAGTTTGGCTCTCTCTCTCACTGCCCCACCACCCTCCGCTCCCACATGTATTTGTGTGCGCTCTCTCTCTGTTATCTATGTGTGTGTGACTCCACTGCTTTGGCCGAGTGCCAAACGTTCAGTAGTACACTGGAGCAGTTTGGGTGTGAGTGCAACAGTCATACATGCACACATACTTGTATGTGTGTGTGTGAGTGGGTGACTGGTTGAGTGTGCATGTGTATGCTCTTAGCAGGGGCCGATGTGGGGGGAAGTCATGTGCATGTCATGGCTGCCATTTGTTGGGGTAGTTCGCTGCCGGCAAATAGCAAAAATAAAGAAAAACACAGAGTAGCAGCAGCCGTAGTCGTCGCCATAGCCACTCGCACACACACACACACTATTGTGTATCTGGTTGTCTATATCTCTATGGCTGCCTAGCGTACAACAACAACAATAACAACAGGCAAAAACTTGTCTACATGCCGTGTCATACAACGATGCAAAATTTATGCGAAGACACACAAATCTACTGAACGAGAGACCGACTATGCAGTCGGCAGCGCTGCAAACGTTGCTGTCGCTGCTGCCGTCGAAGTTGGCGTCATTTTGTCGTCGTGGCTTTTGTGTTGTTCTTCTTGTTGTTGCTGCTGCTGATTTATCCATAGAACTTGAACAAAACTCTCTTGCTCTCTCGCTCTGACGCTCTCATAAATGCATAGAGGCGCAGCCCCACATAACCCCATGCACATAATAATCATAATAATAATTTGTTGTTGTATTTTCTTTACCCGGTTTGCCTTGTTCGGTTAGGTTTGCTTTGGATCGCTTTGGTTTCAGTTTTAAAACAGAGGGGAGGATAGAGAGAGAACGAGACTCTTGTGCACACAGACAGACAGACTATAGAGTAAGTGTGAGCGAAAGAGGGAGAGACATGATGACAAAGTCAGGTTTAATGTCGTTCAGTGGCGCGCGGCATTTGCAGTTGAGGCAGGCAGCGGCCAGAGGCGACAGATGTTGGGTGGAGTGGAGTAGGGGGGTGTGTGTGCGATGTGGGATGTGGAAAAGTGGACTGCGGCTGATTGTGGGCATAGACAACAAGAAACAACAATTTCATGCTTACTATAATATGAATGGGGGAACTAAAGAGACATGACGTGACATGCAGTAGCCCATATAGAGTTGCCACCAGTTCTGCGGAACATTAGAGTTGTTATTGAAAGAGAACTAAATTCCTAAATATAGAAATCGTATATTATATTATAAAAAAGAATTATGTTTCACACAAAAGTTGTTCATAAAAAAGACTAAATATATCGCCCCAAAAGAAATTTTCCAGAATCATGTACATTTATAAGCAAAATACTCTTTGACGAATCTAATATCCTTTATGTTTTTTTTTTATTATAATAGACTAAGTAATAATCCATTAAACATAATTCCCATATAAATACCACAAACATTATTAGATTAATTATTTTCAAGTACTTCAGTTGCACTGATTAAAAGAAATGCACTTGAAAATGATCGTTCTATTCTATTAGCATATTATTTTACTTCGTATCTTGAAAATATTACCACTTCATAAACGATAATTTTGACTTTCGTCATTGCTACTGGCCACTTGAAAATACATTTTAGTGCTTATCAATGAAATTTTTTAGAAATTCTTTCTGGAATCAGAATCAGAAAAAGTCTGTATTAAAAGGAGGGGAGAAAAGTAAAGTAAAGTAAAGTGGGGTCATCAACAATTGACCGTCAGCTTTGAAACATTTTGTTGTCACATTTCTCTTTTCGTTTTCTTTTATTTTTCTTTTTTCCATTTCAATTTTAATTTCAATTTTTATGTGCGTACATTTTTCACTTGGCTTTTGTAGTCGATTTTTCGTAAACTTTTTTTTATTTTCTTTATTGCATATTGACATTTCAATTGCTTTTTATCAGTGCAATTTATTTTCATGTCTTTTTATGACTGTCTTGTCGTTTGCGTTGCATCCACAAACAATTTAAGGGGGACACAATAGATTGGTTGGCTGAGCTTCGATAAAGTTATCGATATGTGTATATCTTGTTATATCTATTGTAGCTTATATCTATTATATTTACCAACAATAATGAAAACTAGAAGCTGCAACTAACCTGTAAAGATACAAAAAAAAGAAACAATTAATTAGTTTCATTTCTGGAAATTAGAATTATATTAATTAAAATCTTAAATTTATAACTAGAATTGAACCGGATTTCGATTATAATATATTACAAATTAACAGCATTTCTCAACTTGTTAAACAGTTTAACACTTTTTCCGTTTTGTGTTTTTCAACAACAAGAAAAACCTTGGCCATAATTTTCACGCTCGAAACGCGTGTTTTCCCTTTTAGCCCCCCTAATTTGCATATCGAGCTGATAACAACAAGAGGAAAATGTGTGAAAATTGCATCAAGATGTGGCTCAATCGAGTGATAATCCCAGAGGTTATTATACTTATACGTAGTTAGATTACAACATTCTCTAGACTGCAGCAGGAAGAGAATTTCTTGGGGTCTGCCGCTGTTGCTGTTGCAATAACAACTTCCCTTATGTAGAGCACTTGACATCTGTTAAGCAGTGCGCACTTTTTTATGCATTATTATAATTTAGAGAGCCAGCCGTCTGATAACTTTATTATTTGTGCACGTTTCTCGTGTCAACGGCGACACACAAACTTAAATGCAAAATGCAAATTCAAATTGAAAATTGCGACACTCAACGAGTCGACACTTGACGAGATGCCAACAAAAACATAAATGTGATAATACTCGTAATAATAAAATAAAAATCCATTCAACAGCATAGTTAACTCTACAGTCTATAGAACATGTTGTGCACAGTGACACAGAACAAAAAAATAAAATCATATTAAAAGTGAATTCTAATTTCCAATAAACACAAATGTAGTTTTAGCTGAATACCATTGACAGACTAAAAGTCGATTAAAGGAAACAATTTAAATTGAATAATAGAGCACATTGGAAATATACATATGTAATTAATTTCATATTTGAGAATTAAATATTAAATAATCATTGAAATAAAACAAAATAGATGTAAAATTGTAAAATAAATTTTGTAAACATATGGAATAGATCATAACAATAAATCAGTTTAATAGAAAGATTTAATTATTAAACGCAATCTGAGAATTCTGATATTAATTCCAAAACAGAACAAATTAGAATTGAGCAAATTTTTGAAAATAAATAAACATCGAAGAAAAACTAAATGAATTTAAACTTAAATTAAATGTTGAAACTATAAAGAAAATATGTAATTTAATAACAAAAAAGAAAGATTTATTAAACATAATGAGAAACATATGAAATTAATTCAATAATAGAACTAATTTGAATTGAGCAGATTGTTGAGAAAAGAGTAGTGAAAAAACATCGAAACAAAACAAAATGGATAAAAGCTGTAAAATAAATGTTGTAAATAAATAATATAGATCATATTGTGCTTATTACATTATACATTATTATATTATTCATTATAATAATAAGAAATGAGTTAAAACCCCATTCGAAAGTTATGGAATTCCCTCGACATCCCCATTAGAAGCTTTTACTACGCTATACTATGATATATAATTTGTATCAGTATGTGTATGATTTGTTCATTATATTCGTATTCATATTCGTATTTGTTATTTGGCCAGACGTGCAGCTTGAATGCTTCACAAATGCTGTCTGACTGATATTTAGTCTGTCTGGAATTTGATTGAAATAATTTATATGATGCCGTGTCAGTTCTTAAGCCTCCTGTCATCAACCTCCCCCCTTTGGCCCCCTCCTTGACAACGCTGTTCCGATCTTGATTTAGATTTATATTCATATGCAGCAACATTAAATATGCAGCATACGTATTATTGCGACTATTGTTATTGTTATTGTCATTGCGATTGCCATTATTATTATTTTTATTATTATTATTTAATGTTAATGCCACCTTGCGTGACATTCTTTCATTCAATCTGACAATTTCAGTCAGAAAACGAGTAAAAAGCATATTGACAGATTGATATCAACGTGTGGATGGACCGAATACAGCTTGATAGACTAGAAAATATGCTGTTAATTTTTCAATAGTTGACAAATTAGTTGTGTAATTAAGGCATTGGCGGACAATCTGGTATATTTTTAATGTTTTGACATATACGGTTCGCTATACTTCAGTATTTTTGCAACTGTCATTGACTGACAATCTGGTATATTTTGTGCTATATGGCATATTTTGAATGTCGATGCTATATCGATATACCGAATATAGGATTCGGTATATTGTAGTATATTTGGTATTTATGCTGGTTGACAATCTGGTATAATTTGGATGTATTAAAATACCCTATTTACCAAACATAAGATTAGGTATATTTATGTATTTTTCGGCAGATGCATTCCTGGACATTCTAGTATATTTTGTACTTTTTAAATGAAGTGCTTTATTAATATACCAAACTAAGGATTTTGTTTATTTTAGGATTAATCGGATGTTGTATTGCTAGTTAATCTGGTATATTTTGTACTATGATATATTTTAAATTTATATATTATATTTAATATATCAATACAAATAACAATCTGGTATATTTATATACTTTGAATATATTGCAATATCAAGCATAGCCTTCGGTATATTCTAGTATTTTTCGGTATATTAATTTAGTGAATTTTTAGAAAATGGAATAATTTAAATTGGGTAGTAGGTATCTTAGAGTCGACGACCGACTGTAGCTTACTATCCGCAATATAAAATAATCGAAAGTAAATTTAACGGACAATTATTGTTGTTGTTTTTCTTTTCATCAATATACCCTTTAGAAACTGCCTTTACAGGGTATTGAGTCCGACAAGAACGAATATAATAAAGTGTGCCGGACGCCTCTGAGAAATCAGATTGTAATGGAGACCGACAACGCGACACTAGAAATCAACGATTGCATATTAAACTTCGCTCCATTGGGGCGTGGCCCCAACACGCTTTCCCCGCTTCTTCCCCGCATTGTTTAAGCTGTTATCGATAGCAGAACACACGTGCCACACGTAGCAACCGCCTGTTGCACGGCAAAACTCATTTCTAGTTTACATTGCAATGGCTCTTGCACTTGTTTACACATCTGTTCTCGATGGAGACCCTTTGGCATCGGATTACAGGATCAGGAACAAGGTCCACAATCAGCAGCAGGAACAAACTGCATAAATCCACAACACGCGTCGCCACCCACAAAAGGGAAAATAGTGAGAGAGAGAGGAGAAACTGCGGCTCAAGGCCCTTTTGGAGCATGGATCAAAATAGTTTAGAATCCGGTGGTGTTTTTTTGTGGGCGGGGCTGGGGCCACAATACGTTGCATGCCGCACGCGTGGTGGCAAGGACAACTGAAATCGCAACGCACTTGACTGCACTTGTCACACACAATCTGCGTCGTTTAATCAGCTATTCCATCCACCCATTGCTCTGGCTCTTTTTGCACCACAATGTGTTGTAATTTATTTTTAAAATTGCACATATTTAATCAGCTGTTGACGAGTCGGGGTGAAGTGCATGTAAATATTCCATTTATTTGTCAACTAAAGTCACTTATTTAAATGCGTTCGAATCAACAATTAATTAAGTTTTCACTTGTCTGCTTCATTTCGATGCGTTTTATATTTCGAAAACTATTTCAAGAGCAATTCGTGAGGGGAGTTGGTGGCGATAGAACTTATAGAAGGAATTTAAACATGCATTGGAAAACTCAACTAAAATAAAGAGATTATTGATAGTGTCAATGAAAGAATGTTGACCGATACAATTGATAATAAATACAATTTATATGTAACACAATATAAAAACACGTTAAATTGGTTTGTTATCAATAGTAGTAGATGCTTTACCCTTCGCGATAGTAAGTTAAACTATCGATAGTCAAACAATTGTTCGCTGATTTCGATTTAACATAATCTTCGGTTATAAAAATGACACCACAATCTTGATAATAATCGAAAGCAATATTACTTCTATAATTATTCTTAGTGAAATTTTAAAGTCTATATTTCCAAGCAGTTGATTAATAACCGATAGTAGTAGATGCTTAACCAAAGTAAGTAAATATGCTTGTGTTCATCACAGTTAAATGTTCAATAGTAACACAATTATTTATTCGGATTTAACAAATATAATCGATAACGATATCAAAAAAATTCACTGCAATCTTGATAATAATCGAAATGCAATATCATCGATGCTTAGTTGGTTATCGATTGGATTCAATCATAAAGTTCGATAGCAATACAATTAATAGTTTATTTGGATATCACAAAGTTATCGATAGTGCAAATGTCACAATTTTTCACAGCTAATTAAAATTGCATTTACAATCGTAATTGCAAACAATCTTGATAATTATCGAAAGGATTATCCTCGCCGCTACTTTCGTGAATACACCTGCAGCTGCTGTCGTAACCTTCATAAAAAGTTAAGCTGCTTTTTATATTACACACGCCGCGTGTTTGTTCAACAAAACAAATGAATCATTTGAGTTAATGCGAGTACGAATATGTAAATAATCGTGCTTATTCGTATTGTCTCTGAGCCATTTTAACAAAGGTCGCAAATATTGCCTTTGCCCTCGCTCTCTCTCTCTCTCTTCCCTCCTGCTATCCCTTTCTCTTTCTTGCTGATCCCTTTATCGCACCTTTTCACACTCACATTGAGATTCATAATTATTTAGTTGCCGCCAGTTCAATGAACGACTTGTCGCTGTGGTTGTTACTCATTTTGACGTTTTGTTCGCCACAAAGTTTTACCTAATTAAATCAACAAAGTGTTGGAAAAACCACACACACACAACAGAAGCACCCACTTACTCAAAGACTGTCTAAAACATCAGCTAATAATAATAAAATGCAATTATTAAGCCACAACAAACAGAAAAATTGCCAAAAACATAATAATAAAATGTTCCCCAAAAACCGCTTTTTATGCATTTATGAGGGGAAGGAGAGCGCAAGGGGTGTCTGGGCAATGAGTTATCGCAATTTCTGATTAACACGCGCGACGCAACAAATTTATCCTAATAAAAGTTTATACAAGTCTGGATTTTGCATAAAAGTGAACACTAATTGGGTCGGGACATGTCGCCAGCACTCTTTTGAAATACCCTGTACGTGCATCGTGTAGGATGTATTCAGCTAATGAGAAGTAAGCACAAATTTTTTGTTTATTAGTCAAGCAATTACGTGACCTGCTTGTCATATATATATTTATTACAATTACGAAGGCGAATGATTTCATTTAATTTTTAATTACTTCATATATTTTTGTATTCACAATTTTGTCATTGTATTCATACAGAATATCTTCAAGTCGAGCTTCTTAGAAATTCGATGGCCTTCAAGAAAATCAAGCACTTTGGGGATAGTCTGACTGCAAAATATTGCTTTTGCTTCTTCGTATTTTAATACCACTTGATAGTATCGTTTAAGGGGGAAAGAGGAAATTACATAGTCAGGTCATTAATTAGCTTTTGGCTGATGGCAACAAATATTGAGAGCCTTTATAATTAAAATATAAGAATGCCTCATACATTCATTAGAATATAATGACATAAATGCCAATACAATCTGAAAGCAATAAAACTTTATTAATGCAAATGAAATTAAATTATTATTAGCCACTTTTAATAATATTAATAAGTAATTTAAATAAATTAATCAGTATTTGTTGTACAATATCGATATACCAAATATAGTCTTTCGTATATTTTAGTATATTTGGTATATATTCGGTATATTTGTAAAATATTGTGAATGGGCTGGGGTATACACTCGACTTACTTGGTTTTAAAAGTTATACCAAAAAAAACTCGTGGTATATGACAGTATTTTTCTCGATATACATTTGGTATATTGCTATGATAGTACAGCTTTTGTGGTGGTTCCTTACTTTTTTTCAGTTTCAAATAGCTAGTGACAAGTAATTCACATTGAGTAAGTTTTGCTCTTGAATTACTGTACAAAATTCAATAAATAGAATCACAAAACTTTGAAGAACACACAAAAATTTTTACAAGTTACTTGCATTTTAACTGTTTTAGCCTTGCTTCCGCTAAGATGCAGGGTATTGTCAATTGGATAATATGCTTGGGGTTTTCCATAGTTCTATGGCTAGTCTTTCATTATTATCATTTCATTGGAGCACAAAATGAAACCAAATCTGGTAAGAGTTTAAGAACAATACCAAGCAGGCTACGAAGCACACAATACACCAAATACTATTAAGATTATTGAATTCATATACAATTTCCCACATTAATACGAGCACATCCTTATCAACATATTGAAACATAACCACAATGATACCGCTGGCCATGGATAATTCAACGTTAGACAACGAGCTGCAGGAAACATTCTCGGAGAGCTGCAAAACAAGTTCAATTGATGTTTATTTACACTTCTTCTGGATCTTTGCATGCATCTATGCATTATCCAAGTTCGCCGAGTTATCGGAACGTTATCTGACTGCCAAAATCGCATTCAAGGAGCGCAACG
Organism: Drosophila niveifrons; assembly: GCA_035046325.1. Taxonomy (NCBI): domain Eukaryota; kingdom Metazoa; phylum Arthropoda; class Insecta; order Diptera; family Drosophilidae; genus Drosophila; species Drosophila niveifrons. The sequence continues at coordinate 209,930 of JAWNOC010000004.1, read as the reverse complement.
CAGATATTCGTGTCCTCAACGAGGAGTGGGAGAAGACTCTTAAGCTCTACGAAGAGGACAAAATGCAATTGGATTCCCAGCTAAAAGCATTGCAGGAAAAAAATTGCGGATTGGAGCAATCGATGCAGGATTTACGGGATTGTAATCTGCATTTGATCAGTGAGAATTTCATGCGCACTGTGCTGCAGGATCAACAGATTCAAGGACTGGCGCAACGGGTGCAGGATCAGCAGCCATCGAACATTTACATCACCAATCGTCACATCCACCTGACACGTCAGGTGTTTGTCAACGAGGGAGATCTTGAAATCGATATCAGTTCACGAACAGCTGGAGGACAGGATTTTGAAACGTCCGATAAATCCTTGAACGTTTGGGTTCAATATCTCAAGATGCGCAAGTGTTATATGGGACCTATAGCTGATCCCAAGTTGGTCTTTAATGACGATCCGGATCGATTTCCACCCATTGTGATGACTACAGAGCAATTGGCCAAGTTACAGGGTATCTTTAAGGCTTAATATTATATTATCTACATTTCTATATTTTTACGCTATACACACTTTAGGGATGATCTAATTCCACAAGACAATATATCTGGGAATGTTCCTGTCCCATCAAGAGGAAAATGCTTTGTGATGTTCCATAAAAATTACTGCACAAAAGGGATTTTATTTGGTAAGCTTATAATTGTAATGCATATAAAGATTCTTAATTAACATATTTTCCATTCCAAATAGAATTACTCTAAATAAATGGACTGTACAGCGTAAATTTTTAACAATTGTTTATATGTATATATGTATATTTATGCAGCATTCTTGGCAATTTGCTGCAATTTGTCTCCATTGAATTGAAATAATATATCAACATGTATAAAATTCAAAACCAAATGCTTCTTATCAATCGAATTCGTCGGGGTTCTTTGTAAAAGCTGCAAGGAAATTAGACTTATAATTGTTGCTTGAAAGTGGTCAAAAATAATAAATTACCTCCTAGGTTTCATCAAGTCCCATTTTGTAAAATAATAAAATAACAAAAATAAACTATTTTATGAGAGTTTTCATATTTTGAACTGACTAAAATTTCATTGCTACACAGAGAAACAATTTAGTAAGTTAAAGTCCAGTAGCAAGATATTATTCCTAAAATATACCACAAAAATACTGAAACACCTCAAAGGCTATGTTTCAGGCACATTCAAAATATACCATAGAGTGCAGATGGTAAACCAATTTGTAATACAAAAGTATTTCTTAAAAAAAAAAAACAACAATTTTTATCTAGTCGCTATCAAATTTTCAGGATGTGTATTAAATGGAAAAATGTTAACCAAAATAAAACAATATCAAGATTAAGAGTACTTATTTGTATTTTTAGTACAAATATACTTAAATTTAAAAAATAATAATCTTAAAACGATGATTGATGACTTCACTTGTTTTAAGATCGTTTAAAGATTGAAAACTTGCATTTTATTCTAGTTCTTGAAGCTCTTCCAGTTCCATTTCCTCAGTTATTTGTCAAATAATTGTAGTATTTTTTGCTCAAAATGTAAGTAAGTAATTTTATTTTTAAATTGTTTTCAAAGTGTAATAATAATGCTATCAGTTGGTCTGACATCTAGAGTATTCGTGCCTGTCGATCAATTAGCCCTAAAATCCCAATCAAATCCAAATCAAACAGTTTCCATTTACTGCTGCGCTCCAAGACAGAGTGCAAACATCTGGCGATGTGTTGGTCAGGAAACGAAACGAAGCGATGACGATGACTTATCAACACAGCCAGCAGAGTCAGAGTCGCAGTTATTTTTTGTGTTGTCGTTCTTAGTGCCAATCCTCACCCCCACTCTTCTACTCTCCCAACCGCCCCGCTCTCACTCTCTCTCTCTTTTCCCTATTCGTTGCTCACACTTCACTCCAGTTGAGTGGAGCTGAGTTATGCTTTTGCTTTCTGCGTTCTGCGCCCATTCATTGGGCGCTGGGGTCACTGGCAGTTATCGGTGCAATTTTGTAATCAGTCGACGGCTCAAGGTTAACTGCTAGCTGCGCCTCCCCCCACCCTTTCTCCCATCCTCCGCTTCACACTCTTCCCCACAGTCTTGTTCTCGCACTCTTTCACCATCTCCTGTTACGCTCTTTTTGCATTTTATTTGCACATATTGACAGACGCCATGTTTGTTTTGCATTTGTGTTTGCATTTGTATTTGTGTTTGTATTTGCGTTTGTGTGCGCGAACTGCGCTTTCAACTGTATTTCACTTTTTTCATTTGATTCCATTTCATTTCATTTTATTTTACTTTTTTTTATATTTTATGTCGCCTTCTTTTTTGTTGTTGTCGTTATATTTTTTGGGTCATTTGCCCGTCTGGAAAGCGGTTTTATTTTGTATTTTGTATTTCGTATTTTGTTTTTTATTGTCACTTTGTTAATTTAGATTTATTGCCATTTAAATGCACTTCCATTGTATTTACTGTACGACAGTTGCCATTTTTTCGGGACTTCACGATTAGCGCTGATTGTGCCCCAAGTCAGCCTAATGAGGTCCGTAGACTTCAATACATTAAGCAATAATGCACATAAGAAGCCCGAAACAAGAGATAACAAAGCACAAAGTATATGCTCAATACATAAAAAGAACATTAAATTTCAAATTTAAAATTCTCCAAATGATTCATTTAAAAAATACTTTAGAATAATGTATTTAAGATTTAAGAAGGAAGTAGACAGAAAATATCGAAATATTTTGTATTGTCTGTTATGAATACTGAAACTTCAATCAAGATAAGAATAAGAACATATATATGATTAGAAGTAGAAGTATATCTAGTACTACCTACTTTAGATTTAAAGTTAAGCTTATATTGTATTAGACATCAAGCAGTTCAAATATTCTCTATCTAAATCTAAATCTAATGTAAGTTATACAATGATTTCATTCATTGTATGAGTTCTAACGTGTTTTAGAATCTATCACTAAAGTTGTATAAGACAACTACTCGAAGGTTATAAAAGTACCATACACTTATGCTATTATTGTGAATTTGATAGGTAGAAGCAAGAAAGTTAATGAAATGGAAATTATGGATATATAAAATAAATTTTATGAAGTCTGGAAAACAGAGCGCTATGAAATCCAAGATTCTGTATGCTTTGGTATGTTTTTAACCCAATTATTATTCAGTATATTACGTCATTTTGGTATAAGTATATTATTTCAGTTCTTGTTTATTTTTGGTAAAACTGTGCAGTATATTTTCAGTGGCTGTGTAGAATATTTTTAGCAAACTGTCAATCACTGTCGAGCAACCCAATAGACTGTAGCTTTCTCGCTTGTTTTCTTTTCTTAATCTTCTAACACATTCCATTCTTCTTAACACTATTTATTCCCCCTCCATATCCCTTTAGTTCTTTTCTTATCCCTAGCTAATTATAAGCTGTGTTATTTATACCACAACCACCTTTGTGTTCTGCAGTCAAGTTTAGTCTTTCATTTTTAGCCCACAGTTTTTCCAGCTAACAATTACTGGGTCAGGGCTAACTGTTGGTTGAACAACGTCATTCGATTACCCGCATCCTCGAACGATTGTCAAGTGTTTTAATTGTTGTCACTGTTGACAATTCCGAGTCTCACTCCCCCACCTAGAGAAATGTTATTACATGAACACTATGTGACGTAGTCTCTTGCATTGTTCTCTCGCTATCGTCGTCATCATCCACTACGCAAATATCAATTGCATGCGAAAATTTCATATTATTTATAGATAGAACAAAGTCTGGTCAACATTCGATTCGCTTTTTCATCTATACTCTAGTGACTATAGCACTACCCACATTTGAGTTGGACCTTTTTTTTACACAATTTTATTACGCATTTTGCACATTTCGTCGAACGCTTTGCATACGATTTGCATAGATAATTTGTTTACCGCTTCCATCAGAAGCATCTCAAAATTGTTGGTTCCATTCCAATAACCCACTAACGTGTATACATAGCTAGATAGATATATGGCAAAGTACACAAGAGAGCAGAGAACAGAGAAATCTAATCGTTAATTGGCACACTAACCCCAAACAAATGGGCAACAGGCTGGCGTTTGCCATTGGCCCCATTTGTCTGACTGATAAAAATAGTTTATCAAGGTTATTCGCAAAAAAATCGCAATAACAACAAAAACACACACAAACAGAAAAAAAGCGAAAGCGATTTCGAAAGCATGTGGGTGCCTCAATAAAGTACTACAACGACAATACAAAACACAGAAAAATAAACCGCACCGAACCTAACCGAAAGTAATTGAAAACGACCTTGAGATAATGGCCTCATTTATGCAGATATTTCGTTCACTGTGCGAGTATTTGCTGAAATTCTTTAGCTATCCGTTTGCTTAGCTGCAAAAAAAGTGAACCAGGAACCAGGCCAACAAATAATGAGCACAACAAATGGAATTAGCTATTAAAATGTTTACAAAGTGCCAAATTGAACAATAACAATGCCATAGGGCAACATCACAAAAGCTCTCGAGCTCTCTCTTTCTCTTCTCTCACACTCACTTTCACTTTCTCTCACTCTTTCCCTTGAAAGAAATGCAAAAGAAAACGTAAATATGATTATAATAATCAAGCCAAATCCAACTTGTGCTAGAAATTTGATTGTCCAGACGAGGAGGCAAAAATTTATCGTAGAAAAAAAAGAAAATTGGCATGAAGTAACGATATACCAAATAAAGACTTTGGTATATGAATTTAGTATATTTTCAGAATATGGTTTTATTGAAAATGCGCAAGCAAAAAATTATCGTAGAAAAAGGGAAAATTTAAATGTAGTAGCGAATACCAAATGAAGACTTCGGTATATTAATTTAGTATATTTTTAGAATATGATTTTTATTGAAAATGCGTATTTGTCCAGACAAGGAAGCAAAAATGTATCGTAGAAAATCAAAAGAAATTGTGGGTGTAGTGACAATATACAAAATATAGACTTCGATATATTAATTTAGTATATTTTTGGAATATTGTTTTACTGAAAATGCTTACGAGCAAGTTATGTTAGAAAAAAAATAATTTTTGAATGCAGTAGCGATATACCAAATAAATATTTCGCAATATTAATTTAGTATATTTTTTGAATATATGGTATTATTGAAAATGCGTATATCTTTCTATACTAGTTTAATTTCATATATTTATCTCTATTTTAGGCTTATTTTAAATTCAAAGTTTATTTTAGCTAGTATTTTCAAATTTATTGAAATTGACTTTTGACGACTGTAAATAACTTTTAAAGTTTATCGCAGACCGAAGTTCATAAAATATGTATTTAATCATTAGGTGGGTTGGGCAGGGGCGAGACTTCACTTCACACTTGTGTAAATGTCAGAGAAGTGGAAAAATAAGTGGAGAGAGAGAGAGAGAGAGAGAGAGAGAGCGATAATCAAATTCTGTTGGCAACCAGTTTTCAATTTTCAATAAAAAATTTGCAATACGAATTGAGCAAATAAATCAGCATTGACAAACGGCATCATAAAAATTCAATCAACCATATAAGAGGTTCAAAATGCGTATTTCACAGATACACAGACAGTCAGATACCGCTACAGCTACAGCTACAGAAAGCGAGAGATTCGAATTCAGTTGCAACAAGTTCAATAACATCGCACTGCTAAATTTCATGGAATATCTAAACAGCTGTCTGCTTCGTGTGCGTCACATGACAAAAGTGAAATAAATAAAATGCGCTGCACAATGAACTCTCAACATTTTGGCATAGAAATGGGAAAAAGTCATAATACGAAAAGATCACAAAAATACAAATATAATTAAATTATGCCATCGACCATAAAAAGAAACCAAAAGTTGCTTAGAGCAAATACAACAAAAATAACACCTAAAAATAAAAACAATGCAAATGTATAAAATAGGGAAACAATTGCAATGCCAAAAACTTAACAGAGACTAGAAAATACACTATATTTTTTAATGTAATTCCATTTTTTTAATATATTGAATTTAGGTACTCATTAATTAATATATTTGAAATTTTTGAAAAATAAGATACTAATTTGAATTAATTTTTTGAAGTTAGTTTTATTTACAAATATACAAATTTGAATAAATATTTTAAATCCATTAGAATTATTTTTAATGCAAGTAAGAAATTATCTTATCTGCAGTATATATTTCCTAATGCATACATAAAAAATATATATATTCTTCTTATATATTAAATGTAATATAAACTTTTTTAATAACAAGAGAAATTACAAATATAGATAGATTTATAATTTTGCTTTTCTATCTCATTACCATCTTTTCTAATAAATAAAATATTTTGAACTTTTCTGAAAATGTATTTATACTATGTGTTTTGATTCCAATTTTTGAAGTTCATGAGTTTAATCTTTAAATGCAAATTTGAGATTTTTTCAATATGCAGTATATATACTTACATTTTTCTTTATCACCAACATAATTGTACAGATAATATATAATAGACTTATATAATTTCTGCATTGGAAAATGTTACATTCCTAGTGAAATACCTTTTCAACTCTAGCTAAACATAGAGTATAAAAAGTATACACGAAGCTAAATTTGTATTAATGGGTCAATGTGCTAGTTTGAGGCTGACTGAGTATTTAGCCACAAAAAAAGCAGCAAAAAGAAGAAAAAAAAAAATCTGGTTGACCGTCGAGCGTTGACACCTTATTTCACCAAAGATTCTGATTCAGATTTCGATTCTAAACAATTCATACACCAACCGCAACCGCAACCGCAACGTTCAGTTCATTCACAGTGTGAACAGTCAGACGTTGTTTTGGGCATTGTGGAATAGCCGTAGAATGCGGAGCGATTAGGCAGATAAGGGCTTCAAAGATATGCCTGCTTCTCTCTCTCTGTCGATGTCTTTCTCTGTCTTACTCGATTGTTGAGAAACGCTTTCGGTGTTGGGTGTCGGTGTCGCAATGACAGAACAAAAGTGAAAAAAGGAACAACAAAAAAATCAAGAAAAATTGAGACTGAACGAAATGTTTGTTTACCCAAAAATTAGGGTCAGGGCTAGAGGCAATATGACGACAGCAGACAGACGTCGTCTTTGCTCTCGCTTATCCCCCTCAGTCTGGGCTTTTGCTATTGTCGTCTGTGTGAGTACATAGCAGTTGAATATGCGTGTGTGTGTGTGTGTGTGTGTGTCTCCTATCTGTGTCATGCGAAAGCGAAAATATACTGTATACAATTTGAGATATTCAACTGTCATGGGCCACCTCAACCAGCCAGACAGCAAGTGAGTGCAGCCCAAATAAAAACGAAAAACGAAAAAAATTGTTGTTCATGACTCTCATTCTAATTTCATTTAAATGTTGCTTCAAGCTCAGTCAATCGTTCGTTACGTCTCACTCACTGCTGTCTGTCGCTCTTTCTAGCTCGCTCTCTCTCTCTTTGCCATAGACATCTCCATCTGTGTATGTACTCGCCAAAACACCCGAAACTCTCAAAATATTGCAGCCCGCCGGCCATTTTGGTTTTACTGTTTTCGTTTCGTTTCGTTTCGTTTTGCTGTCTTTTTTCTTTTCGGCAATTTCATTTTTGTTTTTTGCCATTGTTCTGCTGGTTTGTTGTTGTTGTAGCTACTGCTGCTGCTGCTGTTGACGTGCTGTCTGCTGCCGCGCCGCCTTCACTTTGACGCCCACATTGCAAGCTGTCGCGCCCCCCTTTCGCACACACCCCGCCAACGCCTTTCACACAGACCAAATTCGCTTTCGTCGTCGTCGCTTTATTGTTGTTGTTGTTTTTTGTTGTTCGCCGAAGCGCAAAAACGTGTCGTTGTCATTTTTTGAGGCTTTTTTTTGTGTTATGTTTATTATAATTTTGCATTTTTGTTCTTTTCTCTTTGAGCTTCATGTTCGGTTTGCGCACATTTTTGCCATTCTCTTGCTTTGTCTGTCCACCTTCAATTATTTATTAGCTACTTGAATGTTTATAATTTTTAATTACATTTTCGGTGGAAAAATTTTAAAAAATAATTCTGTTCTTTATTTAAAGAAAGCGTTGCGAGTTCTTTTTTCAAATATTATCTATCGGTCTTTGCAGCGGTCCTGTGGCGCAATGGATAACGCGTCTGACTACGGATCAGAAGATTCCAGGTTCGACTCCTGGCAGGATCGAAAAAGTTTTTTTTTTTGTTTTTTTTATACTTGTTTCTTTTTTGATCTAAAAGAAAACTTGGGCAAACTCGTAATATGAATGTTTTCTATATATTATCTTTACAACTATAATAACTTAGTGCAAAGTTCCTTTCAACGGAACTATGACAAAATACATAACTCTATAAAGTAAACCAAACCCAGTATGTAAACTATCCACAGACCTGAATTTTAGAAAATTACAGAGAACTCTACGCATTAAAAAGTACACTACTAGACTAAAAACTTTTAAATAATAACTTTTCAACGCATATTTGTTATTTATTTGAATTGAAATTTAAAAAAAAAAAACGAAAATTAAAAAAAAACAAAAAGTTTGATTTCGCCCAACGTGGGGCTCGAACCCACGACCCTGAGATTAAGAGTCTCATGCTCTACCGACTGAGCTAGCCGGGCACTTGGTTGCCTGCCGGCCAATATACAGCTTCTAGACACGCTAAGAACTATTTACAACTTAGGTGCTATAAAAATAGTTCTGTAATAGCTGCGTTAGATAAACAAAACACGGCAAAAACATAAATAATAACGCCTTCGCCAAAGAATTGTAGATGTATATAAGCGAGTTAAGGGCGGCGGTGTGCTTCAAATGAGGCCAACGTCGCGTATACGCAATTTAGTTTTATATTTGATGGGAATTTTCTTAGGCTTTTCTATTGGAATTTGGGTCAAACTCATTAGCGGCTAAACAATTGATTCGATGTCTACTGATTACCTGAGGCGTGCGCTTGATTAGCGTAACGACCCCATTGTGAACTTATCTACAAGTGCAAGTAATCACGACTTGCTGCTCTCTCTATCTCTGTCTCTCTCTTTACTCTGTGTGTATCTCTCTTCGACACCCACTTCGAGTGCTCGTCGTTTATTACAGTTGTAGTTGCATTTTAATTGCATGTGCTATGTATGTGCTTTAATCAGTTTCAGTCTGGTTTATAATTTACTTTTGCATTTCATTCATTTATTCGCCTCACTCAATCGCACTTATTGTGTTTACCTCTCACACACATTCACTATACTCACACACTCGGAGTGCGCTCTATCAACACTATTCATAGATTTCTATTTCATTTCACCCTGACCCACCGCAATAGTTTTCATGTATACCCCTTTTCGCTGCCAGCTCCACCAACTGCGGCAGCGACGTCGACGTCGCCGGCGACTGCAGCAGAAAGAACAACAATGCCAACTATTTATGGCGAATTTTATTCCGACGCTTTCTTTCTTGTATTTCTATTTGTATTTGTATTTGTTGTTGCTCTTGATTTAGTTTATTATTTTTATGGCTTGGCTTCTGTTTTATGCTCTTTTAATAGGGTATTAATGAAACATAAACTGATAAAGACAAAACTGAAACAAGTGTTTAGAATTGAGTTCAATTGACGTATGAAATGATATTGTTGACAATTTGTAAATATTATTATATTAATTAAACATTATAGCATTTAAATATAATCATGTAACTATATAATTTAATTTAAATATACCTAATGTATACTTTCAATACTTTGCTCTTCTATAATTTCCCTTTTTATTATATTAGTATCTCTCTTTATATTTTATCTCATTTTCTGCAATGCTTTAATTTCATATTTCTTATATTCACTGCACACTTTAAAGTGTATCCAGACGTCGCAGTCTGTCTGTATACTAATTATAGTTTCATTTTGTTCTTTTTTTCATGTGTATTTTATTTCTGTCTGCGACGGTTCATTGAGTTTCAGTTGCGATAAAGCGACGCCGCTCTCGCCACGCACTTTTTTTACGCACACAAAACAACAAAAGCAACAATCGTTGTGGTGACAAAAAGTTTGGCAAGTGCGAAATTTCATGCAGACAGCGTGAGATTGTGTGTATATGTGAGTGTGTGCGTGTACACGGTGCGTATGACGCGTATTTATGACGCATACGCCGCGTTGTCTGCGACGCACATTCCTAATAGAGTCAATTAATGTGACTAACGCAATGCGCTTTAGGTTAGCTAAAATGTGCGAAATAAAAATGGGGGAATACTTTAGACAGGCGATTTGTTAGAAAACACGGCATACACAAAAAATAAACGACACTTCGTTTGTCACTTTCATTTACGTGAAAAAGCGATAATAAATGCATCAAAATATATTAGAATTACAGGATTTTGTAAATTTTAAATTTGTCTTTTTTATAAAAATCTGGCATATATGATTTATATTCTATCTAAAATATATTTCAAATTCATTTATACAAATGTATAAGATGATATTTTTTAATTTTTTAAGAAATGCTCCTCATTATTTAAAAGTTTTAGAAAATTAAGTGTATAACAGTATATTTAGAAAGTACTATATATATATATATATACTAAATATAACCTTCGGTATACATTTGCATTTTTGGTATATTTATTCGGTATATTTTCAATTTACTATAAAGAATTGTTATAATAATATTATATTTTTATGGTATAATCTAAATGTAGTACTTTGTCGATATACTAAATAAGCCTTCGGTCTATTTTGAATTAAATATAAAACTGTTACAACAGTATTATATTTGTACAGTATATTTTGAATATATTACTATATCGATATACTAGATAAAGCCTTCAGTATTTTATTAGTATTTTTGGTATATTTATTTGTTTTTTTTTTTTGTAAGAATATGGTAGACACTTGTTTCACTTCGTAATATATCTTACATATTTTAATTTAATTCCGTCAAAATGATGCATTCTATTTAAATTAAGCATTTTGGAGCCACCCACTTGCTTCCTTTAGCTGTCAATCGTTTCATTAATATACGAACATCTTTCAAAGTAATATACACTTAGTCAATCCATACACACATATGTGTGTCTTTTGTTTGCCTATAAACAATTTGATTTTGTTGGCTTTCTTGTGCTTCTTGTGCCCCTGATTATTCATTTCGAATTTCGTTTGTTATTCTCATATGTGTATGCCATATATAAGAAGTATACATTTTTTGCTCAGCCTTTGTTCTCGCACTTATTTGTGTGTGCTGTGATTTGAAATGCTTTGTTCGTGTTTCACGTCTCTGTAGCTGTAGCTGTATCTGTATCTGGTTGTGTGTATCAGTATCTACGATATATACATACACACATACGTATATATATTTTAGGTACACATGCAGTTTGCGTTTTATTCATTTTGTGTTATTTTTCGGTTGCTTTTGTGATGAGTGTTTTTTTTTTTTAATTTTTTGTACTTTCTTTCCTTTTTTTGTGCAAAATTTCAAGTACATATTAACAGAATTTACTGCGTCGTTAAGTTCATTGTTTAGCCTAAATTATATTTGCAATGCACTCGAAAATTTTATTTAACCGCAAATCGGTTCATTTAAAATTTGAGATATATATAGTATATTCTGAGTGTAGGAGTATATACATATACCAAAATATAGCTTAAGGTATATCTTTGCATTTTCCGAATATCACTTTATTTAACCGCAAATCGTTTCACTTAAAATTGTATGTGCACATTTTCTACTCTTGGTATATTTTGAGTGTAAAAATATATACTAAAATATAGCTTATGGTATATCTTTGTAGTTTTTGGTATATTTAAACGTTAGATTCGCACTTTTGATTATTGTTTCAATATATTAATAGGGCAAACTCATTTATCTTGCAAATTCTATTAAAAAAAAATGCTAGAATATTTTTCGGAAAACATCTAATAATAATCTTTGCTACCTTTTCCGCATTTTAATATATTTCGTTTGCTATTGTTTGTCATGCTCACACGCTCTAAACACTTTACGAGTGCATTGCCTCGCATTAATTAGACATTAATCATCAACATAGCTGTCTAAAACGTATTGCGATGGTCATAAAACATCAATCAAATATTGAACAGAAGCAAAACAAACAAATATGTACCTGCTGCTTCCCTTGGCAACACCATTCACCTCTCTCTCTCTTTCTCTCTCTCTCTCTGACCCGAAGAGTTTCTTAGATTACTTTTAATTAATGGCCTTTGTTTTGCGAATTTACTGTTTGTTTTGAGCTGCTAAAACTTTTACTATATCTACACATTTCGTTCGTGTATATACTTTATTTAGTATTTCAGTGTGTGTGTATGTGTATTCATGAATATATTCGCATATATATTCGTTGCACTCGAGTGCTGTTTGAGATAAGCGACGACGAGCTGTTGTTGAATTCATAGCATTTCAAATTGAAAGCGAGAGTATGTTTACCAACTTGTATAGCACACATACAGACACATCATCTATATAGTATATATATATAGTGTATCTGTGTGTGGGCAACTTTTCGATCTGCAATATCTCGTATAGATTCGATTCGTTTTTACTGCGCACTGTTCGGTTCTAGTTGAAATATTTTTGCACTTATTAGTCACATTGCATTACGAAGCATTCTAATTGCCTCCTCCTGACTTATCCAGTAAATCATATTAGTTGACTCATGACTTATCAGACATTGCCCTCAACCGTTGCGAAATGTGCTAAGTGCGAAGTTTTAGATACAGTTTTGATATTTGTATGATAACCTAAAAAGAATTTCAGGCAGAATAAACTTAAAGATTTTCAATATAAGGCAACTAAGAAGACTCTTGAAATTTTGTCAATGGAACACAACAAACAAACACAATCACAATATTAAGAGTAGTCAGAGTTTCTTACAGAGTATGTTCAACAACTTTATTCTTTTGAAGAATGTTTAAAATTGATCTCAACTCTCTCATATTTTTCTAATAAATTGATAAATTGGTACATTTTTTAGTACAGAAGTAAATCTACATATATACCACATATAGCTAATAGAATATTTTAATATATTTAGCAAATATGACCTACGGTATATTTTGGTACACTTACCAAATATAGCGTATAGTCTAGTTTAGTACATTTACCAAATATATCTAATGGTATATTTAAGTATATTTACTACATTTTATAGTATATAATATACCTTTCGTACACGAGTATAGCAAACACATCTTACGGTATATTTTAGTATATTAATGTATATTTCACTCCATTTAATAATATTTGGCATATTTTTAGTATAGGAGTATACCATACATTTGCTTACGGTATATTTTGGTATATTCTAACAATAATATCTCACACTCCATTTTATGCTTTATATGACATGCTTTAAGTATAGTAGTAAATCTATATACCAAGCATAACTTATGATGGTATATTTTAGTATTTGTCGGTATATTTCAACGATAATATGTCCCACTCAATTATTAAAGCTTTATCATTCCATTTATTTTATTTAATCAAAAGTGGTAAATTCTTTTCATAGTCACACTAAGTAATCAAACATCTATTGTTAGTTCTCTATAAGTACGCCAAAAGGAACCAATTAATAACATTTCCAGCAAATGTCTAGCAACTAAAAGTAGGCAATATAACGATATCGAGTCTAACTACAACTATTTGGCGTCACAAACACTTTCATCACACCCACTGCATGTGTTTTTTTTTTGCTTTTTGCTCCTTTCAATGACCCAGTCAATAGGTATGTCATGTCATCTGTAAGATGAGCTCATTGATAGTCGAAGCATTGTGAGTTATTAATGGTGTAGCTACAGCTACATTCATTGATAAATATCCGCAGCTAGGCGGCAATTAGTTGAGCTGCTAAAAGTAAATCACAGAGCACAAAAACCAAAACCAGAAAAACAAAAAATGCTCGTTTTATTTTTAGTATTTTTCGCATTTCAAATTGTTTTTGTGTATTTCGGATTGTTGGGCGGCCATTTTTGATGACGCGCAGCGAGACTAAATGACAAACAGTCAGACAATTGTGCGACACACAGAGATACAAACTGCAGATACACAGATACAGAGATACAGATACACAGATACACACATGTGTGTGGCGATTGCTGATGAAATGAAATGCCCCGACAATGTTGGGTATCGGGGCCCCCCGAAATTTATATTATACTCGAACGTATGTATACATACATACATATATGTGTTAATGGGTCTCTGACCTGATTTAATAATAATAAATATCATGTCATGACTGTATTCGTATTCGTATTCGTGTGCATGATTTCTGGTGTGAGGCAGAATGAGCAATACATATATATGTATATATACATATGGGGCATATAAATATATAAGAAATGTTCATATACAGTTTTGACACTTGAATTTTTGCAATCAACGCGAGCTGCAGTCAATCTTTTTTTCATTTCATATTATTTTTCGGTATTTTATGCATTTCTTTTTTTTTTGCATTTCCACAGCCGCATTTATTTATTAGAATAATCTAGAAAGTTAAAATGCTCAACGCTTTTTATAAAGTCAACAACACTGTGCCAAATGTCTTATCACATAATAAATAAAAAAGAAAACAAGACAACCGAAAAATATAACAAAAAAACAACAAAAATTAATAGCATTGAACAGTTGGCAAACCACAAATATTGCTCGACTAATTTATGCTCTATAGATTTAAGATAAAAAATAAAGAAAATTAGGTATATGATTCCCTAGTGAACACTTTTTGGATTCCTTAAGTTACTACTTAAAAACTTAACCAATGTAAAATACCTAAGAACTTTGAATTTTGAAACTATTGAATCATTTTACCCATAGTTTCCCAATTTAAGCTTTCTGGATATATTCAGTTGGAATTAATTCTATAAAATATCACAAGTTTTTTTTGCAAAATATTGTAATATATTTTTAAATAAATACTTTTATAGAAAATTATAAAATTCTTTTAATTGAATATAAATAAAAATACTTTTTTAAAAAAATTTAAAAATTCTTTTATAGGAACTGCAGTATAGAAGAAAACATGTAGTTCATAAATTAGCTTAAATCATCATCTTCCTTTTTTAATAAAAGGAAAGCAATATTCTTATTTGTACCATAGTATTTATTAAATACTATTTTATATCATAAGACTTAATGGAGCATTTTATTTTCGTGCAAATTGTTCTACAATATTTATTTTTGGTGTTTTGTTTTATAATTTATTTTTATTTATTATTATTCTTTTTCTGAATTTTATTTTTCATATTATTCTTTCACTTTTCTTCATCCCATTAACCAAAAGTCACGCCCATTTGCTGCCACCCAAGCCTCCTTTCGCCTGCAGTTCAATATACCCAACAAGAATTTCGTGTGGAAAACAAAAAAAAAAGCGAAAAAGAATCGAAACGAAAACAAAATATTATCAACAGCGTATGTTTTTATTTTAGTGTCCAATTGAGTGTGTGTGTGTGTATGTGAGGGTGTGTGCGTGCGTGCAAAATGTATGTGTGTCTGTGTGTTGGTGCAACTGAAGTGTGCGTCTGTGTGCGTGACCTTGAAAACGGTTGCTTTGTTGTTGGCACATTTTGGAAATTATCGCGCGTGTTTCGCTTGTGTGTGTGTTATGCGAAAGAAAGAGACAGAGAGCGAGAGAGGGAGATTGTGTGTGTCCCTTTCTCTCTTTTTGGATTGTTCTGCCTCGCTCGGTCCATCTCGATGTGGTTATTGATGAAATGAAAGTTGACAAAATGCAAGCAGCTCGAAATTGAAATGCGCTCCGTAATTATCACAGTTCGCTGTCGACAGCGACAGCGACGTCGACGACGCGTCAGCGATGAAACGCTGCTGCCATGAAATTAATTATCTTTTTACAGAGATGCACGATAAACTTGTGCGCCATATAAAAAGCCAAAGTTCGCTGTATTAATTCAAGGCCAAGTGCAAAAAAGATATACGTACATACACACACACATACTGACAAAAACAGCAACGAGTGCACAGAACAAAAATACAACGCAAACAGAGAAAGCGCAACTGAAATAAGTACAACAACAACAACAACGACTACAGCTAAAGCAGCAGCAAAAGCAACAACAACAAAATAAATAAATAAATGTGCACACATATGTGCGATATGTATGAACAAAAAAAACTTACACACACACACACGCACGCAGTACATCTAATAACAGCAAATGTGCAATCAGACAGAGAAAAAGAGTAAGCGAGCAGACAGAGCGAGAGAAAGAGAGTGAGTAAAACAAGCTTTAAGCTTTAGACTACAAGATACCCTCTAATTAGATGCTTGCTAAGCTTTGACTAGATTGTATAGTAAAAACAAAGTTTCTAATCATATATATTCTTAGCTTTGTGTCGATTCATAAATAATAATAAAAAAATTGTATTAAATACAATTAAAATAAATGATTTTATGTTATATTAAAAGAGCACACAGAGAAGAAACAGAGTGAGTAAATCAATCTTAAAGCTTTAGACTAGCTTTGACTAGATTAATAGTGAAAACTTCAAATAGTTTCTAATCATATGTATTCTTAGCTTTGTGTCGATTCCTAATACATATGATAAAAAATTATTATAATTGATTTTATTTTATAGTAAAACATACAAAAAACACTTGTTTGTTTGCCTTATCTGTTTTCAAAAGAAAAATATCATAGAAATCACTAAAAGCAATATCATAAATTGTATTATTCATCATTCAGTATTAATATATATTATTATTATGAAATATGAACTTATGTTTTTATAAAAATTTTAATAAAATCAGCTACTGGAATTTGAATTTATTATACAACTCTTGAGGATGACGAATTAACAGTAAAAAGATCTATGTATGTTATAAATATCAGTTTTATTTAATATGTAAAATGCAACTAAGAATATTAATAATAATAATAATCATTAATAAACTAATTATGTACACAAATTAAATCAACATAATGATGGATTTAATTGTGACATAATCACACATTATTTTCTAAACAATATGTAGATCTTAATTATTTGAGGACTTCTAAAAATTAACAATAAAGCTCTCTACTAAAAGTATGAACCCTCTTCCAATAGCCTCTTTTCTACATACTAAAATAATGTGGAATACAAATAATTCTATATATTAAAAGCAGAAATATTTGTGATTCATGTAATTGCCTTGAAAATTGTGAAGAGTTATTGACCTCAAAGTATCATATTCAATGAGTTTAAAATGAGTAATGTTTCAGATTTAATCATAATAAATGTGAATATATGAATATTTCTTACATAATATGTATAGCAATTGTAAATAATTGAAAAATGGAAAGATTTATTTAATATCCCTGAGAAATTTAAATAAATTTTACTGATAATAATCAGATGGAGTATATTTGAACTAAAACATAAAAAAATTCAGAAATAAAATGTATATTAATTATATTTATTAATCATATAGATTATATTTCAAAGAAAAATATAAAAAATTAAAAAATTAATATATTTTAAATTATATTTGATTATTTTGAGATTCATTTGCAAAAATGAACATTTTATTCTAATTCATATTCAACGAAATCAACTCTATAACTACTATTATTATTAGTGTGTCCATCAGTTATTAAAATCTGTTCAGTTTAATGCCGAAAATAAAGCTAGCAACTATATTGGTTTTTATATCTTCATTCAATCAACTAATAGCGGCATATCCTTATCATTTCTATTTGCAACAAACCCAAAAGAAACGTCTCCTTTCATTAATGCCAATCAAAGTGCCTGCGAAAAGTGCCAATCAACCGGACAAAATTTTGAGCCTTCTTCGGCAACGAAGCTTAGGGCAAATTGTTGCCCAAATGCAAATGCAAATTGAACTGTCACATAATTCTCAATAGAAACAACAACAGGGAGTGAAGAACAGGAGCGGCAACGTGCTAAGTCCATTTGTGGCACGTTGCTCACGTATATTTGGTTCGACTAATGCCACATCGTTCTACCCGCAACTATCTATGTATAGCTAGCTTTGGGGTTGGCCCCCAATAAGGCAGAAAAGAGTAGGCGTTGCTCCATTCGCATATTTTTGGGAACCGAAGCGAATAACAAACGGCGACAACATCATTAGGAAACCTCATAATCGTGTTCAAATTGCTGTTGTTGTTATTCAAAAATTCACATGAATTTCAAGGACAAACTCGAAACTCAAACTCTGCAAACAAACAACAACAACAACACAACAAGAACATTTGGGAAGGTTTCTCTTCGATTTTTTTTTTCGTTGTTGTTTGTTGTTTTTCATTTGCAGGGAATTAATTGTGCGGGTTCTCTGCACAAGCGTTGCACTTATTGTGCGCTATTATATACAAAGCGTATATATAATATATAATGCTGCGCCCTATATGCACGATTCGAAAATGAAAGGCAAACAGGAAAACGAAAACCGCCACAACGTCAGCTTTGCTCTCCTCTTATTCTTCTTCCTCTTTGTTGTTGTTGTTGTGTGCTAATGGCATTTGGCCTATTTATGCTTCCACGTATTCGCACACACACACATACACTCGCACACACACACACGCACACATCGATAGATTGACATATTAGGTAACGTTTTGTGCCTTCATTTTCGCTCCGGGGTTTCAAATTTTTACTACTTCTTTTTTTTTTTTTTGTTGCTTTAATTTAACCCTTCAACTGGCGCGGGGTAACTTTTCAATTTTTTCTCAAGCTTTTCGACGAGTTGACTGTCGACGTTCTTCTTCTTCTTCTTCTTCTCGTTGTTGTTGTTGCTGTAGTTGTAGTTGATTTTATGCAGTTGCAAGTTAATTGGGTTACAAGCGCAGTGGGTTAACAGGGTGTTTCACTATGTGCAAAAGCTATGCGTGTAAATGGGTGTGAGATGCGACTGGACTTAACTTCAATTTAAGTATTTCATATATAATTCCACCTAATTTTATTAAATATTATTTTTAATTTTAGCTATTATTTTTGTAATGCTTTTAAAAAGATTTATAATAATTTATGTAGAATCTCTTGGCAGTCTTGCTTTATATACACAAGTAAATTATTAAAAGAAATCAAAATATGTATAACTCCCTAATATTTTATTAATGGATAACAAATATACCTATAAAAAAGTTTATGGAATACTTATTTATTAGTTATTTCATCGACTAAAACGTAAACAAAAGTGGTGATTTCCCTCTTTCTAAGTTTTTACTCGGATTATTATTAGCATTTTTTTTTTGTAGTTTTAACACAGCTCCAAATCAAAAACAAATAATGATTCAAAGGTTGCTTTCCTATTTGTATTTCTTTTATAATATTTTATGAAAGTCTTGTTAATTATGACCAATTTATCTTATCTTAACAATGCATCCCTTAATTTTTGAATTCTTTTTATATCACAGAAGTATTTGAGTGATTAGTTCGATTATCCAGTTTAATATCTCTTCATAAGACATTGCCTTTAGGCAATTTGACATTATTTAGACAAATGTTCTTTGCTTTAACTTGTTCTGATAATAATATACGAACACACCTTTTTCAGTATTCTTTTTAATCTTAACTATCGTCTTCAGCTTTGTACAAGTATGTCTTAAAATAGTTTGTAAACTTATATGTGTTTCTCTTGACCTTAATTCTTGAATTATTAAAAATAGCATTATTTATTTATTATTATTTATTCCAATTGAATTTCTTGTATCACTTCGAAATTTTTAAAATTTGGTTTCTCAACTTTAATCAATCATTTAAGTTTTTATAGTTTCGGAATGTCGTCTAATGAACTTCCTCTGCCAGCAATAGAGACACCCTGTATTGCAATACCCTCGAACTTGTTATGCACGCGTTCTGAGCTTATTTCTCCCCACTTAATCGCACATATGCATTCTATGTAAAGCTGACTACATACATACGGCGATTTGTGTATGTATGTTTTCAAGATCAAGGTCAAGCCATATACCGAAACTCTTTATGTACAAGAGCGCAACGACGAAAAAAAAAAGCAGAAGCAGCAGAAGAGAAGAAGAGAATCGCAAACATGTGCCGATGGCATAAACAATGGAACTCTGGACTCTCTGCTTCGAGGTTTCGTTTTTTTTTTTTTTTTGGTTGAACAACAACCCCTTGCAGACCATTTGACACACTAAGGCAGCCGCAATGATGACGATGACGATGATGATGATGGTGATGATCGTGGTCTGATGATGATCAAGTTTGTGAGCCTGGACAATGGGCAGACAAGTGTACCTGCTAAGAGCAAAAAAAAATCGAAAAAAAGAAGAGGCAGCTGCTGTCGAAGACGATGTCGGTAGACCTTGAAAAAGCAAAGCCAGACAATAACAACACGAAGAAGAAGAAGCGAGCTATGAAGTAGAAGACGAAGAAGAAGAAGAGCAACCGCAGCAGCGACAAATTTCAAGACGGGAGATTGCTTTTTTTTCGTTTTTTTTTTTTGTGTGTTTTTGGTCAAGCAACAAATTCTAAGGCAAAGATCAGGAAATGCAAGCCAAAAAACCAGTTCTACCTACATTCAATCCTTCTTCTGCTTATATGTAGTTTATAGTATGTGCTTTTTTTTATTATTTTTCTTTTTTTTTATAGCCTCAGCCCAGACAGAAAGACCGAGAGCGAGAGCGAGAGTGAGAGGCAGCTAGCTAAGCAAAACGGTTATCATGTTTCAGGCACATGATTGAAATTGAAATTCATCGCTGCAAAACCTTGAACATTTTAAGTAACTTTTTTTTTGTTTTTTTTGGTCGGCAGAAGCATTTGCGTGTCCTGCACAGATTAAGCTCAGACTGCGCCTTCTACTTAGAGTCTCGGTTCTCGATTCTCAGTTCTCGATTCTCGGTTCTTGTTGCTCAACTCAAGCCCAGGGCTTGGCCCGTCTAGACATTTGGTACGCACCTAATTGCAGAGCATTGCTCAATCGATGCCATCGATTCCAAAATTTCGATTGGGTTTCTCTGGAAAGCGCCTGCAGCAGCGGCAACCTTATGCTAATTTGAGGTGCTCTCTGAAATCTGAGGCAACGACAAAGGATTCGGTTTACGCTTATGCAATTAACAGTTAACGTTCTCGGTGCTTACCCTCATTACGTATGTAGTTTAAGCTTGAGGAAACTTGCAAAAGCGTTGGCTTACCTGCAATGAAAAGATTTGAAAAAAGATTTAATATAAAATGTCATTTAGAAGCAATTAATTTGGTTAGTAAGGTTATATTTTTCGAAATTTATCGTATTTTTCTAAATGTATGGTATTTTTCTAAATGCATAGTATTTTTCTGAATGTATAATATTTTTCTAAATGTATAGTATTGTTTTAAATTTGTGGTATTTTTTTAATTGTATGTTTTTTTTTCAAATTGATGGTATTTTTTCTTATATCCATAAATATCTCTCTTGTTTTAATAATTCTAGTGACAGAAAAACACTTTTTAAAATGTTGCAGACTAATTCAAAAGAACATTCATTGCAAAAAAATAAAGTGGCAAGAAAGTTGACGTTTAAGAATTTTGGAACTTTATATAAAACGTGTGAAAAGTCAAAATAACCAATTGATTTGCAATAAATTATGATCTAAATATTATATTTGTGATTACTTCTAGTATATGACAACAACTAGTATTTTAGTTTATTTAAATATATACTAAAGTAAACACTAACGCATTTTAATTCAAATTAACAATAATAGTTTCATAAATGCCAATGCATTGAAAGTGTTTCATCCTAATATTGTTTTATGCTTAAAGTTCTGCATCTCAAATATTAAGTATGTTTGAATAAACTATGATTGTTTGACAGAAATAAATAAAGAAACTATAAATATTTTCTAAAGTTACTTGAGTCCCATTTAAATTCTAATCAACATTATATGTAATTGAGATATTTATCTGCTTTGGCTTCAAAGAAAGTATCCCAATAGATTAATCTATAAACCTTAATCTACCAAGGACTATATAACTGTGAAATTTCCCTGCTCTGTCTTAAAAGAAAGTATCTCATTAAGATAATCCTTTTAAATTTTAAATCTTTTTTTGTGTAAACTTATTGCAAGATATTATATAATAATGAACTTAAATATATTTTAAAGTATGGTAGTTTCAGCTCTTTGTGAGTTCTTAACAACAAATTCAACCTAGCATAAGTGTCATAAAAGAAGAGATCACAATCTAAAATATGTTTTATTCTTTAAAGTTTCGAATCGCAAATATCAAGTGCTTTTGTCTGGTTTTCTGTGTCAATTTATGATTGTATTAATGCATCTGCATGTTTTCTCTCAATTTGCTGTCTACAAAGTTTCGCCTTTTCATTTGCCAGCATTCTGCTTATCTTTCAGTTTGTTCCTCCTCATTTCATTCCGCAATTTTGTTGGTCGATACACACACAGCTTGCTTTCTAAGTTTCTGCAGACTTTTGTAACTTTGGCAATGGCATCTAACTCTCTAGTGAAGTGAGGAGTGAGAAGTGAGAAGGGTTTCTCTCTTGAGCTGTTTGTGAACTGTGACGACCTTGTGGCTGTCATTAGCATAAGATTAATGAGACATGGCCATAAAGTGCACTCGAGACTGAACTGGACCGAACATACATACATACATATAAATAACCAATTACCGATGCCTTGTCAGGCCGTAGCTCAATGGGAAAATGTGAAATTGGGAAAATGTGAAAATACGAAAATTTGCAAAACGCAATCGAATGAAAATGTCAAGAAAATATGCGTAAAATCAAGCAGAAGCGACAAAACAGCAACAACAACAGCAACTGTAGCAGCTGGGCGTATTTCTAGGGAGCATTTTCATGGGTTTGCAGACATTGCGCATACGCCACATTGGGCACGCAAGCAACACACAAATGCGTTGCCCAATTGCCAGTGAAATTGCGAAAATACCAAAAACAACAACACAAACAACTTGATAACATGTATTTGGGTTGTGTTTTCGCCCCCTCAACGTCATCGTCCCTAAGGCAGCCTCCTTCTAGTTTTCCTTTTTCTTCTCTGCTTTTATTGCTGTTCTCTCTTTCAAGCTCTTTCTCTCTCTCTCTTTCTCGTCCTTGCCATTTTACGTCTGCCTCAACAGCCTTGGCATGATTTCATTACATTACGCGCTTTCCTCACTCAGCTGCCACAATTACACCTCTCTCTCTCTCTCTCTGCTCCCCTCTCTCTTTCTTCTCTTTTCTGTCAACTTCACTTCCATTGCCCTTTTTTGGGCTTTTGTGGGTCGTTTGCTTGGCTTCGTTACATGCACCGCGCACCGCCAGACACATCCACAAAGTGAAAGCGAGACGATTTTGGGTTCAAAACGCACACGCACAATACACAAAATATGCAGCCGAGACAGGAGCTGAGGTAGTAGCTCCTCTTCATACCCGTTATCCGTTGTGCGTAAAAGGGCATTATATTTTGCTGACAATTGAAGAAGACTAAAACAGACTGAGGAGGCAACTAATTAATAGATAACATTACGAATAAAATTTAAAACAAAAAAATAAATATTATTTAAAAAAAAAATACTAATTTGACAAAAATTTAAAAATGTAATTTACTTAAATTTCTTTATACTTATTTTTTAGTATATTAGAAAATATTTAACGTTTCATATATCTCTACTACTTTAGTACAAGCTTAGTACAAAATTCTGATGAATATTTAATATACTAAGATATGTCTATAAGCAGCAAATCTCCGAAACTGTAAATACAATGCATCTCTTCCCAAATTAATTAAATACATTGGTGTATTAAATTAAATATTTTGGTGAAGCTTCAAAAATTCTTTATTCTTATTTTTTAACCAATTCTAAATACATCTGACTGTAATGATTGTTTGTAATATTTTATCGACAATGAATTTAATTTGAGAACCAGTTTCCCAAGAAATAAAATTATCCAAAACGGGAAAAAAGCCTTTTCACAGACAGACCAAAATCGAGATAAATTTGACTTAGAAATTTGTTACATTTGTTCGTTATAAGTCATTTGTTTTTAACAATATATACATACGTAGAATCTGTATTCTTTTGGAAGGAATTAAATCTCAAGTCTTAAATTTTGTCAATCGTAACTAGTAACTTTAGTAAAATGTTTTCTGATAAAAAGATTTAGCTATTCATGTAAAAATATTTAGTATATTCGGTATATTAGTATATTTTAAATATTAAACTTTAGTACAAAAGTTTTCTAATGATGAAATTTAGCTTGAGTACATAAGTTTTCCAATAAATATATTCATATACAAATATGTAATATACTTTGCATATTTAATATACAATAATAGTATTTTTCAAATACTAAACCATAGAAAAATTCAGCTATTCGTATACATACAAATATTTAATATACAAAAAATATTTAATATACCAAGAATATTAGTATATTTTGAATATTCCCCAAGAAGTGGGTACCTAGTATCTTATAGTCTGCAGCTTTCTAGCTTGTTTGGGGGGTTGCACGTACGTATTGTAGGAGACAGCAGCCAGGGAAACAATCGATTATTTGCGGGCCGCTGACGACGGCGACGACGACGTCAACGCTTTTGGCCATTTTATTTTAGTTGGCCACATAAAAGAAAGCCAGACCCTCGAGCGAGCCATAAACTACTTTCACGGCCAGGGCCAAGGAGAACTCGGGTCTGGCTCTGGCTCTGGCTCTGGAAGTGGAAGGCAAGAGAACTGTGAAAGGGAAATTGGGAACTGGAATAGAAGCTGCGCAAGGGCGTTGGCGTTGCAAGGAATTGTGCGTGTTGCGAAAGGAGGTTGCTAAAGGGGGCGGAGGGCGGGGCTGTCTGGCTACCTCAAAGTTGATTGTCTGCGTTCAGCCTTCAACTTGTCGCCGATGCCAAAAACCGACGCCAGCGACGACGCCGTCTGGTGACCTTCAACTTTCAACTTTATTGGCATTGTCAGTCAGACGCGCCCCATAACCACTCCTCACCCCCACCCCCTGGCAACAAGCACACATCTGTCGTGTCTGTCTGTGCGCGTTTTAGTAATTTCGAGGCTTACATTTGAGCATAGTAGAGAGACAGAGAGAGAGGAAGAGAGAGCTGGAGGAGGCGGCTTTCTGGAGGCATTCAATTTGCTGTCTGGCATGCGCGACCTTGAAAATGGCCACGTTTTCACGTGAAAGGTGAAAGGCACGTTCTAAGTATATATATATGTGTGTATATGTATGTGTGGGTGTATTTGCTTGAGTTCTTTGTGCCTAATTCACTTTTAGGTCTACGCCGAAGCTTTTCCTCATCCTGGATTTTAAGGCATATATTCCGGCGACAGGTTAACAAACTGCCTTTTAATAACAAGTATTTTGCTGGGTTCACAGCGCGATTCAACTCAGCATTTAATCTGCCTAACAGAATAAACAGACACTGACAGCTCTCTCACTTAAAGACTTGGCTGGCATACACAAAATTAATGAGAAAACTCTTAGCAGGCCATATCGTATTTATTGTGTTTAAAAATTAATTACAGAAAAATGAGAGAACACACAATTGTGAATAAATATTAATAAGAATAAAAAGATAAACGTTTTGTATTTCAAATAAAAACGTTGTTAAACAACAGGATTTTGTAGCTTAAAACAATTTTTGGAGATGAATTTCTCATGACGTCCTCAATTTATCATTGAATACGCACTTGTTTGCATTTAAGCCTTTGTAATTCCTTTTTTGCATTAAATTCTTTAACTAAATCCCCTTATATGCAGTGGATTTGGTTTCAAATTAATTTCTTTCAAGTCAAATAGAAAATTAAAAAAAAAAAAGCAATAAGTTGACTCCAAAGATTTTCCCAATTTTATCTGCCTTTAATTATTCTACTTATTTTATTAACACAAAACTAAAAGTCTAGTTGGTTTAAGTCTAATTTGGTTCAAGTAAACACAAGACAGATTCTATATAAATATTTATAAATGGGCAATTTAAAAATTACAGTATTTTGAGAAATATTTTATTAAACATACATATAAGTAAAAACTTAAAACTAATGTGCTTTTTAACAGTAATAAGTGTACCCGCAATATATATTTTGTATTTTATTTTTAATCAGAGATAGTTTTTCCATTTTTCTATATTCGTATTTCATTCACTTTAACAATATTTCCCAACTACTACTTTACTAAAAGTCAATATGAATCATTAAAAAAATTTTGCAGTCAGCGCCATCTATGAAGAACCACTGACAACTCAAGGCAGCACAATATAAACAGTCGAACACTAGATGGCGCTGTCTGCAGTTCGTCTGAAAGCTTTCTGGTGCTCATTTTTAAACATGCTCGTATCTGCCTCTCGTTTTCATTCGCTTCGCTTGCGTTTAACGCACTGCACACTCACCTGTTTTGCCATTGGGACTGTATGGATCGTAGCTGCCGGCGGACATGGGCGATGCATAACCATTGGACATGTTGTAGCTGTGGTTCTGTGACCCTGGCGATGGCGACAACGGCGGCGCTGAGCTAGGCACGCTGCCTGGACTTGGCGTCGACATCCAATCCTCGGGACTGCAGCAATACAAAATGCAAAAGCTTTAGAAATGAAAAAAGCAAAAGCTTTTGGCAAGAACTTACGCATCTAAACGCGCCCGTTTATTGGGCACAAATACCAAATGCCCATTGGAAGAGGCTGCAGCAGCCGCAGAAGCAGCAGCAGCAGCCGCCGCCGCAGATGTTGATGCAATGCCGCTGCCGCTGTTGGCTGCAGATGCAACAGAGCTGTTGCTGTTATTCGAGGTGGATGTGGAATTGGTGGTCAAGGCGATGACGTCAGGCATGGGTTCGGTTTTTATTATAGCGGGTGCTGGTGCTGGTGCTGATGTCGGTGACGGCGTCGCCGTGGCAGTTGTCAATAGCTTTAATTTATCCTCAACAGTTGTAGTTGCTGTTGCTGTCGCTGATGTTGCAGTTGCTGCGCCGCCATTTGCATTGGCCCCTTGAAAGGTCAAGGCGACGGCGGCGGCATTGTTGCTATTGCTGTTATTGCCAGCTCCAGTTGCGGCAGCAGCGGCCGCAGCTAATTGTTGTTGCAACAAAATGTGACTGGGAATTGCTGATTGTTTTTGTTGTTTGACTTGTTGTCCACTTTGTTGCTGTTGCTGTTGTTGCTGCTGTTGTGAAGCATTCAAACGGTACATTGTGAATGCATGAAACTATTGAAAGCAGTAAATTGTTGTAGTTGTTGCAGTGGCGTTTGACAACATTGCCACGCCTTCATGTTGCCTACAAGCATTTTATTTTACATAATTTGTCAAGTGCCGTAGAGCTGCAATTAATACAAAAAATAGGTTTACATTATTTTATTTGCAAAATACATTTTTAATAAAAAAAAAATTGAGTCGCCCCCGGGTGGACTCGAACCACCAACCTTTCGGTTAACAGCCGAACGCGCTAACCGATTGCGCCACGGAGGCTGTGCTAGCACCGCAAAATTTTAACACACTTGAAACACTATAAAGCTGAACAACAGTTTCTGACGGACCAACTAAACAAGAAATTCCAATAAGAGCTTTTCAATTGGACTGCTTTATTCAAAATGTGTGTGCACTGCTTGACAAAAGCAACTTTGGCCGCCTTCAGAACAACAGCCTCCGTGGCGCAATCGGTTAGCGCGTTCGGCTGTTAACCGAAAGGTTGGTGGTTCGAGTCCACCCGGGGGCGGCAACAACTTTTTTTATAAAATTATTTTTTTATTTAATAAATAAAAACTCTAAATTATGTTCTGAAAGTGAATTATCCCTGTCCAATGCTTAAAATAGTAATAAATTTATTAGTTAATATATAATTTCTATCACTTGAAGTTGCGGTTTGTTTTCATATCGTTCCCAGTTTGCGTGTCTAAATGTCAATTGCCTGACGCTCAACGAGGTCAATGCAGTAGTTTAATGCACCTTAAACGTTTGCAATAATCACACACACTGCATGCATCCACCTACTTCTACTATTGCATTACACCGCATCTCCCACCTAAAAGGGTCGTGTCTTTGTTTTCAGTGCTGACCAACAGTGCAAATTGAATTCTCAAGAGAATATGCATAGCCACACCTCCTCTCTTACACGCCTCCGCACGCATACAATTAGTATTAGTGTGTACACACAGCCACAAACTATTCTCTCGCTTCGAGATGTGTGTGGCGTAAGCATATTGACCCAGAATCCTTGATAAGGTCGCTTGCGCCGACGTTGACCCAATTTCTGTATTGCTTATGTAAGAATAACCCCCTGGGGCATCGATGGAAAGTGGCAGCAATATGATTATTATTACACTTGTAGCTACGCAAAATTCAATCGATTTACAAAGTCGATAGAGTTGATTTGCCCACTCTTTCCAAAAATAGATAAAAAGTGTGCACAATATGTAAAAAAGTCTAAGCTACATCAATTAATACAGGAACGTCAATTAATATTCAAATTTCATGTATTTTTTGTTCTATCAAATGAGTCCACAACCAAGTTTTTTGACTATTGTATGTCTTTTCCTAATCTTTTTTTTATTATTTCATATTTATTATTTGTTTAAATACTATTAATTTAATAAACTCATCATACCCAATTCGACACTAATTTCCCTAAACGGAGTATATAAAAAATTGGCAGACAAATAAATAGAATTTAATTCAGCACACAGTCTAAAATAGATTTTATTTTCCAATTCTTTTTTAGCCTTTTGCATTTGGCAAAGTTTATTCGCCTTTCTTTGCACTTGCACTCAATTTTGAACGCTAAATAGTAAAGAGGGAGGGGCTACTACTAGCTGTTGCTATTATTATTGTGATGGTTGTTGTTGTTGTTGTTGTGGTTGTCTGTCAGTCTGTCTATCGTATGACTAATCAAATAGTCTCAAACTGACTGACTGCCTGATTGACCGATGGACCGACGCTGTAAACGATGCATTTCCGTTGCGAAAAATTGTTTCAGTTTTATTTTTGAAAAAAAAGGGGAAACAAGAAGAAAAGAGAACGCGCAGGAAAAGCGACTGCTGTCATGCAACTCAAAACTCATCTGCATTGCCAATTGGCGCGCCACAAAACAGCTGCAATTTATGTGCATTACAATTAGCGAAAGAGTTTCAGTTTTCCTCTCCTTTTTCTTATTTTAATTTTTGTTTTCCTGCTCTTTGTTTTTGGCTAGTGTTAACTCTAGGTAATTGAGTAGAATAGTTAAGTTGCAAAAAAAAAGAAGTGAAAAGAAATTATCAATAAGCATTCGAAATGAGGTCATACAGTTTAATACCCATTTACTTACCAATTTTGCATAATACCATTAATTATAAAATCCAAAAATTGTTAGCAGTGTTCTGTTTTGTTTCACTTTGTATAGACGTTTCTTAATTGTCAATGTTGTCTTTAAAAAAAATCACCAGATCTGTAAATAAACACACGACAATATTCGCTTAATCAATCAATCATTGTGAACACTTTAATATTCTTGTCAATTTGAAATTTAATCATCATTTAACTGACGTTTGACACACTGTGCGCCATTGCACTTTGTCTAAAGAGCGGGAGAGCGTAAGTTCGATTCGCTTTATAAAGTGTCGGAGAGAGAAAAGAGAGAGCACATTTCGTTGGGCTGGCTATGCAATTGGGTCTCAGTCAGATGGCAGACTGGCAACGCCACGCCGCAGCCAATTGCCCGCCTACACTCCCCGCTCACCCGCTTAGCAGACACGTGCATTTCAGCAAATTTTATTGGCATGTGACAAAGAAGAAGAAAACACAACGCAGCAAAAACTCTGAATGAAAATTGTTCAATGTGGCTTTTCAATTTTTGCATTAAAATGCCATTTTTATGCTTTGATTTAATAAACATTGCACACGTTTTAAAACGAAAGCTAGCCATCCAATAAGAACATCAACAAAACGTACACACTGCACTCCATCCATTCTCACAGTTTCCATAGCTTCCGTTCTCAGATTGAGAGAGAGAGAGCGGCATACACAAAGCTCTCTCAGAGAGCAGAAACGATTGTATGCATGCGAGTGAGTGACGTGTGTGGTGTGGGTGGCAAAGGGAGTGAGCTAACGTCACTCGCAGCAGAAGCAGCATCGCATGAAACACAAACCAAAAAAAAAAACAAGAACACGCACATTCGATGCACTCGTTGGTGCTCTCTCTCTCTCTGTTACTAGTTGGCAAAGAGTACTCTCCGCGTAAACAAGCTCTACGAAGTGCATGGAATTGTTATGTGGGTGGGAAAGGGAGGGCAAACGTCACTCGTCAGTCGCAGCAACAACAATAACACTTGGCACGGCACAGTTTCTGTAATTGTTTAGAAATGCATCTAAATACACATATGTATATACGATGTACAATATATGTGTCATTAAATATATACATATTTGTGTGGAACCGATTTTAAGTTATATTTGTTTAAAACGTTATCATTCTTGTTGTTGTTTTTCTTCGCCTACTCTTCTCGAACTTTTCTAAAGCGAATTTAACGCACACAACAAAAACAATTTATATGCACGCGTGTCGCGTAGGCACACAAATGAGAGGCACACACACAGATGCAGGGCATGCGAGAGCCTTACAATTAAACATTCACAAAACACACTATTTTGTTGTAAATTTACGTTTTGAATGTGCTCGTATTTCTGGCACAAATTTGTTGTTTCTATTTCTTTATATTTTCTGCACTTTTCAGCCACAGAAACGACGCGCAATGTAATTTTTATTACACCAGAGCCGCACATAAAAACTAAAACTAAAAGGCCGCCGTTGCCGTTAGCCCGTCGCTGCTGCTGCTGCTGTCAAAGCTACTATGGACAGAGAGCAGCTCTTGTTCTCTCGACCGCTCTCTCTCTCTCTCTCTCTCTCAATTTGTTGGAGCTTGCTCTCAATGGCGCTCTTTCTCTGCTTCTTGTCTTGTCTTATTTTTGCTTTTGCTATTACGGGGGCCGGTGTCGGGATTGGGGTGTGAAGCGCTTGCAATTGTTATTGCTGTGAGCGCATGCGTGCTTCTTAATTTTTCTACTTTGGCAATGCTTGATTCTGCTTTGCTAAGCTGCGCTCAACTTTCGCGCGTACAACAGCAACAACAAGACGAAGATGTGCAGTAGCCAAAGCGGCAGCAAGACTTGACTGCACCGTGGTGGGAATAATGCATAAAGTTAGCCTAATAAATCCACCAAATGCATCTCCTAACATTATGAGCATATGAACTTAAATATTATCTTTTACTTTTTCTACAAATATTGAATTGTATACTTGCTGCTAATCTATCCGTCCCACTGTGCACCCACACTATGTAAACTTTGAGGCCAGTGTGCGGAACTTTTCAAAAAACTGGTTTTCAACATGGGCTCATTGTGTGTGCCTGACTTGCTGCTTATTGCCGCTGCTGCTGCTGTTGCTACTTTTGGTTGTACTAGTTGTTGTTGTTGGTATTCTTGGTTTCTTTAACGTTGTGGTTTTTAAGCTCTACTTGTTGTTGTTGTGCTTTTGACTTTGTAACACACTTTTTGTGTTGATTTCGCTGCCGAAGCGTCGCGACGCGTCGACGTCGATGTCGACGTCGCTGGCTATGTGACTTTTGATTTTAATGCTTTTTTTTCTTTAATGGAATTTATGTTTTCTGCCCGTTTTTGGTTGTCTTCTACTCTCCCTCTCTTACTCAGACTCTCTGAATGCATTGAGACTGACAATGTGAGACGCACACGTGTTGTTGTTTTCTTAATTTCGTGGGAATTTGGCAATTTATATTGTTTATATCCAAGTGAAAAGGTCAGGTGTTGGATTGCAAGTTATACAAATATAACAATGAATAAATCTTGATTAACTTTAACCATCTACATTCATACATAAATAGATGTAGTTGGCTTCAAATCTATGAATGTATGGATGAATGTATGTATGTGTCTACACATACTGCATTAACTGCTTGCTAATTTAACATTTCGATGCGAAGCACATAACCTCACTCTCCACACATCCTAAACTAATTTGCAATAATCGTGTATTGAACCTAGTTGTCAAGGGGAATCCAATAAAGAACCTCTCACAACAGCTTAGCCCTGTGCAATGAAAAAAGCAGTAAAAACCAACAACTATAACCATTACAGTGCACGCTGTATAGTGTGAACATTCATTTATTTCAACTTTCTTAAAAGTGATCAGTAATTTTTCAATTTTATATTTTAAAATTTGGTGGATAACAATCATAAACTAACATTAACATTTGAAGAGAAGATAATTATTTGCTTACAAACATTTCCGATTACTGCACTAAAAACTTTCAGGATTTGCACGAAAATATATGTATATAAAAAATATCTAAAATTTTAATTACACATTGCTGACAAAATGCACAATTATTAATATTTTTGATATTCCAAAGATTTATATATAATTTGATACCATTTTAATAAATTATAATTTCTCGATGCCCATTATATGTACATATAAAATGTATATACATGTTAGTAAGTGTGAAATGCACTTGGGCTTATATTAGGGAACGAGGCTGGGAATGGGAATAAGATTAGATGACAGGCCCCACGCCCCAGTTGAATGGCTCAACACGCAAGCGAATTGCGGCAAACATTTATAAACGGCAGCAGCAACTACAACAACAGCAGCAACTACAACAACAGCAGCAATAAAAAGCGCAAAGCGCAGCAGTGACGAAAATGTAAAAGCGCCAACCACAACAACAACAACACTAATAACAATGAAAACAGCCACGAAAACAGCGACGAGAACGACAACAGCAAGTTGAATGACATAAAACATCAACTGACCTTCAACTCTGCGACTGAACCTTAGAAAAAATGAATAATTTTACACTCGAAACAAAACACACACAAACACTTGCATGCATGCAAATGTATGCGGTGAGCGGTGAGCGGCGCATGCAACTTACACCATTTTACAATGGATTTCAGCCTTAAACACTGAGACATAGAGAAAGAGCGAAAGAGAGCCAACGCAATGAAGCATGGCGAAAAATAGTGTTGCAAGCCAACAAAAACACACACACACACTCGCATAGTTCGCCCCAATGTGCATGTGCAAAAGCCACAGAGAGTCTAGGCTGTGTGAACGAGAGAGATATAGATATAGAGAGAGAGAGAGAGAGAGTGGGAGCTGAAAGCTTTGCAGTGCATGACGTAAATTACAGCAACGCAAAAGCTAAGTCGTGCTCTTGCACTTGGCTCGCCAGAGAGCCTACAATGTGTGCGCCTGCCTTGGCAGAGGCACAGGCAGAGGCTGAGGCTGAGAGCGCAGACAACAACAACTACAACCACAACTACAACTACAACTGCAATTACAACTACAACTACAACTACAATAAGCAGCTAGTGAGTAGTTGGAGCGGCCTATTTAACGTTTCATGTTTATTTTCGGTTCAGGCAGCAGAGGCAGCGGCAGCGGTAAAACTGCATTCACTCTCGTTTCAGTTTTTGTTTTAGGGCGTTGTACAAACGTTGCAATGACGGAAGCACTAGGCAGGAGGGGGAGGATGGGTTCGAGGGGAGGGGCCGGTATAAACGGCAGCAGCAGCAGCATTTTGCTATGTCAGCGGATGCATCATGTGACGACGAGTGGCAGTTTTAAAGCAAATGCGGGGCGAAGAGGAGCGTTGCAAGGGGCACACACACACACACACACACTCACACAGTACAGAGCGTGTACTATATAATATGTGTGGCATGTGGAATGTGTCGTGCATGCCATTTACACCTGTGTAAATGACACAGGTAGGTCAAATTTAGCTGGCAATGGTTTTGGTGTGATGCCTCAACAGCTGTTGGCCATGTTAGGATCCGGCATAGGGGATTGGGCCAAAACCACAAAACGTCAAAGAAGTTTGCCAAATAATGTGCATGTAATTAGATCGATAGGAGCTTTCTATACGCCGGCCAAGAGGCACATGCAACCTAATAGAACTAGTTAGAAAATAGCTGGTTGAAATTGCCAACTTTACACACAATAAAAAGTTATAATTCCGATGAGTTAGGAGGTGTAGCAATTGTAATTTTAATGAGTGATTTAATGAATCCTTTAAGGTGTGTGGAAAAAATCTTTGTTTAGTATTTAATCGAAGCACATTTAAATTGCAAATTTGATGGACGATTAAAAATTTTTTCCGATTTAGCTAAAAAACTAAACCCTATTAAAACAATTATAATTGTATTTTGTACTTGTTTCCTTTTTTCTAAATAAATGTAAAATCCGAACTAATTTGAGTAATGGTAAGGTTTTCTATTTTATTTTACGCTAGCTAAAAAATATGTTTCACAATATTAAAGTATTATAAAAATCGTATACTTTGCAATATTTTAAATACTGAAATTACTTTCAATTATTATTATCTTAGTTTCATAGTTAATCTTAAAAGTATGATAATACAAAACTTTTGCATTCATATGAACAAACTTCATAGATTTATGAATATCATAAAAGAAAGTATTTGTAATAAACTAAATTTAAAACGTTCATTTAAAAGCAAACAGTTTTAGCAACTTTTTTCTTACACAGCCTCCTTGCCCTATTACTATTAACAAATTCTCCGTTTATTGACATTCTTCAGTTTTGTGCCAGACACTTCTTCATGTTTTATGCATACTGCACTCAATTTGCACCGAACATTGAAATTCCTCCACTTGGCGCACATTTTTGATGAGCATTCAAAGTGTGAACTCAAACTGACCCCTTCAAAATGCTAGGAGGGGTCGTGAGGAGGAGGGTCTGGTCGAAAAGGGGCCACAAAGTTAACGCCTGTTAAAAGTTCAAAGCTATCAAGTCAAGTGCCGCCAAAATGCACAAGGCAAACGTCGCTGCACTCCCCTCTCCACCTTCATCTGTGGTACAGAGTACGAAGAGTTCCATTGCTGCATCCTTGACCCAAACAATGCGCCAATTTGTGGGCCACTGGGCGCACATGAGCGAATGCGAGAACCTAACGATGCAAAAAGTTAAGTGGAAGCGCAAAGGAAAGAACCAAGTACAGCAAGAGCAAACCGGAATGGCCGGAAACCTGCAAAATTTCCGAAGACTCGATGCCCTTACTCAGAGGATTCGTATGAAGAGAAAATACGTGTTTTCATAAAGTTTAGTTCTTAAAAACTTTACCTCAATTTGTCAGCTATATACAAATTTTTTTAAGGAAATAAGGAATTGGCAAAATATTTTTTTTAATTTTATAATACGCTTTAAAATACAATATCCAAAGGAGTAACAAAAATGTATTTAAAAGAAAAGAAAAAGGATCAAATCTACTTATAACTGAATACAATATATTAAAACTGTTTGCAAGTTATGAATAACTACATCGAACAAGCAAACTTGACGTACACAATAATTTAGTTATAATCGCCATATCGACTGAATCTTAAATCTTTATATATATGGAAACATTCATGTAAACAAAAATCAGTTCATCCTTTTAAAAGGGTATCAAAAATACTTAGTGCTGGCTGGCTGGGCGTTGACAATGACCAGTAGCACTAGAGCCAGAATGAGAATTGGAATCAGAATCAGAATCGGAAACAGAAACAGAACCAAAAACACACCCAGCGACAGACACAGAGGCAAATGTGAAATGGAAAGGTCTACCACCTGGCAGCCGCCATGACGACGATATCTGAGGCAAGGACGCGTCTCGGCGCGGCATTAAATGGAAATGGAAATTGAAAAGAAAAAAATGCTGCCGCAAAAAAATCAATAAATTTCATTTGCAGCAGTTTTTTTTTCTTTTTGCGGAGCATGCAAAGGGTAAGTATTTGCTTTATATTAACATCACTTTACTAGGATGGCTCCGTTTTTTTCAGAGACAACAGAAATTGGTTGAATTTATGGTATTTATTACGACGAGACATTTTGTATATATAAATTAGGAAACTCCCTTTAATAATTATATTCTTTTTCATATTATCCAAAGGCATGTCTTACTCATAAGTATAAAGTCAAGCTGAGTAAACAATTTATTAAATACATTGCTTTTAAAATAGTTTAAGTAGAGCAATATTATCATAATAAACATAAAAGCATTCCAACTTCTTCTCTTACTCACCCAAATACTATAGTTGTCTTGTCTTTGTTGATCACCACTGCAAATAAAAAATAAAAGAATGAGTAAATAGACAAAATTATTATAAATTCTTTTATAAGTCAAGCTACTTTGACCGAAAACATGTTTAGTTTTTACTTTTATGCAAATATGTTAATGATATCAGCAACTTGCTAAATTCAATGAACTTGCATAAATTAACATACGTTTAAAAAAGTAGCTCCGATGATCGTCATCAAAGAGACAATAAAAAGCAATATAAAAATGGCACAACAATAAATAATAGGAATCGTTGAGTAACCTATTTAAGAACTTTGCTAAGCGTCTTTTCCTAATCAATTTAGGGTAGCGAATTAATTTCAATGGAAATCAGCGGGTCCTGTGGCGCAATGGATAACGCGTCTGACTACGGATCAGAAGATTCCAGGTTCGACTCCTGGCAGGATCGAGTACAATTTTTTGTCTTTTTAAATTAAATAATTAAATAGGTTAGTATAGTAAAATAATCACTCAAGGGTCTAACATACATATATATATATTTATTTTATAGAAATAATGTATTCTATAATGTTTCTTGGGAATATATTTCTACCGCTTCCAAGAGCCTCCGTGGCGCAATCGGTTAGCGCGTTCGGCTGTTAACCGAAAGGTTGGTGGTTCGAGTCCACCCGGGGGCGAAATCAACTTTTTCTTCGATTTTCGTTTTACCTTATTTTAAATTTCGTCTGATCATATCGAGCTTTTGTTCCGTAACGGCAAAAGGGATTTTGTCCAAGCTGCAGCGAACTCGACAAGGTCATTTTCATAAAAACTTGTTGAGCCGCTCTTTCGACTCAATTGACTCTTACGTGTGGTAGAGCAAGTTTTTTTCTCTAGTGTCGGACAGAAACTGGCTCCAGACATTATCGCTCTCGGACATCAGTTGGGAAAAGGCACTTCTTGCCATTGCTAAAAAAGCGTTTCGTCACGCGTGAAATACATGGGAACTCGAATTAAATGCACCGACGGGAGTATAAATAAAGAAGCATACAATAAAAAAAAAAATTGTTGCGACAGCAATTCAAGAAATCTACCTATCAAAATTAAAATATGCGATCAAATATCGTAATAATCTTCCCATACCGGGAATTGAACCCGGGCCTTCCGGGTGAGAGCCGGATATCCTAACCACTAGACAATATGGGATATATAAATAGCGCCATCTTATTTTAAAATTATTTAAAAATGTTAAAAATCTTCTACTTTAAAAAGAACTGAAAAATATAATATACATATTTAAAAATCACATCTTAAATAAAAATAGGTATTATAACGCATTGCAATAAAATTTCATCAATTTGATTTCGATTTCTTATATGGAAGTCTGTTTTACACTGTTTTACACAAGTTCAGCATTCATTAATATTTTGCAATATTTGCAATTTGTATGTTGAAATCATATACTTTTTGTTTTTGTTTTTGATTGTGCGGTGCATTACGGAATTACGTATTCGTATACGTATTTATATTTATGTGCTATATTATTTGCGTGTGAGTTTGTGTATGTGTGTTGTGTTTTAAGGTTAAGTTCAGTCATTCGCCTCGTTTCGTTTTATTTGCATGACAAACAGAAACGTTTTTAATATTTTTACGTCTCTGCTGAACTGGCTTGACTCTCTACCTTATGTGTGCGTGTGTATTTGTGTGTTTATAGCGTTGTATAGATCAATGTTTTGCATTTTCCAAACGTGCTTTTATTTCCATTTGATTTTTGTGCTGATTATTAGCAACGTCAAATCAGTAGCTTCTTATTGAGTCTCCATAGACAACCTTTTTGTTTCACCTAACAATGCATCGACGTTGTAACTGCACTCAAGGTCCCGCATCTTTTTCAAAGCAATAAAAAATTCAAAAACCGTAATAAAAATAGAAGAGATTGAGTACAAAAAAATTGTTTCTCGCCCAACGTGGGGCTCGAACCCACGACCCTGAGATTAAGAGTCTCATGCTCTACCGACTGAGCTAGCCGGGCGCTGTGATAACGGTGAAAAAATAGATGTTCTCATATTGAGAATATACTATATATAAGAGAGTTCGCAAAAAAAAGTGATAAAATTAAATTATTGCCAAGATATTTCTGCCATATAACAACTAAAACGAATATAAGAACGAATTGTGAATTTCAATTGCTAATTAATTAATATTGATAAAATTTATTAATTTAATTTTGTATTACATTTTATTTGTTAGTTTTAGATAATTTATTTTCTTAAAAAAAATGATCTATTTAAGTTTCTTTCTTTACGTCAAAATAAAATAAAAAATATAAAAGAATTTATTTTTTATTACGTACACATTTAAAATACTTCTGTAATGAAATGTATACCAAAAATGCATACAATATAATGCTGATCATGGCAAAACACCTTAATCTTATAGCATTGGAGTTGTCATTTACTTTTTATAAAAATCATACAAATATTATCCATGATAGTGGCAAAAAATATTGCAGTCGCCCAACGTGGGGCTCGAACCCACGACCCTGAGATTAAGAGTCTCATGCTCTACCGACTGAGCTAGCCGGGCATTACGCAAGGAGGGAGGAAAAAAATGATGCGCATTCAGCGGTATGAGCCTTGGATAAAAATGTAATATAAAATCGTTTTATTTTTGCTAAGAATAATTTTTATTTAACGTAATATATTTGTATACAAATTAAGATCGAACTTATCGATGTAGTATACCTTTACCAAAAAAAACTTTCGTGATTCATATACAATTTATACAGAATCAAACTTGTGTATGTATTGTGACAGTTATAACTGTATTAAGGGTTTTTCTGTGTCGAAAAACTTTTCTTCATGCTAAGGAAGAATCTCAGTACAGTTGACTTTTGGTAACGTGGCAACATGAATATATATTACACATGCAAACAACAAAAAATTCTAGGTTAGAAGCACGATTACTTGAGCTAAATTTGTTTCAATATTTATTATTTCAATGGTACTTCAAATATAATATTGAAATGATTATACAAATTGAACAAAATTCTGGTTTTAAAATGTTTTCTTAAAGGTTCACTTTTTCTCTCTTCTAAATTTGTAGTAGGTGTTAATACTTGATTTATTTAAAATAAAATATAATAATTTCAGTAATGAGTATTGCCTCCTTTATTAGTAATAACTTCATATGTCCTTTATAGAAAAAAACAAAGAATCGACGTAGTTCAATCATTTATAATAATTAAGTTATGAAGAATATGGTGTTTAGATTATGATATTAAATCCTGACCAATAGTGCCTATATGTCGAAACAAGTATCACTCACTATTGCGACATTGAAGAAACGAAATTGTCCTTATAAGTCAGATTATACCTTAATACACTTAAACCAAAACAAAGGCTGTTGGCAATGAAGTGCGGAAAAAAGTTTCCTATTTACACGGACCTGTCACATATGTGTTGACGAACCTATCAAACCCTTTTTCCTCATTTATAATGCCTTAATTTAAAAAAATCAATCTCGCCCAACGTGGGGCTCGAACCCACGACCCTGAGATTAAGAGTCTCATGCTCTACCGACTGAGCTAGCCGGGCGTTGTAATAGCGGAAAAAAACAGCTGTGCGTATCAAGGTGTTCTCAAACTAAGGATCCAATTTAAGATCATTCTAATTTAATAAAAACGAAAAAAAAAAATAATAGATCACACATTCATATTACAATTCTTTAGCTAAAATGCAGACCCACGAGAAATTTGAAAACATCGTTTCACATACTTTAAAGATAACAAACTTCATTAAAATGTGTTTATTTCTAAAGCTTCACAAAATATGAATTTTACTTTTGTGGCTTTTTAATAAAAAATGCCTCAGTGTAAGCATTGACGTACGAAATTATATTAATATTTGTACGAAATGTTGGTTTCAAGATTTTTCAAATATTTATGTTGAAATTATGATTAAAATTTTGCGTCCTGTTTGCCTGTTTATATTAATGTCAGAATAGGAATTGATAAATAAAAAAAATTGTCTTTCGCCCAACGTGGGGCTCGAACCCACGACCCTGAGATTAAGAGTCTCATGCTCTACCGACTGAGCTAGCCGGGCGTCGCGGCGGATGGGGAAATATGGCTCTCCTTGGGTTTAGGATCGTTGATAATTTTTAAAATCTGACAAGATTGTCACAACTTACAACCAATCTTTAAAATCAAAGAAAAAACGCATTTATATTTTTGTAAAATTTTCATATTGTTTTATACAGATTGTCTAGCAAGGTGCTGAACAATTTAATAAATAAAAATAGATTGACACAATTTACATATTTAATTGCTGTTAGATAAGTATGTATTTGTGTACTTTTTGTGAATGGTAAGATTTGTGTCGTTATTTTAAAGTTTAAATTTTGTTTTTTTGCAACCGGTGTTATAATGTAAAATAAGTTAAGTACAACAGTACAATTATTTTGTGTTTTTTTGTAAGCAAATATATGAAATTCTTCTTTGTTATCAACTTCATACAGTAAAGAACGAACACATTTTTTTGCCAAATAAATTTGTTAGGCGGGCATTTAATGTTTCTTATAAACAAGGTTTAAAATTAAAGAGTTGAAAAAAAAAATAAATTAAGGACTGACAAAAAAAGAACAGAAATATTGTTGAATATGTTCAAAGTTGGTAAATATGTTTAAATAATCAAAAAAATACTAAAACAGGTTTAATTTATAAGATTTTTATTTTAGTTGCGATCAGCTGCTATTTTGCTCCACATAAAGACTTTACCTCGGTTGTAATCAAAAATCATCAATAACAAAAATTAATTTATTTGAGTTACGTTACTAATCTACATTGTATGCTTAGAGAAAACTAAATTTCACTCTCTCCTGTTTACAGCTGTTAAATATAAAGTTGTTAATATAGATGTTTGTTAAGGGAAGCTTCACTGTATTATCTATTCTAAAATTGTCTAGCTGATTAGAATAATTGATTATTTTCGGGGCAAATCATCTGCCCGGCTAGCTCAGTCGGTAGAGCATGAGACTCTTAATCTCAGGGTCGTGGGTTCGAGCCCCACGTTGGGCGCAAATACTTTTTTGTTTTTGTTCTGCAAATGTAGACTGGATTTGTTGCTTGTTGTGTTTATCAAATAACATTTTTGTTTATCTTATATTGTGAGCCTACCCTAACTTATTTGGCCTTGTCTGCCACAGACGAATCGAGCTGCCTCTGGCAATGGAAATGCGTCTGAGTTGTGCACGTGTGTACATACTTAATGGTATGCTTTGAGGGAGGCGGTGCTCACTGAGTGTCCAACATAGACAATAAACAACAAACAATTTGTCTGCTTACAATTAAGCACTATGTCGCGTTTCTCCTACAATTTTAGCTTTTAAAATGTCGCAATGAACGACAAATATCAAAACGAATGAAGATTTATTGATGTGAGTTATAATAAAAATAATATAAAAAAGAATTTTACTTCAACAAATTTTTAATTAAATTTGTTGTTAAAGTTTTCAATATTTTACAATTATTCTACACTAAAATAATAATATTACTCCGTTTTATTTTCAATTTTGCTTTTATTTCGAAACAAATATGCCGCATTAGCTTGAACGTAGCGCAATCAAAAGCCGTCTGCCAGGCTGATTATCTGCCTGCTGTCTTCATATCCGTCCTTCTGTCTGAATACTGCCGTCTCTTGTTGTTCCCCCAATAACTCTCTATTTCTCTCCCTTGGTCGTTCTCACTCACACTCACTCTCTGCCCCAATGTCTGAGTCTGTCTCTGTTTCCATATACATGTATTTTGTTCTGTTTCCTTTTGCTCATTGTTTCGTTTTAATATTTTATAGCAAATTACTGGGATGTCGGGGGCGGTTGTCCCTCTGTCCGACTGTCTGGTTGTCAGAAGCGTCTGCACTGCACCCCTTTCCATCGCTTTCGATTTTGCATTGAGGTAGGCGCGTAATTTTATACATCATTTCCATTAGGAAGCAGCAAAATGTTCTACACAATGGGCACCTATCATCATGAAAACAATTACAAAGCCAGTACAAAGGGTAAAATAGAATAGCACAAGCAAAAAGAGTGTTGGAGTGAAGAACTGAAGACTACCAGCTGTGTGCCGGTTATAAATAAAAACTCATCACATCGAAATGTACAGTGGGGAGCAAAAGTGATTCCATGTTCAGAATATGCATGTTCAACCGCTCATAAAACGTAAACCAATGAACCAAATGAAACAAACTTTTTTTTTCTCGATTACTTATTCAATTTGTAAGAAATAGACTTAAATACTACAATAATACAAGAAGAAATGTAAGAGATAGAAAACAAAAACAAAAACAAGAGGCATGTACTCAGTTTTGCACCTTTTATGAAAAAATCTAAGGAAATATTAAATTAATATTTGGTCCAAAGACCCTTATTGTCTATTACATTTTTTATGCGCTCCGGCATACTCTTAACTAAGTTCTCAATAATTTCTTTCGGAATTTGGTTCCATTCAATCTCCACGCGTCTCCAGAGATCGTCAAGATTGCTTGGGGCCGATTGATATTGCCCGAGCCGTCGCTTCACAATTGACCATAAGTTTTCAATTGGATTGAGGTCGGGACTTTGAGCTGGCCACTCCATGACCTTAAAATTTTGTTTTGCCAACCATTCTTTAACTATTTTTGCAGTGTGCTTAGGATCTCCA
Organism: Drosophila niveifrons; assembly: GCA_035046325.1. Classification (NCBI taxonomy): domain Eukaryota; kingdom Metazoa; phylum Arthropoda; class Insecta; order Diptera; family Drosophilidae; genus Drosophila; species Drosophila niveifrons. The sequence goes on along the minus strand of JAWNOC010000004.1, from coordinate 167,314 downwards.
TCCTGTTGGAAAGTGATTTCTCCTTCAGGATAGGCACACTTATCGAGAAAATTGTGAAGATGGGTCTTTAAAATGTTTAAATAGTCCTCTTTTCTCATTATTCCATCAATTTTGTGCAACGGCCCAACGTGCCACCATGTGAAGCACCCCCAAGCCATTACATTTCCTCCTCCATGCTTCACGGTTTGCTTTACATGATGTCTCTGAAGCTTGTCACCGGGCCTATGCCAATAATATTGCTTGCCATCCGACTGGAAACGGTTAAACTTGGATTCGTCCGACCAGATAACACGTTTCCAGTCTTCTATAGTCCAGTTTTTGTGTTTCTTTGCAAATCGCAACCGAGCCTTAACATTTTTTTCTGATAGAGCTGGTTTATTTTTTTTAACAGAGGCGACATATCCAATTCTAGCTAGTGCTCTTCTAGCTGTCCATCGACTTACGGTTTTATTTAACTCCGTAGAAGCATTTTTTGGTGATAAATGCTTATCCTTCCTCATGTTGGACATCATAAGTCGAGCGTCAGAGTCCGTTAGAAGACGGGGGCGACCATTCAACACACTTTCGGAACTAACATTTTGTCTTTTTTTCACCTTGACCACCACTGACTGACTAATTTTCAGCTTTTCAGCAATTGTGCGTGTCGAACAGCCACTTTTAGTCATGAAAACAATACTATTTTCGGTATCTGCTGATAGCTTCTTCATTTTACAAATATAAGTTGGCGACTAATTTCTTAATTCATTAAAATTTACTTTGAACTATAAGAAATGTGCGACTTTCTGAATTATAACAACGAATAATGCATGAAAAAGACATAAAACAGTAAATCTGCAAGTATTTTGGTGAGAAAAAGAAATAGGGAGAGCAAAAACAAGTGCGAATAACGGAAGGTGCAAAACTGAGTACATGCATCTTATTTTTGTTTTTGTTTTCTATCTCTTACATTTCTTCTTGTATTATTGTAGTATTTAAGTCTATTTCTTACAAATTGAATAAGTAATCGAGAAAAAAAAAGTTTGTTTCATTTGGTTCATTGGTTTACGTTTTATGAGCGGTTGAACATGCATATTCTGAACATGGAATCACTTTTGCTCCCCACTGTATGTGCATCGAGTCGTATAGAACCTCTCGCTGTATAGGGACATACCGTATTGGACACGAGCTGCCACCAAGCCCGGCTAGCTCAGTCGGTAGAGCATGAGACTCTTAATCTCAGGGTCGTGGGTTCGAGCCCCACGTTGGGCGAGGATAAATTTTTTGTTTTGAGAAATGCTTATAATTCTCACTTTTGTTTTATCGACAACATATATTCAAAAACTTCATGACATAAATTTGACAAACAGAACACAACTGGCCCATTAGCTCAGCTGGTTAGAGCGTCGTGCTAATAACGCGAAGGCCGCGGGTTCGATCCCCCCATGGGCCAAGTTAAAAAAATTTTTTTTTTTTACAAAATTTTGTTCCTAAATTAAAAAAAATTAAAATACAACGATAATTATACAACAATACGTGTATAATTTTGTTCTTTAAGTTATTATTAAATTTATATATTATTATTTTTGTCGAGAGATATGAAATGTATAATAAAAAAAAAGTAACTATGGCCCATGGGGGGATCGAACCCGCGGCCTTCGCGTTATTAGCACGACGCTCTAACCAGCTGAGCTAATGGGCCCTGTTGAAACACTGCGGCTTAGAAGCTCATTTGAGAATCTGTAGAATATATTTACAAAAAATACAAAAATTTCCTTGCTTAATATACCCGCTACGGTAAAAGGGTATTATAACTTTGTGCGGGCATGTATGTATGTATGTAACGGGCAGAAAGAAGATTCTCCGACGTTATGAAGTATATATATTCTTAATCAGGATCAACAGTCGAAATGAAATAGCAATTTCCTTCTGCCCGTATGAACGCCTATATCTCAGAGACTATAAGATATAGATGTTTTTTAATTTTTTTCGGACTGCACTTGTCAAGTTTTTTTCGTATAACAAGCTTAAATATTCACGAGTTTTGATTCATACAATAATATCTATAGTCTTCTTGAAAGTTTTGTTGCGATTAGATAAAAAATGTCAAAGATATTAAAGAAATCGTCTACGCACAAAGGGTTGCTTTGGCTAACAATCTGGTATATTTTGGACTCTCATAGGTATATCTTGAATATGGATTGCCTTTGATATTTTCAAAGTATTTTTGCGATTTATTAATTTGGTATATATTTTCTCATCCAAATATTATTTAAAAAATGCTATGTCTTGAAATCGTTAAGGTTGACTTCAAAGTCCTTGGAGAGGAAAGTGCAGTGTAATGTCGTTAATTGCAACACTATTTAATCACACAACGAAATAATTCTTAAAAAAAAAAAATATATATATATATATTGCTAAAACTTGTAAAAAAAATTTTTAGCAAAAGGGATACTACCTGGCCCATGGGGGGATCGAACCCGCGGCCTTCGCGTTATTAGCACGACGCTCTAACCAGCTGAGCTAATGGGCCTTGATAAACCGTTATTTCAAAAGTATTATAAAAAATATTTCAAACTGAGATTTAAATAATCGTAAGTTAGTTGATTAATACAAAATTAATTTATTCTTAATACAAAAAAGGTTATTCCATTGGCCCATTGAAAGAAAAATTTTTATTCAACCAAAAGTTAGTAAAAAATATTTTTTTTAAATCTAAAAACAATTAAAAAAATAAATATATTTAAATATATATTTCACTTATTATTTTTTTATGATACTTCATCGATACAACTATTAGTAGACTAACAATGACTGAAAAACTATCCAAAAAAACACTTTCTGGCCCATGGGGGGATCGAACCCGCGGCCTTCGCGTTATTAGCACGACGCTCTAACCAGCTGAGCTAATGGGCCCTGTGGTCGCCATCTTGTTTAAAGGACTATTAGAGCATAAATATTTTTAATCAACCAAAATATAGAAAAGAATAGAGCTCTTTGAATCTAAAAAAAAAGAAAACTTTAAAATAGGGAAAATTTTGTCTTTCACTTCTTTTTTTTTATTGATAATTTGTATTTATCATATTAGTAAACTAATATCGATTAAAAAACTAACCAAAAAAACACCTTCTGGCCCATGGGGGGATCGAACCCGCGGCCTTCGCGTTATTAGCACGACGCTCTAACCAGCTGAGCTAATGGGCCATGTGGTCGCCATCTTGTTTAAAGGACGCCATCTTGTTTAAAATAAAATTTTGGAAAAAATCTTTTTAAAATCTAAAAAACCACAAATAAAATGTTTTATGACTTTCACGTATTCTTTCTTTATTGATAATTCATCGTTGCAACTATTAGTAAACTAACAAAACTAAACCAAAAAATAACTAATCCAAAACTAACCAAAAAAAAATCACTTTCTGGCCCATGGGGGGATCGAACCCGCGGCCTTCGCGTTATTAGCACGACGCTCTAACCAGCTGAGCTAATGGGCCTGACGATCGACCCTAAAACAGATGCCTTGCTGGTCTTTCCGGTTGAAATTTCTGTTGATAAAATAGTCAACTTACCATTATATTCTATAAATACTTGTTGGCCCGGTTAATCTAAAGGGGTCTGAAGTATTTTGTGTTTAATTATTGCACGATTGCCCGTCGCAACGTGTTATAAATAATGTTTAAGTCGCATTATTAATTGACCGGATCGATTGATTATAATTTGCACAACGCGAACTGCAATGAAAAAGGAATGAAAATTAGTTTCTAATGATTGGCTGGGCAAAACGAGAGCAAGAAGAATGAGAGCGGGAGAGTATGTTGAAGCGAATTGCATCAATGAAACCAAAACGAAAAACTAATGAAGAAATACAAATAACACGAAATACAACAGCTACAAACAAAAAATAACAATAAAAAAAAAATATGGTGTAGACTGAAAAATGTATGCCTCTCGTACGTAGATAATGCGAGAAATCAAGTGAAGTGTGTGTGTCTGCCTGTGTGTGTGTGTGGAAGTAGAGGAGCAGACGCAATACATTTTCTGTGGTGTAGGTTAGGGCAAGGCAGTGTCCTCTCACTCGCTCGCACTCGTGCATTCGTGCTCACAAACGCACACACACTTACACAAGAGAAGAGTGTGCGAGGTGGAGCGAAGGAGAAGCACAACACAGACAGCTGCATGGCCGAGTGCACTAGCAGCGACTGAGGCAGAGACAGAGAGCTTCAATAGGCCGCAGCAACTTGCAATTTTACAAGAATGAGCGTAGAAACGTGCAGAGACAGAGATAGAGTAAAAAAAGGGTCGATGGAGGCGTGCTGGCGACTAAGTGCAGTGGATAGGAAAGGGTGCGGGGAGCATTGAGGTAGGGACGACCGACAACACGGACACAGGCACAGGCACAGGCAAAGGCTGACAGTCGACAGTCGAGCAGGCATCGCATGGTCCGATGTCAGGGGCATGAAGTTGCAATGAAAATGAAATTGCAAGCGGCGCGCAACGTTGCAAATGTGATGGGGGAACTGGGGAGGATTGGAGAGGACGGGACAGACATAGAGTTAGTATGTATCTGTAGTCGGCTGTGTGTTTGCGTGTGAGAGTGTGTTATATTTAGTTACTTGTGTCTGGTTCTTATACTGCATGCTATGTAGCAATTTTAGATATGTATCTGCAAGATACATTCGCAGCCTGGCCCAAGCACCAGAACCAAGCAGCAAACCAACCAACACCATTTTTTCTTTCATTCTTTTCTTTTCTTTACTTGATTTTCTGCGCTATTTTCGCTTTCAACGAAGCTGCAACCTAAAATGGTCGACGCTATTAATGCTCCAGACAAGTTTTCGATTGAGCAGGTTAATGGGGCTATGGGCTATGAATAAAAGAGAATTCCGCCTCAGCATTTATCTACCAAATCGCCATAAACAAGCCTACAGATTTAAGCGCCTTTGAGATCAAGATTTTGCAAAGTTTATCGACATAGTTACCAACAATCTTACATCTAGAGAAAGACAAAACAAGCAATACATGTGTGTAAAAAGTTAACTACTCAAGAACTATACTAGTTTCCTTTGAAACTTTAAAGTGAAGAGCAAAGCTATTTGCTCAAACTACATTTCAGTAATTTATTTGTCTCTAAAACAATTGTAAAAGTTGAAATTGCACATGCGTCCTAGGGCAGCTTATCTATGAAATTGTAAAGCTTTTCTTTCAGCAAACTTGTAATGATTTTAGACATTTTACTAAAAACTTTAACTAAATATGTAATAATTCAATTTTCGGTTTAAAAATGTATTTAACTTGCAGTTTATTACTGTTTAAATGTTATAAATTATTCAAATTTAGTTGGGGTTATAATAATGGGTTATACATCATTTAAACCATTAGGCAAAATAAAAAATGTTTGTTTTTTTTAAACCTTATTTTTCGAATAACCAATTATATTTTTTGACTAATCAATATGTACATTGCACAATTTCTCTTAGATTTCTTCGTTTCCATTTATATTATTTCTTGGAAACTTGAAAATTTTAAATATTTAACGATGACATTTTTTTTGTATTTTAGAATTAGGCAACGCCTAATGAAAACTTTATAATATCATGGCGAAATATTTTTTTTTCGAACTCAATTTCAACTTCAACAACTTATTATACGTGATTGACAGAAAGTATGTATTTTATCATTTTTAAATAAATTTGTATTATTATAGCCATGTTATGAACTTCACAAATAGTCAAGTCGCAATTTTATTTTCTATCGTTGTACATACATATGAAAATATCTAAGTGATGTCTTTTTAAGCAATTCACTTTGGGGAAAGTGCTGTGTGAGAAAGAGTCCAAACAAAGTTCAAGAAGTTTTCTTCTAATCTGTATATTCGACGTCCATCTAAATTAAGGGTATTAATATTTGTTGCCAATTGAACTTCTATGTTGCGGATTAAATTGAGCCCATATAGTTATAGAGTTCAACAGCAATAACATCTATATGAAAACGCTAATGTATATAATTTGATGACAATTGGAAAATAAATGGTAATTATTCAAGAAACAATTTAATACAAATCAGGTGTGATTCTAGCAGTTAATTTGCGCACTGTCTAATAGACTGTCTATCGTTTTTTTTTAAATACTTTACAATAATTATATATAACATTTTATCTTAATTATATATGGTTTTATAAAATTCAGTATTACTTTGCCACATTTACAAATTTTAATAGGAAATCTGATCGTACTTTTGGAAACTTAAGTTCTAACATGTTGAATATGTAAATGTGGAGCGGGTATCTCATAGTCGAGGTTACTTTTTTGCGGCGTTCTCACTTATTATTGCTGGCATTAGGGAAGCTGACAAAGTAATCATTCAAACTATGCCAATTTGGATGTTGTGTTGGTAATGTAGGGAATATGTATGTACATATAAAGTACGTTGTGTGTAGTACATATTTGTCTACATCATTTTGATATGTACACACTGACGCCGACATTTGTGGGCCGGCACGGCACGGCTCGGTACGTTTGTCAAAAGGGAAGTCAACAATTCTACCAGACTATTTTTATGTGCTACGGCGTTTTATTGTACTATGGCAAAGCAGGCAAAACAAGTCGCCAAACGAGTTAGCGGCGAGCTGGAGAACCAAAAGATGGAGATGCCGACGAAAAAGCGAGATAGACTCAATGACAGAGAAAGAGAGGTGGAGACAGAGAGAGAGAGATGGTGTGAAGGCAAGAGACAAGAGGGTGGATAGAGGCAGCATCAGCAGGTCGCTCGCTTGGCGCTTTTCGCTGCCAGTGTGTATGGGAGGCCTACAAACATAAATACACACATACGAACTCAACTCAAATGCACAAACACAAGCACACTCGCACCGAAACAGAGCTAGCGTCAAAGCAACAACAATGTGACAATGTGTCTTATGCCTTGATTACACGTATCGAGAAAATACAAACGCAGTGAGAAAAGAGTGTGGCGAACACATTAGTAAATGCGGGTAAAAACAAAATTAAAATTAATTGTCGAATATATAGTAAAATTTCGCATTAAAACTAACAAAACTGTTCCTTAAGCGAATCACGCGACTCTTTCGCCAACATATTCGCTTTAAAATTCGCTATTTGACGAACCAGGCACTGTCGCTTGGTACGTGCAATCAAGGCATTATAGTTGTAGGCAGAGGCAAACGCAAGAGAGATCCACACACAGACGCAGACACACACGTGTAGAAATCAACATATCATATCCTACACATACAAACTGAACAAGTACACACGTACGCGCCACATACACACGTACGTATATGTAAATGGAGAAACGACAGCTAAACAAACAGCAAAAACAACAACGATGAAAACAACGAACGGCGTCTCTGTTTAGCCCTAGCCCCAATCTTTGAGCTTTTCGCTTTTACGCTTTGCCTTGTGCTGTTTCTCGTTCTTCTTCATGTTGTTCTTGTACATTTCGTTTCATTTCGTTTCGTTTCGTTATGGGGAGCAGAAGCAGACGATGAAAACAAAAAAGTATGTGAAAAAACAGAATAGGCAACTCATACAAAACACATAAAAGCCGAAGAAGAATAAGAGATACATCAGCATCAGGATGGCGAAGGGAGGCGGGAAATGGGGAGTGTCGGCTACACTTACCAAAACAAACGACAGTTAAAGAACTTCGCTTATTATTTGTACATATTTGCATTAATTCTTATTTAATATACATAATTATTTCTATATGTATTTATGTATTTATTGCACACGCACTCACATTCACTCACGACAAACACTGGTAGAATATACTCTCTTTTATTATTATTATTACTTGTTATAAACAATTTGGCGTATGTATGTATTAATTATATATTTTTTTGTTGCTCCGAGATTCTTCTTTCTATTTTGTTGTATGCTTTTGGTTTTGCTTTTGCTTACGTCGCGCGCACGTAAACTTTTCAGCGTCCAATGGCTTGTCGGTCGTGTTTTTGCGTCGTCACTGAACTGCACGCTTTGAGTGCCAAAGAGAGACTAAACCAAATTATTGTTGTTGACGCCAACCGCCAAGTGGCGCTGTTGCAGACAACATTGTGTCTTTGCATCGGTGAAGTACGAAAGAGTAAAGCCGTAGCAATGCTATGTCGTTAATTCAAAACCATTAGACTATAAATTAATTGATAAATTTACATTAATAATACTGTTTCTCAGTTCACATTATTTTATAATTCAAGCTTTTATTTATTAATGTTTGTTTGACTTTAATGGCGTTTCTTAAACACAGCTGTGTTGCACTGCTTGTTGAACTGCTCGTAGGGCTGACATGAATTGATTTTCTAGTTCTGAACTGCTTGAATTGTATATTTCGTATCAGCCACGATTAACACCAACGGTCCTGTGGCGCAATGGATAACGCGTCTGACTACGGATCAGAAGATTCCAGGTTCGACTCCTGGCAGGATCGAGTTTCTTTTTTCTATAAATTAAATTAATTTTCAATTAAGATCGCCTCATTTCCTCTACTTTAATTTTTTCATTGTTATTAAAATTCTTTTGTTAAAAATATTGATTTTAATTAAATGATCATTGAAGCGGACTGACTGTCAAATTATGTTTTTGAAGCGGGTAAGATTATCGGTCCTGTGGCGCAATGGATAACGCGTCTGACTACGGATCAGAAGATTCCAGGTTCGACTCCTGGCAGGATCGGAAGGTTATTTTTTGTTTTATATATTTTTTCTCACATATGAATTTTTTAATTCTATTTGCAATTGTTATTTTAATGTGTTGCGACTGAATAATAACCAAAGTAAAACAATTTTATTTGATTTTACAATTAGATTGTATTTTTGATGGTGTATTTTCTTACGGTATACAACCATCCCATATGGTCTAGTGGCTAGGATATCTGGCTTTCACCCAGAAGGCCCGGGTTCGATTCCCGGTATGGGAAACTAAATTTTTTGTCTATTTTTTATTTACATTTGTTGGGAACATTGAATAAAGGCGAAAACTTGTCTTAAATTAACAGCTAGAGAACACGTGATTTATAAATTGTACCACTACTGCTTGTAAGTACGTAAATAATTTAATGGACGGTTGTTATATAAATACATATTTTCGAACTTGATTTTTCTTTGTTCTTTTACTTTTCGTCCATCAATGAATGAAGTAAACATTTCTTCGATTACAAGTTTTCGCTATTATGCAGATCAAGATGGGAAAAACGGAATTCTGAACACACACGCACAAAACTACTTGCAGTCCTTCAAATGGAATCAGCATTCGGATGTCACCTTAAATGTCCTTGGCGTGCAATTGCATACGCAGCTGACGCGAACTGATTTGGTAGTCGCCCTTAGCTGCAAGCTCTTAACGTTTCTGCTGTTTAGCATAAAGCGACAGCTACACATAATCCACACAACTCCACATGACGCCACTTTATTTGCTCTTAGCCACCGCAGTTTAACTTTGCCATTGAGCCACAGGCTAAAAGTCCCTCTCCCTGTTGGCCACTCCCTGTGCAAGTGTATCACGTGTAATCCGACAAGCTCAATTGGAAAAACACGTCTTGCAGGTTATGTTTTTTTAGTTTTAGTTATTTGTTGTAACGCATGAATTGTATACATAGTTGATAAAGTTTTTTTTTTTTTTGTATTAAAAATTAATATATGTAAATTTACATAGTAAATGAAAAATTTAAAAAAAAGTCACGATCCTGCCAGGAGTCGAACCTGGAATCTTCTGATCCGTAGTCAGACGCGTTATCCATTGCGCCACAGGACCGGTTGGTTGCGAGATGTCAAATGCTGGTTTTCTGACACAACCGGTTTGGTAACGAGTTATTGATTTTTGATAAAATACTCTTTCCGAAATTTTTTGGTTTGTTTATTTATTTTTATGTAAAATTAATATCAAACAACAAAATGTTGCAGTAAATTGGGCTCATTATAAAAAACTCATTTTATTGTATGATTCTTGTAAGCACTGTATAGATTTATGTGGTTTTTTGTTTATATTTTGGGTTTTAAACCTTTGCGCAAAGCTTAACAAAAAAACAAGAAATACTAAAAATATTATAATGGAATTAAAAAAAACTAAGTAAGCATTTTCAAATAAAATGTATTTTTAAGGTACTTTATGCTTACCATTTTATAATTTGTTTGAATATAATCGACTTCTGTTTTTTTTTTTTCTTATCATTTTCACAGAATCAAAGTTTACCCAAATTATACTATAATTAATCAAGAGCTTTAATTTTCGCCTTTGTCAAAGCAAACTAAATGATTTATACATATTTTCAATTTGAAAGCATACAATTGTGTTATTTGGCACCAAATAATCGTGAGTTTACATTTTTACATATGATAGACTTTTAAAAACACCATGACAATATTAAGAATAGTTTTAGCGTGATTAGCGTGATAATTTAATAAACTTTTTAATAATATGTTCAACAAGTAGTTTCCATTAAATCTACTATATCACCGATGTCTTTGCCATTTTTCATCGAACCTTATGTTAAAATTTAATGAACATTTCCGATGAACGTTTCTAATTCAATTTAGCAATAAAAGGCTTTATTTTGTATTTAAGCAATCTTCGAATCAAATTGAGTATCTTGTCATTCTTCACAACAAGTCAGTTTGCATAGTCTAACTGAAAAATATTCAATATTTTGTACGATAAATCAAAAGAAAAAAATATTCTCGATCCTGCCAGGAGTCGAACCTGGAATCTTCTGATCCGTAGTCAGACGCGTTATCCATTGCGCCACAGGACCATGCGACTGTTACCGTCGCAAACACATTAATTGCTGCATACTGATTCTGAATGCCGCAACTGTATTATCGACTTTAGCAAGCAGTGTAAAAATATGACAAGCAAATTGTTCAAACTTGCTTTACGGGTTGGCATTTTAATAAAGGCTTTCGTACCAACAACTTTTATAAACTAGTCATGCATGTTATTAACTTATAATTTGAATATTCAATAGCTTAGCTATATTATGTGCGTAAACAAATCTAAAGTGTTGTGGTTTAGTTCGGTTATTTTCACCCTCATAAGCATCTCCCATATTGTCTAGTGGTTAGGATATCCGGCTCTCACCCGGAAGGCCCGGGTTCAATTCCCGGTATGGGAAACTTGTTAAGAGAAGTTTTTTTTTTTATATTTTTGTCATATATTATATAGATACGTTATCTATCGCGTCTAGATTTTTTTTGTTTATTAAAAAAGCAAAAATAGTGTGTTTAAATGTGTGTGTGGCACGCCATTTGTTTACATTTGTATGAAGACGCGTTTCGTTTGTTAGAAGTCATTCAGTCTAGTATTTCTAGCCGCAAACCAAACGCTGATTGTGTTTTGTCAAGTCATTCACTATAGGCAAAAAGCAAAATCTGGTTATTTGCCTCGTCCCAATGAGCTGTGCAATTTTTTGCTTATCATGTGCGACTACCCTGACCGACAGACCCAACTGGGTGGGATTTAAAGCGCTCGTTCTAACGATGCCACCCAGAGTCGATCAGTGCCGTTGCGACAGTAAACATGTCTACTGAGGTTTTATTGTTGATCGCCACATTGGTGATCATTTTCTACATATGGCAGAGGCGGACTTACAACTATTGGCAGCGCTTGGGAGTTAAAAGCATTACAGCGTCGCCAATTTTTGGTAATACGCGTAAATTTCTAACTGCCAAAGTGTCGTTCTTCGAGCAAATTAATGTTCTGCATAATACGCCCGGTTTCGAAAAGGAGCCTCTGATAGGGGTTTATTTAATGCATCGTCCTGCTTTGATTATCAAGGACCTGGAGCTCATTAAGACGGTGATGATCAAGAAGTTCAATTACTTTACCAATCGTGCGCTCCAAACTGATCCTCATCGCGATCCCCTTGGCTACAACAATCTGTTCTTTGTGCGCAATCCCGAATGGAAAGATCTGCGCAACAAGATCTCACCAGTTTTCACCACTGGCAAGATCAAGCAAATGTATCCCCTGATGGTGGAGGTAAATTGTGCATTATAATGTTATATACCAAACATCTCTTTAATTTACCTCAATCGTAGATAGGCCATGATTTGGAAACCTATTTGGCAAAGCTGCCTGAGAACTCGACTCTGGCAATTAAAAATGTCTGCGCTCGTTTTACAACCGACTTGATTGCCACAATTGCGTTTGGAGTCAAAGCGAATTCGCTGAGTGACATGAAGAGCGAATTCTTTAGCTACAACAAGGCGATCTTCGATATCAACTGGAGTCGAGGCTTTGACTTTACCATCATCTTTATGCTGCCAGCTTTGGCCACGTTGGCACGCGTCAAAGTCTTTTCGAAGAAAACATCCGATTTCATTCGTCGCAGCTTGAGCTATGTGCTGGAGGAGCGAGAGCGAACTGGTGTGTTGCGTCGCGATCTCGTCGACGCTTTGCTGGCCATGAAACGTGAGGCTGTGGATCAGGCTGATAACAAGGCCAATCAGCTGGATTATTTGGTTGCCCAGGCAGCCATCTTCCAGACAGCTGGCTTCGAGACGAGTTCATCCACGATGACAATGACGCTGTTTGAGCTGTCGCATAACACTGCGATCCAGGAGCGTTTGCGTTCGGAGATCATCGAATACTTTGGCGATGGCAATCACATTGATTACGAGCGCATCCAGGAGATGCCTTACCTCACTCAGGTGGTGAACGAAACTCTCCGCAAGTATCCCATTGTTGGCTATGCGGAACGTGAATGTGCTCAGCCCAGCAGCGGAGAACGCTTCACCTTGGCGCCTTACTACGATCTCGAGTTGCCAACTGGAACTCCAGTCTATATTTCTACCATTGCCATACAACGTGACGAACGCGTAAGTTTCTTTATTATCCACAATAGTATATTCTTATTTATAGCTATTCTTCCATATTCTTCAGTACTGGCCAGAACCTGACAAGTACGATCCCGAACGTTTTGCTCCGGAGAATCGTCACAATCTGAACCAGGATGCTTACATGCCCTTTGGCATTGGTCCTCGCAATTGCATTGGCATGCGTTTGGGTCTCTTGCAAACCAAGTTGGGTCTGGTCCATTTGTTGCGCAATCATCGTGTGCTCGCCTGTGAAAAGACCAAAAAATCGATCGAATTTGCGCCCATGGCTGCTGTGCTCATTCCCAAAGATGAAGTCTTCCTAAGACTGGAAAGAGCCTAAAGAGTGCTTGAAATCTTGTTGAGTATGCCTCAGCGTGAAAGCTACTATTATTTTGTATCAAAAAAACAAAAAAAAAAAAAAACACTTCAAAGCTAATAGAACATTGCAAAAAGCAAGCTTTAACTATTTACTGAACATTTTAGTAGAAAATTTTAGAAGGAATTTGTTTACCTAGCATTAACTTCATTCAGCTTTCAACGCAACTAAAAAGTAAACTAAAATATAATAACATTGCAAACACAATGCTTTACTTAGGAGAATTACTTATGAAAATTGATACTTTTTGAGAACAATCAACTTTCTTCATAACTAAAAAGGCACTTAAAATAAAACATTGTAAATAGAAATAATACATAAGGCTTTTAATATTTTATATTGAATACAAAAACTTTGCAGGTTGATTTGCTTAGGAAAATTATTTATTAAAAATAGGATCACAAAGAAAAAGCTAAGAGTTAACCGAAAGAGTAACTTGAAATAGAAAAGTTATTTACTAAAGAAAGCTAAAACTATTTACTGAATATTAAATATGAAAAATGGTTTACTTTTAACATACAAATAATATATTTAAAAACTTAGTTTTTTTAAAGAAAGTTTTGAAAATCTATTGAATGTTACTGGGAAACAATTTGAGAGGTATAAACAATACTTCAAAAAAATTGATTTAATTTAAGTGGCACTCTTAGAAAGGATTTGAATGAGTATGAAATTAAAATCATGATAAGCCGAGTGGTCAAAAAATGTGCTTATCTTTGATGTGATTGCGAAAAGTTAATGAGGAACTTTGATTGTTTTATAATCTTATCTTCACAAACCTATGTTTACTATAAACAACACTTCAATTTTGGAAAGACGGGCGAATGTAGGAAGATTTGTTATATATCATAAAGAACTGAGACTTTATTAAATGAAATTGATTTACTAAATCCCAAGTAGAATATAGAAAATTTGTTCAGTTTCGGTTCTTATTCTCTCTTATTTTTTTCCGCTTTAACTTAAGTTAGTTATAATTGTAATAATAAGTAATTTTTTTTATATTTGCTTTAGAAAATATTACAATAAGTCAAAAATGGAATATAAAATGAAAATGTTAAATATGCGCAAAATTGTTATTTATTTACTAAGAAGCCTGTTCATTCTTATTTCTTGGGTCACTTCGATATAGGAAAATTCGAAGTGATGAAAAAAGTAAAAACTATTTATAAAGTCAAATCATAAAGTACATTTACATACGAGAGTGATAGCTTGATTAAGTGTACTGTAATCGCAATTTCTCATTTAATAAATTGATGCTTGAATGCATATATTACGTATACGACGGGTGAGCTGCAACCTTGCACAAGGTATTACAATGACTGAAAGTATTAATGGCAGATTAGTTAATCAATCAAATACAAATTCAATGACAGCGTAAAAGTTGTTTAAGAAAATGTGTTGCAATCGTGCAACATCGTTTAACCTTGCCCTAAGTAGCTGCTGCGTGACACGCGAAGGATGTCCCGTGGACAATTATCCTTCAGGGTAACTGTGTGTGTGGGGGGGGGGGGGGCAACCTCGAAGCAAATGTGTCTTAATGGGGAAGCCGCAACTGCAACTGCGGCAGCTGTTGCCGCAAAACATCGCTTGCAACAATTGTTGTAACAGCAAAAAGTTTTGACGGATAAAAAGCTTGCGCTTTCCGGCAACAACTGCGAGTCCTTGTAATATCCCATGTACTCTGCTTGTTGTTGTTGCTTTATTACTGCACACACACACACACACACACTCAGCAGCTGAAGCTGTGTGTGCACTTAACGCACTTAATACAATTGTCAATTTACTCAGCGCAATGTCGCATGAACGAGACTTTTAAATGCATCAGAGGGAGAGAGAAGGGAAGGGAATGAAGCTGACTTTACTCACTTAGCTGTTAGTTAGCTTAACCACGTAATGCTCACATAACGCCACTAATTATAGATGCGTTGACTGCTCGACTGGCAGTACGTGTATTTATTACTTTGTAATGGGGAATCAGTTTTCATATCTCGATTTAAATAAAAACAAATAAGAAAAGTACATTAGAGTGTGCTCGACTGTGAGATATCCGCTAGCTATTTTGAATAAAAATTTAAAATATTAACATTTAAAATATACCATAGCGTGCAAAATATTCCAGATTGTCAGATAAAGCAACTAAGACCCGTAATAAATAGTCGTTTTTCCCATACAAAAGTAGTTCTTAAATAAATTTCAAAATATATTTATCAAATTTACTGGAATCATAAAGAATATATTTATTGTTTAGTGTGCCAAAAACAAAGACACTAGCTTTCAACTTTAATCGATTTCCAAAACAAATTTGATCAGTGTGCAAACAAAAAAATAGTGTTCAAACAAATTATAGGTCTATCTCATATAGTCTCTGAGTTCTAGGTGTTCATAAGAACAGAAGGACAGACTAATATGGTTATCTCATCTCAGCAGTTGACGCTGATTAAGAATTTATATATTTGGTAGGATCAAGGATGCCTCTTTAAGTACATTTTCTACCGGCAAAAAGTTATAATACCCTTCTATACTATGCATAGCAGGTATTACAATAATTGAGCAAAGGGCAGTTATTATTTGCATAGGCAAATTGACAGACTAATAAGCACAATCTATGTGTCGCTTTATCGAAAATACTATAATTCAGCAAAACAACAGCTCGTCTTCATATTCACTTACTAATTATCTTTTCAAACGCGATGTGGGCTTGTCTCGGAGTGTGTCAACCGTAACTAGAATAATTATTGAAATTTGTGTTTCATTGTATTTATAGTAACATTTGTAGTTAAATAAAATTCCCATTATAAAAGAATTATTGGTGTTAGATTATGACTGGCTTGCTTAAAGTTAAAACTAATAAATTTTGTTTTGTCAAATTCGCATTGTTTTCTAATCTTTTTTATGTGATAATAATAATAATACAAACTTAGATACGTTATTAAGATACAGAAATACATTTCTTTCATATTTATTTTTAAAACAAATTATTTGCTGCTTGAGCGGAGTAACGAAATACGAAATAAAATTAGGTGAATTTATATTAAATTTGCACTTTAAATAATAAATGAAGGTATTTCAATGTTCAACAATTAAGTTAAATAAAGGGAAATAAGCTAATTAAATTTAAAGTAAAGTAGAGCATGAAAAATATGGTTTTGACTGAATTTACACATTGTTAGAGTTAGAGCTTCTCTTATTTTATCAATATTGCATTGAGAATGTTGTCATTGGATACATATATGTTGCAGGTGAATTGTGATGGAAATATAAGAGGGACATGTTAAAATAGTTGAGAGGATGGCAAGGATAACAAATGAGATAAGAATAAAATTTAAAAAAGTGAAAAGTAAAACAAAAAGTTGTTGAACGATGCCAACAACACGCGGTGTTCCCAAGCGGTCCCCCATCTAAGTACTAACCGCGCCCGACGCTGCTTAATTTCGGTGATCGGACGAGAACCGATGTATTCAGCGTGGTATGGTCGTTGGCGAAAGACGCATGCTTAGTGTAGCATTTTGTATTTCAAATGACAAGTATTTTTGTACTGCGAGTAATGAAGTGAAATATACAACCGCATTTACATATTTATGTTGTTTGATGTGCTGTGTTTAATGTTTGTTGATGTGATTACAATTATTTACAAACCTATAAATATATGTTAATTCGAATGCCTTCTTTTTTTTGCTTCCTGATTAGTTTCAGTTATGGTAAATAACACTCGAAATTAATAAAATCACCACTCTTAATAATTATGGCCCAAACATAAACATTTCTTTTACCTGTGTTGTTATAGTACTATTTTGTTCTTGCTGTACTGGTTCGATACTTAAATAAAGAAGCTTTAATTAAAAAACCACTCTTAATTATTTTTGTTTATTTGTTTTACTAAAATTTAAAAAACTTACTTTTTTCTATAAGCTGTACATATTTTTTTCTCTACTTTTATTTACATTCTGTCTATATTAACATTAAGTAAATTGTATAATTAATATTATAATTCACAGAAATAGCAGTTATCTATAAATCTGTTGCTTGAAGTTTAAGTCTTCTTAGTATTAAATTGTTGTCAACTAGACTTATGAATTAGAATTGACAATTTGTCGCAAAGTTTTTGATTGGTAACGCTGAAGTATCTCATTAATTATATTTGTATAATACATACAAACTGCCGTTTTTGCCATATAAAACCATTTCTTATTACACATCCTTTGCCTAAGCAAGCTCTACTTTCTTTTCATTTATTTATTGTGTCTTGCCTTGACACTCACTATGAAACCATAACTTTTTTCTGCTTGCTTGTCATCTGAAAATTCAAACAATTTTTAGAATTTATAAAAGTATCTATTGATTATGAATCTATTATCACAGTTTCTGAGTCGAACATTTTATCAGCATTTTAAATTATAGCATGTGCATAGTTCCTCAGGCAAAGCTTGCTCTACTTGACATTCATTTATTTTTATTGCATTAGCCACTGACTGTCAAACCCTAATTTTCCTGTGCTTGCTAAAAGTTTTTAGCCAAATCACTGCAAGAAAATCCAATGTTTCATTAAGATTTTATCGCTCTTTTGTGCTGCTACCATATTATTAGTTTCTTTTTTGTGTTTCTAGTCAATGTCCCGTCAAAGCAAGGGACATTAGCGAGGGTCGCTTCGTTTAATTAACAAATTCTTTGATGTAGCACAAGGTTCTCTGGGATAAAGTTTCCAGCTAATTAGAAGTATAGTTTGTCCCCCTTTTCTCTTTCTCACTATCTCCAAATGATGCAATTTGCGTGTTTATTAATTTTATGTCAATTTGCATGCAATTTTGCGCTCAAGGCGAAGCTTTATCTGCTCAGTCGCATTTTTAGCTTTTATGATGGCTAATCTAGCGGAATGAAATGCATTGCACACTGCCTTAATTAAAACTAATGACCAACCCAGTTATGCTCAGCAGGTGAAACTGCATCTCGCTTCTCACCATCAAAGCAACTTCCCAACAAATCCCCAACGTTGCGCCAAAAACTTCAAATTGTCTTCAGCTGAGTGGATTTTGTTGTTCGATGGCTTTGAAACTGCAATTCAATAAAAATAAATACGTCGAAAGACACTCGAAGGTAGAACAATACATATATGTTGGCTAGAACACTAATTATGACGACTTACACATACCCTAAGATGTCATAGAAAAGAAACTTTTAAATTTCGAATAAGTGCAAGCAACATAAAAACTATTTTTAAAATTTAAGTGTGTTACCGTCATAGATACATATTTCCATCGAAGTTGCATTTATCTCTCGGGTTCTTCCTTTTTTAATAGTAATAATAATATATGTATTTAATAATAACTATCTAAAAAATATATACGCAATTTTGACATACATAGTGGGACATTAATCTAATAAATAGAAAGTTTGTCAAGAGTTTAAAAATTTTATCAATTTGAACTCCTAACAATATACTAAACCGTTAAATAAAAGGATTAAATAATCAAATACTTTTACAATAATTTCAAATTTGTATTTCCGGATGTTATGGAAAAGCAAACATATATATAAGTCTCATGGATTTTTATACACCTACACAGAAAGAACATTTTTTAATAATAAAATCATAAATCTAGATTATTCAATGCCAATAAGGATTATGATTCTGAAATCATTCTTAAAGCAACATTTTAATCTTAAAATAACATGTTTTTAATCTTAAAATGCAAATTGACCATAAAAATCTTGATTTAAAATGTTTAACCTAAAAATCTTATTTTTATTTCTCTATGTGTACCAATTTTATCCGATGTCCATTTAATTGATTCATATATGAATATTTAACAAAACTACATCTTATGTTTACAATATTTGATATTAGCCAAAGCTATTCACACAATTAATGTGCTCAATTCCACTCGCCCCTATAGCAACAGGGTAAAAATAAAAGTCGCGTGCGACTTACGCGCGATTTTCAATAGCACATGGGGCGAATAAGTGGAATCGAGAATGAATTTTGTATTTTGTGTTTTGTTGTATTTGGTATTTCGCATTCGGGATTTGCTGTTGTGGCCTTTTCGCCCACAAGGTCATTGCAAAGTCATCGCAAGTTGTTGCGTGTGCGCTGCTTTTGCTTTTGTTGTTGCTTTTGCTGTTGCTGTTGCATCCCCCTAAACCAAGTCAACTGTAAATTGGCTTAAATGCAGTATATCATTTAATTTTATGTCACTTCACATTTTTGCACGTTGATTTTGATGTCGTACTGAAATCTTTGCCAGCGTTAGAAATGCGTTAAATAACATTTCCCTTAGGAAATGAGCAAAGAAAAAGCTAATCAAGTTATCCCATGGTTATTGCGGGGCATATAAATTCATTACTTTAGGAATAGTTTCATTTAAATTTTAATTTTGGGTGTCGCTCAAATTACTGGTTAAAGACTTCGATGTTAAAAAATAATCTATCATCGCATTCATTTTTTGTGATTACTTATTGACAATTCCTTATTTCTTTAGGAATCTAATAATTGTCCCGAATTAAACTTAGTACCAATTGTATTATTTATCAACTTTATGCAACTTTTATCTTATGTCAAGACAAACAATATTTTGGTATCTGCTTCTTTCACTTTGAATGCGTACGAATTTTTTTAATACCTTATACAATTTTCTAATAAAATGTGTTTTTGACAATATTTTTAATTTCATTACTCACAGTACAAAAATATTTTTAACTTCAACCACAAATTGCTACGCTAAGCATTCGTCAATATTTATAACATACGCAAAAATCTAACTCTGACAATATGTACCATATCTGTGCTGCCTAACACATTTCTTAATTTCAATTGAAACTGTCTTTTACATGTCAATTTTGAAAAGTACAAAGATGCAAAAATACTTGTCATTTGAAATACAAAATGCTACGCTAAGCATGCGTCTTTCGCCAACGACCATACCACGCTGAATACATCGGTTCTCGTCCGATCACCGAAATTAAGCAGCGTCGGGCGCGGTTAGTACTTAGATGGGGGACCGCTTGGGAACACCGCGTGTTGTTGGCATCGTTCAACAACTTTTTGTTTTACTTTTCACTTTTTTAAATTTTATTCTTATCTCATTTGTTATCCTTGCCATCCTCTCAACTATTTTAACATGTCCCTCTTATATTTCCATTACAATCCAAAACGTATTTTTTCAACGTATTTTGTAAAGTGTACTGCATTTATTATTTATGTTCTTTATTAAGCTTTTAAAATAACTATTATGTATTTGATTTTAATATTTTTTTTTTTTTACAAATATGTTTTGAATCGATTATACAAACTTGCAATTTATATTGAAAAGAGATGGAAAATAAAAATATGTCAAATTGCCTTAAGCTTGAAATTTATATTTATAACATTTTTGAAACTAAAAATGAAGCATATGTTTTTTACTTTTATGGGTCAGATAAATGATGGTTTTTGTAATAAGTATTCAAAATATGTATTATTCATTTCGAATTCGCTATCTTCTAAATAAATAAAGTGTGTTTATATTATTAATTTCGCAGCTACAAACTGTTGAAAAATTAGCCATATTATTGCACATTATATTTATATTTATTAAATTAATTGCTATCAATTTTTGAAAGGCTTATTCATATATTTTGATTTACATATAAAATTTTTCAATTTGCTTGACATAATCGCATTCATTCAGTAAACTAAATTGAATACAATAGCAACATAGCAAGTCAATCTAAAATCGGTATTAGCCTTGCTACAATAAATATTGAACTAATTTTCCTTGTAGATCACCTTGTGGAATAAGCTTTTGCAATCTCTGTTATCTAACTTGTTAATCAAGGCTAACCAGGGGGACTAGGGGAAATTGAAAAGTTGCAAAATTGTATTGTTAAGGGAGATAAAAATTGTGAGCGTAAGATGAATTTCCACGCTATAAAACGAAAGCTAAGCGTTGGCTTAGCCATTGACGACCTTCGTTAAACGTGCTGTGAAAATGGCCAACAGGCAGCTCCCCTCATCTCTCCCAGTTTTCCTAGTTTCCTTCTCGTTTCCCTGACGCATAAATTAAGTGGAAACAGCAGAAGCAGCAGCACAAGTAGCAAAAGAAGCTAAAGGAGCAGCCATTGGCCCTTAGCCTTAGCCCTGTCGCATGGTGCATTTATTCTGCGTGACTTTTGTTGTCAGTTTTGCCCTCTTCTCTCCGTCTGGTGTTATTGTCCTTGTCGACGTCGTTGTTGTCCTCGTCCTTTGCACTCAACTTCCTGCAGCAGTGGCCAATTTAATTGCAATTTTTCCTGCACCCAACGTCAGAGACAAATAACCAAAGCTAATAGATCATGTCAGCTTGTCAACAAGTTTTACAATCTAATTGCGCACATTCAACAAGAGCATCTCAATTTGTGCGTCAAACAGAGAACTTTATTTATTCAATGGCGACTCCTTTGATGCATTATTTATCTTTAATACTAGAATAACTTTGTGTTGTGTTGGTATCAAGTTGTGATAACGTAATTCAATGAAGTTTATCAAAAGAAGTTTCACCAACAAACTGTAAAGAAATAATTGAATTATGTCAACTCAATGAGAGCAAATAAAATTTCGACTAGCCGCATATGTTATAAACTTCAACTTATATTTGTAAATACAAATATATAAAGCTAAAAATACTTATTTTGTTTCGGATTTAAAAACCCTGAAGACATATACAATTTATTTACTTTTAAAAACGTGGTCAACAACTGTATTTATTTTACCTGTTTTAATTATAATTCTAAAATTATTTTCAGAAATTTTTCGTACCCTTAAAAATAGATCATTTGCTCTGCGATCGCTACTGAAAATGCTTCAAGAGTTGTAGAAAATGTCGATTCAACTGCCCGGCTAGCTCAGTCGGTAGAGCATGAGACTCTTAATCTCAGGGTCGTGGGTTCGAGCCCCACGTTGGGCGCAACACAACTTTTTACTAAAAATCATTCGGTTGAGTAATGTATTTAAAATATGTAATAGTATTAGATAAAAGAAATGAAATGAATAAATACTGGAAAACTAGAAACGTCATTTTCCTTTATGTATCAAAAAATCTTTATCGCGTTCTGCGCATAGATACATTTCGGTAACAATTATAACAACAACTAGCGATCTGAGTTTTTGTAATTTGTTTGAATTTTTCTCAATATATTTAAATTTTGCACATCATGAATTAAAATATAATTCTTTTTCTTCTATTCTAGTATAAAAATACCGAATAATATTAATTGTGTTCCCTAAGAGGAAAAGAAAGATATTCTATACTGAATAATAATAATTCTGTACTACGAGGCGAAACGAAAAGAATATCATAAACAGTAATAAATTAATAAAAAGGCACCTTAAATAAAATAACGATACATTAGAAAAAACAAAAGCAAATAAAAAAGATCGATCCTGCCAGGAGTCGAACCTGGAATCTTCTGATCCGTAGTCAGACGCGTTATCCATTGCGCCACAGGACCCACGAAATCCAAGCCAACTATTATTAGTCAGCAAATTAGTTACAACTTCTAACATACATATCGTATTATATCCACAAACATATGTCTAAAAATATATTTGTAAATTTATTTATAAACTTTAACAAGATCGTGATTTTGAAGTTGTAAAGTAGCTTTTAATTAAGCAGTGATAACTTTGAGCTATCGAAATCAAAGATTCGAGATAACAGCAATTTAGTTGAAACGTTTTCCACTAGCATGACCTTCTTAACAAAAGGAACAAGTTAGTTTTATGCTGCAGTGGCAAATGCAAATGGCATGCCATTCAAACAAACAGAAATCATATTATCCATACGTCCCGTTCGCCACCCGCATTCACATTCACATACACAGTAGTGGCAGCAATTTTTGATTTTATATCCGGACACAACCCTCCCGAACAAAAATGCAGCGATCTGTACGATGTGCTTGCACATTTCATTCTTGTTGTCCAATCCCAATGGGACTCGTAAACACTTTGGCCAGAGAAGAAGGAAAAAATTGCGAAGCAGAGCAAAACTTGCAATGCAAGTCGATGAGGGTGCCCAAGCACAACCCCAAATATCCTAGCAGTGGCAATTGCCAATCCTTGACCCGTCATAACGTCTCCTTCGTTGCTGCTGCTGCTTGCTGCTGTGTTCTGACAGCACAGTTAAATGAGATATGCTTTTACATTTTTTCGATAAATTTCGTGGCACCCCTGCACTCAGTACGAAGCGCACTGGATAACATTATTAGCGCAAAAGTTTGCCATAAAAATGGCAAACGGATTTACGCAACGCTTAAAATTGAGATTTAGTGTAAGCAAAATTTATGGCAAACGCCAAAAAACTAATGAAAGCAAAAGAATAACTTAGATTTCCAGCTTATCGAATGACATTGATGGATGCACCAGGCAATTAGCCTTTGTGTTTAATGGTATAAAAAGGAAATGTACTCGCTCGATTTATTTACAAAATGAAATTTCTAGGTCTCAGTCTACTCTGTTTACTCGGTGCTTCAGCATGGGCCGAATTGGAACCGTTACCATCCTTAACGTATCAATATGGAAACTATTTAATATCCGTTGTTAATAAGGTAACAAACGATTATTAGTTGCACTTAATTAGATCGTTGATTCAACTCTTTTCTTATCACTTCAGTTGAATTGGTATGACGCAACAGCAGCTTGTGCCAGATATGGTTACTCCTTGGCATCGATTCCCAACCAAAAGGCACAGAGTCGTATATATTATGCAATTCTCAGTTCGGGTTTTCAGAAAATACTAACCGAACCAATCTGGACTTCTGGCTCGAATCAGGCCAATGGCGTTCAATGGAGTTGGCATTCAACTGGTAACACAATTACTTATCGCAATTTTGCTGAGCCACCGTATTCATATTTGTACAATTGCCTGGCTCTGGATACAGTCTCCGGATTGTGGAGAGATATAAACTGCACAGAGAAACGTTATTTCGTTTGCGAAAAACGATGTGCATAAAGAATGCCCTTAACCCACTTAACGAAATAATCAATGAAATCGTTCGTATGCATTTTAAATTTAACGGTTAGATGCTTTAGTGTCTTGTGCATAGCTGCCAGCTTTTGTACGTGGCCATGTAGAGCTTTCAGTGAGCTTTCCAAGCTGTTTAATCAAAATAGATTGCGGTAGCTGTTGTCAAACCGCAAAATAACCGTTGATAAAAACAAGTTAGTAGAGTATGACCGAATAGGAAATACTCTTTTTAAATAAATGGTTTTAAATTTAATTTTTCAAGAACAGACAAATTGTTGTTTGCAAATTATTTAGTTTACATTACACTTGTATTATTGTATATTTAAAATATTCAGACCTTAGAAAAATTATTTGAATACAATTTTTGTAAATTAATAAGAAATAAAAAAATGAATATGTGTTTATGTATTAGTCGTTTCACTAATCGATAAATTAGTTAAATATATGTAAATAATTATCGAGTTCATGCTATACCCTAGCACTTTATTATACAATATAAAAAATATACAGTTTATAGTTACATAAATAGCAATTGTGAATAATTTTGATTATATCAAAGCGGGATATAATATAATTTCTAATGTACATTTTTAATAGATTATATAAATTAAAGTTAAAGTTCATTTTCGGTAGCTCTCATTTAATTTCATCTTTAGTTTCACTTACAGATAATATTAATTTATGCTGAAATATTAATAATTATTGAATTTATCCTAATTCCCACACGTAAGCCTTGAAGAATAATAATATATTTATTGAAAATATTCGTAGAGAAATATTAATTTCTAATTCTTTTTCTGCAAAGGTTTCAATGGTAATAACATTCTTTAGTCGTAAACTCACTTCTGTGGTTTAAAATATTCCTTAATCTTTTAATTTCTTAAAATCGTATATGGGCATAGGCATATTTCCTTGTTAAATGACATTGATAAATGTTCGGGGTAATTAGCTTTAATTGCCTAAAACTATATAAAAGGAGTGCAACCCATATTATTATTGACAATATGAAGTATTTTGTGGTTGGTATTTTGTGTCTGATTTTCACTGTTGTCTGGGCTGAAGGTGATGTTGCACCAGACGATGAGGAAGAAGCAGATCCAGAAGTTGTGTCTATAAAAATATTCACCTATGAAGACAACACTTATGGAATAGGCCTATATGAAAAGGTAAGAGCTTAAATATTATCAATGTATATGATTTATTATTCACACATTTTTTAGGTGAACTGGCATCAGGCCGAACTCCTTTGTGCATCCCAGAGTTCTACGCTAGTTAGCCTTACATCGGAAATTCTTTACAATCGGATATTAGAATGGATTCGAGATATGGCCAATGATGATTTGCCTACAATTGCTGAAGACACCATTTGGACTTCTGGAAGCAATTTGGGAGACGGATCCCTATATTATTGGCAGGGCACTGGAGGACCCGTTTATTACAACAATTTCAGAAATAAATCAAATTCTCATTCAGGTTGTATTGGAT
This sequence comes from Drosophila niveifrons, assembly GCA_035046325.1. NCBI lineage: Eukaryota > Metazoa > Arthropoda > Insecta > Diptera > Drosophilidae > Drosophila > Drosophila niveifrons. The sequence goes on along the minus strand of JAWNOC010000004.1, from coordinate 141,684 downwards.
TCAATGCAGTGACTGGCTACTGGACTGTGCATGAGTGCAGAGAATCAAATTATTTCATGTGTCAAAAATATTCAAAGCAAATATGCTAACAACACAAAAATGATAAAAATTCATTAGGTCTACCGTCCAATGAGTTAAATTTCGGAATTTCTAAATTATAATAATAATAATCCCAATCTTATTTAAAATATTCGTTATTTACTCAGAGGGATAAAATAAAATTAAACAAGCAACAAATATCTGTAATAGTCAGTAGAGCATAATAAAAAAGAAAAAATTAAAAAAAAATCAAAGTCGAGTTTGCTGGCTACCCATTTTGGATAAAAGAAATCCAGTGCGGTATTATTCCTAATATATAACAAATTAACATACCGCAATAAACTAAAATATACCAAGGGGTTTATTATTTACAATAATATACAAATCAACTAAGATCCGTAGTAAAAGGGCGTTTTTGTATACAAAAGAAATCCTCGATACCTTCTACATTTTTTATTTGATCGCAACCAATTTTCGAGGAATCAACGATGCCAGTCACAAATCTTGATGTAAACCGAGTTGTAGTTTAGATTCTGATCGCGATAATAAAGTGATTTTATTCTCAAATCGATTTAAAATTGTTATATTTATAAGTTATTAAAAATTTTTGAATAAAGATGAGTTGCATCATTTTAACTTTGAGTCTTTAGAATGTTATATTACTTACTTTTTAGTTTCAAATTTATTTAATTACCAGCTTATCATATGACATTGATGAATGCTCCATGCAATTACCTTAGGTTGCAATTTTTCCTCTAATAGTATAAAAGAAATTTCGACTCGTTTAACTCCTCACAAAATGAAGTTTATAGCTCTTGGTGTACTTTATTTGCTCAGTGCGGTGGCCTGGGCTCTTGAGCCATTTGAATACGTGGACGAAGAATTTGGTACTTTTGGTGCCAACAATGATTCGGATCCATTGTCGATATCATACCCTTTTCTATATGTTCAAGATCCATTTGTCTTGTCAATCACTAAAAAGGTGAGAACTTGTTGTAAATAAAATAAATTATTCCAAATGTATTTTCTGCGAATTTCAGCTCAATTGGTTTGAGGCCACTGCAGCATGTGCTGCAAGAAACTTCACCTTGGTCTCGATTGGAAGTTTAACCAAACAGCAAACATTGTACAGAGCTATCGCTGGATCGGGTATCCAGAATCAAATGAATGAACCAGTCTGGACTTCGGGCTCGAATCTGGCAAACTGTGCCGTATGGAGTTGGTTTTCAACCGGCACTCCTTTCACCTATCGCAATTTCCAGAATCAAAATGTGGAAAAGGATTATCGTTGCATGGCTTTTAATGCGATCACAGGACGTTGGACACCTGAATTTTGCAGCTCCAAACGTTACTTCATTTGCGAATGTTTAACATGAAATCGTATTTTAAATTAATACGTATAATATATAATATATTCATTTGGTGTTGGTATCGAAATACAATATATAATAAAACTTTCTGATTGCAAATAAAGTTGAAGACAGCATTATTTTTTTAATTTATCAATATATAAAACTTTTTTTTATATTTATGGAAATTAAATTAACTGTTGAACTCGATTTGGTAAATAATAAATAAAAATGTTAAGAATCCGGGCATTTTATTGCAATCAAATTAAAATTCAATAAGTTATTAAATAAATAATAAATAATAATAATAAATATCTAATAGTTGTAAGATCTTAGTTGCTTTAGTTGACAATGTGATATATTTTATTCGCATTGGTATATTTCAGATGTAATAGTTTATTAATATAGCAAATACATTCTTTGGTATTTTTTCGTTGATAAAAATTGGTTTATTTTAACAATAATACATCACTGTTTTGCTTTTATTGAAATTATATACTGAAAATTTGATTTTCTTTTGATTTTATTTAATTTTATTATTTTATTTTTTGATCGAAATAGAATTAATTCTCTTATTGTCTCTTGTAAGAAACTATATAAAATGCGTTCAAACACTTAAAGGCATGTAAGAAACATTCAATTTTTTTGAAAGTGTTTCTTTAGATGTAAGGTTCATGAGGATATATATTTAAATATATTTGCATTCAAAGGGCTTTATGTTACATGGTTGATGATAAATTTTTAGTTAGGCATTAGCATTAGTTTCTAAATCTTTAAATGACATTGATAAATGTACCTTAAAATAAGCCTTAATGAGTGAAAACTATATAAAAGCCCAATGCACTCATTATATTCTTCACAAAATGAAGTATTTAGGGTTAACTATTTTCTTTCTGCTCTGCACTGTGTCCTGGGCTGAGGATGAAGAGCTTCCGGATGAGGAAGCACCTCTGCCCATCGCTCTAACCATTTTTAATTACAATCAAAGTTCCTATGGATTCTCTCTATATGATAAAGTAAGATTTAAAGCAACTTCCAAATTTATGTTTACTAATTCTTTATTTAGGTGAGCTGGTTTCAAGCTGAGCTCATTTGCAGATCAGCTGGTTACACTCTACTGGATATTCCAACCGACATTATCCAAAGTGAAATAAAAGCTATTTTGCTTAGCAGTAGCATCGATTTGAGTTTCTATTCTGATAACTCTCTTTGGCTCTCAGGGACAAATCTAGGATCGTGGGGTCATTATGTATGGCAATCTACTGGACAACGCATAACCTACAATGAGTTCCTGGAAAATCCACCTACAGACCATCCATATTGCATTGGCTATAATGTCGCAACTAACTATTGGCACCATCATTATTGTCGTGATGAACGTTATTTCATCTGCAAATCAGTTACAACCACAAAATGTTAACCATATGGGGTAACACTTATCAAATGCTAATAATTTCGGTGACGGAATATTATATATCATATTAAAACTTTATATTTGCAATCAGAAGAACAAAATATTAGTTTTAATTATAATAATTAAATTTTATATGCAGGGTAGATTAATTTAATTCTAATCTGTATATTTGGAAAAATTGGAATTTGCACTACTAGGATAATAATGTTCTTAAATGCAAAAGCAACATTTATATTATTTATATTATTCATGAACTTGATAAAATACATTTTGTTTTTTATCTAAAATGTGTTTGAAAATCAATTCCGGAGTCTAGTTCGTACAATGGAATGATGCTTTCGCATAGTTGCATTAAGCTTTCATTGCAATTAGTTTAATTTGATATTTTGTTGTTTTATTACTTTTTATACCCGCTACCCATAGGGTAGAAGGGTATTATAACTTTGTGCCGGCAGGAAATGTATGTAACAGGTAGAAGGAGGCATCTCCGACCCTATAAAGTATATATATTCTTGATCAGCGTCAACAGCCGAGACGATCTAGCCATGTCCGTCTGTCCGTCTGTCTGTCTGTCCGTCTGTCCGTCTGTCCGTCTGTCCGTATGAAACACTGGATCTCAGAGACTATAAGAGATAGAGCTATAATTTTTTTTCGACAGCATTTGTTATGTTTGCACGCAGATCAAGTTTGTTTCAAATTTTTGCCACGCCCACTTCCGCCCCCGCAAATCAAAAAAATCGAATAACAAGCGTAATTTTAAAGTTAAAGCTGTGAATTTTGGTATATATAATAATAACAATAGTATTTATGATTCCTGAAAATTTGCTTGCGATTAGATAAAAATTGTGGAAGTTATTAAAGAAACACTTTTGTATGGGACAAAACGCCCACTTACGGGGGGTCTCAAATGCTTTGGCCGACAATCTGGTGTATTGTGCCGTCTATGGTATATTTTAAATGTTAGTATCACATCGTTATACCAAATATACCATTTGGTATATTTTTAGTATTTTTCAGTATTTTTTGGTATATTTTGAAAATAATACCGCAATATTTTGCTTTTATTCAAAAGGGGTAGCGGGTATCTCACAGTCGAGCACACTCGACTGTAGTTTTCTTACTTGTTTTCCAATTGCGTCTAATAAAATGAAAGGAAAGAAAAGGATAAAAACAAAGGTATTTAACTGATATAAGCCTATTGTCTTAGAAGTTGTAGCACAAAGAATAGCACAAATAAGTAAGCTACACTCCAGTGTGCTCGGCTGTGAGACACCCACTATCAATTTTGAATTTTGAATGTGGTATTAATTTTGAAATATACCAAATTAGTGTACCGCAGAAGCACTACAAATATTAAAAAAGGTTAGTCATAAATTGAGTGAATTTTTATCTCATCGCAACCATTTATATTGAATAAAAATAATAATTTTTATCGATTTCTGGGAAAAAGTTGGAGTGCCAAAATTTTGAAATAAACTTGACATACGTGCAAACATAACAAATATGTATATGTATATGTTTATCTCTTATAGTCTCTGAGATCTAGGTGTTTACACGGACAGACGGACAGACAGACAGTCTGTCCGTGGTTGACGCTCATCAGAATATATATATACTTTATAGTATATTTCCGGCACAAAGTTATAAAACCCTTCTAACCTATGGGTAGCGGGCACAAAAATGTTAAGTTAAGACAATAATAATCTAAAATATATTCATTTAGTTAAATGTAAGCCGAATTGAATGACAGTGATGGATTCACCGGTCGATTAGCATTAGTTTCAGCTTTGGATAATGATATAAAAAGGGATCATACTCCGTACAATTCTTACAAAATGAAATTAATACTTGTCGGTCTATTTTATTTGCTCTGGGCAGTCGCATTAGCAGATGATCCTGAGGACCCATTAGATGAGGTTGACGAAGATGAGATTGACAACGAAGATCAAGATGAAGAAAAGATACCCGGGACTGAAGTCATCGATCATTCACAGCCATGGCCAATATCTTTTTTTTACGTAGAAGATCCCTTTGTACTGTCAATCACTAGAAAGGTGAGCCTCATTTATGAATAGAATAAGTGGGCCCTAATAACATATTCATTATTATTCTCAGCTCAATTGGTATGAGGCCACCGCAGCATGTGCTGCGAGAGACTTCACCTTAGTATCCATCGGAAGTTTAACCAAGCAAAGACAACTGTTTAACACTATTATTAAATCTGGTCTTCAGTTTCAAATGAACGAGCCGGTTTGGACTTCAGGATCCAATTTGGCAAATCGTGCCGTGTGGAGCTGGTTCTCAACAGGAAGACCTTTTACCTACCGCAATTTCCAGGATCAGAATGTTTATTCTGAAGATCGTTGCATGGCTTATAACACAGTCAACGGTCGCTGGACCGCCGAACTTTGCACTGCCAAACGTTACTTCATTTGCGAGTGTGACTAAAATATGTATCCATATTTGACACATGAATCCATATATGATATATTTAGTTTACGTATACAAAAAATTAATTTTCTGATTGCAAATAAAACAAAAGCTAACATATGAATTTGAAGCATAAGTAACATTTAAAAATCTGAATTGCAATTGTCAATTTTGGTGATTTTGGAGTAATTTTATAGTTTTATGCGTATAGAAAATGTGTGTAACAGATGGAAGGAGGCATATACCATCCCCGAAAGTATTTATATTCTTTTTCAATTCGACAATCGATATGTTGTAGCCTGGTTTAGGAGACTGTCAGGGAAAGAGCTATAATATACTTATTATTGTTGCCCCGTATACCTCCAGCCTCAAAATTTATATTTAATATATCGATATACTATTCGGTTGAAAATTTACCAAAGAATACTAAATGACTCGACACAGCCATTATTAACTATTTTGAGTTATTTCTTAAAAAGCTTCTATGATGTTCGTACAGAATTTCGTCAATCATAAAGACTATCCAAAGCCGTGTCAATATCTAAACATACCCGGATTTTGTTAGCACGAATAGAAAACAAGTAAGAAAGCTACAGTCGAGTGTGCTCGACTGCAAATTATACCAAGTGGTATATTTGGTATATTGATATAATACCACATTCAAAATATACCATGGACGGCATAATATACCAGATTGTCGTCCAAAGCAACTGAGGCCCCTAGTAAGTAAGCGTTTTTGCCCCTACAAAAGTATTTCTTCAATAACTTCCACAATTTTTAACTGAACGCAACCAAATTTTCAGGAATCATAAATACTATTGCTATGATTATATGTGCCAAAACTTGCAGCTCTAGCTTTAAAATTACACTTGTACTTCGATTTTTTTGATTTTCGGGGGCGGAAGTGGGCGTGGCAAAAATTTGAAACAAACTTGATCTGCGTGCAAACATAACAAATGCTGTCGAAAAAAAATTATAGCTCTATCTCTTATAGTCTCTGAGATCCAGTGTTTCATACAGACAGACGGACAGACACACAGACAGACAGACGGACAGACGGACATGGCTAGATCGTCTTGGCTGTTGACGCTGATCAAGAATATATATACTTTATAGGGTCGGAGATGCCTCCTTCAACCTGTTACATACATTTCGTGCCGGCACAAAGTTATAATACCCTTCGACCCTATGGGTAGCGGGTATAAATATTTTATGCCGCAATTCTGGAAGTCAGAATTAAACTAAAATACCATTTTAATACGCGAAAAAGGGTATTATAACTTTGTGTCGGCAGGAAATGGTTGCAACAGGAGGCATCTCCGACCCCATTACCCCATTATTACAAATAATGAGTGTAGTACCATATTAATATACCAAAAATACCATTCAGTATATTTTGAGTATTTTGTGGTATAATATATATTGTGGTATAATATGCATAGCGAGTATCTCACAGTCGAGCACACTCAACTGTAGCTTTCTTACTTATTAATGTATGGAAATAGAAAAAATTGTCGATATTTTTGTCAATTTTTCCGAACATGCCGTTTATTAACTAACATTAATTTAACCTGTTTGTTTCAAAATACTTATCACTTCTTCAAATGACATTGATTAATGTACTTGGAAATTACCTTTAATTTGCGACATGTATATAAAAAGCCATGACACTCATTGTACTTTTCACAAAATGAAGTATTTAGGGTTAACTATTCTCTTTCTGCTCTGCACTGTTTCCTGGGCTGAGGATGAAGAACTTCCGGATGAGGAAGCGCCTCTGTCTATCGCTCTAACCATCTTTAATTACAATGAAAGCTCCTATGGATTCTCTCTATATGATAAAGTAAGATTAAAAGTAACTTCCAAATGCTTATAATGGATTTACGATAACTAGTTCTTCATTTAGGTGAGCTGGTTTCAGGCTGAGCTCATTTGCAGATCAGCTGGTTACACTCTACTGGACATTCCAACCGACATTATTCAAAGTGAAATTAAAGCTATTTTGCTTAGCAGTAACATCGATTTGAGTTTCTATTCCGACAACTCACTTTGGCTCTCAGGGACAAATTTGGGATCGTGGGGTCATTATGTATGGCAATCCACTGGACAACGCATAACCTACAATGAGTTCCTTGAAAATCCACCTACAGACCATCCATATTGCATTGGCTATAATGTCGCAACTAACTATTGGCACCATCATTATTGTCGGGATGAACGTTATTTCATCTGCAAATCAGTTACAACCACAAAATGTTAACCAAATGGGGTAACACTTATCAAATGCTAATTATTTTGGTGACGGAATATTATATATCATATTGAAACTATATCATATTAAAACACATTTGCAATCAGAAGTAAAAGGAATGTTTGTTTTATTTAACGAATGTAGGATCTAAGAAGTTATTTGGCTTTTAAAATTTAAAACTTGAGAAAGCTACAATTTTCACAATAATCCTATATTTAGGCAATCAATTAAATATGGCAAAATAAAACTTATTTATGTTAAGTTTATTAAAGTTTGCTTCCCAAGTACAAACACACCACTTATAAACTCCTTAAAAGGAAAACATAATAAAGATGGACATTTTATAAACAAAACAGTTTAAACTTAACAGATACTTTTTTTTCGAGTCAAAGGCCCCAGCAGGACTCTAGTAAATGTAGAATGTATTAAATACTAGATTTAATAGAATAAATAAAAAATTCATAAGAACAAATTTGATAAGATATATTAAATATTGTTAATGCTTAGATTGTTATTCAAATTTTAATGTCGAAAATATTTATTAAATTCAAAGATTTAACTTTAATATTTTAGATTCCTTGTCTACTGAAGCAAATGCAATAATATGAATGATTTTGTTAGTAAAATAAAAATAAATATCATTAAAGCATTAGGTTTATTTAAATAATTTTAATTAGTCCAAATCTGTTAGATTTCATACAATTTCTGTAATTATTTTAAAGTAATTTATATTATTTAATTTAGATTAAATAAATATTGGTTCCACAGTTGCATTAGAGTCGCACTTTGATTCACACACAAAAAAGTATTTATTGTTGCAGTTCTCGCTGTACCAGTCATTATCCTCAGCCATAACGAGGCAGGCTTCCTCTCCAGTCAAAGCGGATGTGGGTTCATTCTCTGCCCACTTCTTGTAGCCAAAAGGTAATCCCACTCCTGGCCAATTCCATGTACTTAAATCGCCCAGGTTATTTCCTCCCAGCCAAAACTTTTCTCGACCCAATAAATAAGCTAAAAAAGAGAGCTTGTTAATAAACGATTTGATAAATCCAATATATTTTCATACCGATCTCACTTATGCTGCTTATCACTTTGAAATGACTTTGAATATTGGGAACCGAAGCCAAAGTCATGTTGGAGCGATTGCATATAAGTTGTGCCCTAAACCAATTAACCTGGAAATAAAATCAGTTACTTACAATGTTAAGTCGTAATTCCGAGATATTATAACTCACCTTTGTATAAGTTACTGTGATATATTTCGGTTTCTGACAATAGCTCAACTGAAGCAGTCCGAGAATCAGGAACAGACGAAGCAACATTTTGGCTGTAAAGTCGCTAGGTAATTAAACATTTTTTCTCCATTTAGTCGCTATTTATATGGCGATGATAAAAATCGCATCAAGAGGCATTTAAAAAGCAATTAGTTGAGAGCGAAGAGATAAAAATGAATAGAACATTGTTTCTAGGAAAATATAAAATATTTATTCAATAGCAAAAATCGTTAACACTCTACAAACTTGTGTCCCTTATAACTTATGTGTAAAATGCTAAGACTGCACATTAGTCTAGAAACAAGTGCAGCTCTTGACATATAGTAGTTTAAATATTTATTCAGTTAATCTATAGCTATTTTTGTTACTAGCTCTATACAAAATATCATCGAATGGACCGCATCGAAAGGTCGCACAGTTACAGTTACAGCTAAATTTAATTTAAATAAACACTGATTAAAGTCTGACTGAAATTGATATGAACTAACAGTGAAAACTTAAGTTAAGTGTTATGTGACTTGCGTGTGCCTTTTTTTTTGTCATGAAATGCATACATTGTAATCGAGTTAAAGGCGGCTCGAAAACAGTTTGCTTTATAAATAGATTCAAATATGTGGAATGAATTAGTCAGCATTGAGAAAAGTGGGGAGAATTCGAAATGGAATTAGCTTAAATAGAGCAGTGTATAAACATAATTGAAAGGAATATTCGCCAATTGCTGTGTGACTTTAGTTGCCTCAACAAATACACATACATATTAAATTTCTTAAATGGGGGCGGGGCAAGGCAAAAGTGCAGGCAATTGAGTTAATTGCTGTGTTTACGCCGTGGCGCCAGTTTGCGAAATCATTGTTGAATAAACAACATCAGTGTTGACAATTTATCGCGAAGAAATAGTACGACTTGAATTTGTTGAATTATATTATTGTCCAAATTAATTTCTATCGCTTTATGTTTTATCTAATAACATAAATTTCCATAGAAGAAACTTTGATATTTGTCCTCTTCATTCCTCTCAGAACTTCAAGGGGAAAATATTAAAAAAGTTATACTATATACCTAAGATGATAGAAGGAATGTTTATCTGGATACACAGAGAATTTCTGTATATAGTTTTGTTCATAATATAATTTAACTAATTCAAGTTTGATTATTTTAAACGCTTTAAATTGGTAGCACTGAACAGCAAAATCAAGTTTAGGTTAGACGCAGCCAACTTAACATGCTGCAGCGTTGCCAGATCGCTTAAACTGAACTGAGAGAAGAAACTGTTGGACGGATCCGAAAGCTGTTGTAGGCGACTTGAATGCACTTGGAGAGAGAAAAGCGAATAAACATAAACACAGCAAATTACGAGTATGCTCGCCACGGCAAATAGAAAATGTTTTAAACTATACTTAAGTGTAATCATAGTTGTTTTTCATTTTTCTGTTTTTTTGTTTAGCATTTTGACAGGACAGCTGTCCCTGTTATGTTGATGACTTCAAGTGGCCAGCGAGTTAGTAATCTCCATACTGATAAGTGGGCGGCTGATGCGTTGTTGCCTTGCCACCCGACGGCTGATAGAGATTGTGATGCGAGGACGAGCGACGGGCAAAGCTAGCGGCAATGGCGGCAGTCTCTGAGTACGAATGCGCCTGCGAGTTTCGCTGGGCGCTGGGCGAATGTGCTCGCCGGGCACGACGCTCCTCGATGTTCGCCGGCCAGCGTTGATGATAGCGCGTCGAGTCCTCCGAGGAGCGACGGCGATGATAGCGTTTCGCTGAGCTGTTCGCCAGCGGACCGGCGCCCGGACTCGACTCGGGCTGCTCGCGATGATGATAGCTGCTGTCGTCGCCGCTGCCCGCCGAGGCGGCGCTTATCGCCAGCTGATACTGTCGCCGCATGCGCTCGTCCAGCGACGAGGTGGGCGTCGGGGTGTGCACATCGATGACATCGCCGTGGGAATTGCGACGCGCCCGCTGCATGTCGCGATCGTAGTTGTCGTAGCTCTCGTTGCGTCGCTGCTTGCTGTTGCGATGCTGCTGCTCGTGGGCATCGAGGCGCTGACGCCACTCGGCCGCCGACACCTGCTGGCCATAGAGATCGGGCTGAGCCTGGAACTGTGCGCCGCCATTCACATTGCCATTACCATAGATGTTCTGGTAGCTGGACCGACGCCAGCCATCCTCATAGCGGCGTCGCATTTGTGTGGCATCCTCGGGGGACGCTGCGGCGTTGGCCGCCAGCTGCTGGCGACGCTGCGATCGGCTCGAGCTGCTCTCCGATGAATCCTCACCGGACGTGCCCAGTCCCTGATCCTTCTCATCCACACCGTAGGCTTTGTAGGGTGCACCGAGGAAACCCTTGGAGCCATAGGCATAGGGACCATTCAGTCCCATGCTAGGATACTGCATGTAATAGGACTGCGCGAAGGGTTTCTCCATCACATGGCCCAGCTTCATATCATCATCCACGCTGTCATCCATTTCCGCATCGGAGCCATCGTCTCGACCCGTCCACGTCAACCACGAGCCGGGACCGAAGAGCGATAGCAAGACGGGCAGCAGGAAAAGTCCGTGCATGGCACCAAAGAAGATGACCAGGAAGACCATCTTGAAGAACACCAAGAAGATGTAGCTCTGTGCCAGCAGCAGCGCAATGATGCCCAAGATCGTGGAGCTGGAGCCCTGCACAATGGGCAGACCCAGGGAGTGAAGTGCTTCGCGAACTCGCGCCTTGGGACTGCGCTTCTTCGAGGACATGTAAGTGTAACAAATGTGTGCGGTGAAATCCACCGAGAAGCCAATGCACATGATCAGGTTGATCATCGAAATTGAGTCCAGATTTACATCCCACAGTGCCATGTAGCCAGCCACGCCCAGTTCAATGGAAATGACCGAGAAGGCGACCCAGAGCGAGCACAGAATGTTGGGTATGAAGATGAACGAAATGATCATCATGATGATGGCACCAATAACCATGGCTTGGAGGGAAACAGGACGCACCAATTCGAACTGGTCGAAGAACACAAAGTAGGGATGGAAGATGGAGGCATTCAGCGGGGAGTCTTTGCAGATTTTACGCAGATCTCGAACCATTTCCTTCTCGTGATTCGTGTCTGTAATGTTGACCGCTTGAATGAGGAATCTCGAGGCGATAATCTGTGTCTCGTCCTCATTTAGACGCACGTCTAGCGAGAAGGGATTGCCAGGGAAGAGCCAATGCTCCTTGACAGCTTCGATGAACGAGGGCTCATCATCGATGGTTGTGTTTAGATAGTCATTGTTGCGCTCCATGAACGAGAGGAAGGAACGTAGCCACGATTCGGTGTACAGTGAAGAGGTGACATACGAAGTGTGCTCCAATGTTCTGGTCAAATTCTCCATTTGTTCTTGCACCCAGGGATCCGAGTAGTTGTGTGGACTCGAAATGATGACCTGTCAAGAGATTAATATCGTTATTAGGAAAGAATTTTTTTAAGAGCACTTTTCCATTTTAAAATAAAGTTTGTGAATTTTAATCTAAATAGTTATTGAAACAATATTTAAATTTTCAATTATATTTTGTCATTAAAAGGATTTGTTGAGAAAACAAATTCAAGATTTTTCTTTTCGTTTTTATTCCTCTTCTAAAAGTAAACCGAATTAAAGCTTTTACTTTGAAAATCATATGTATCGCATCAAAATAAAACAGAAAGATTTCAGAATGTGGGATCTTAATATGAGAATTTCTTTTCGAGGTAATTTCTACTTTCTTAGTATGACTTATTTTAGATAAGAATTAACCACTTTTAAGATTCCGGATATAGAATTTTGATATTGATCTTTAGAATTTTAACTTCTGCGTTCAATTTTGAGAATTTGTTTATCTTAGTTGTCAACTCACCTGCATTCTGTAGGGAAACTCTCGATAATAGTCATCTTCACGATCGAAAAACTCCACCGAATAGGAGTCCTCGCGTGACAGTTTGCGACGCTCCAATCCCTCCTTGATCTGTGTGACGCCGTAGCAAGCACCAGCCAGATATGTGGCAAAGGCCAGAATAATCAAGATCTTGCACCATTTGTTGTTAATCACCGCAGCGAGTTTGTCTTTGAAGAAGGCCATGAACATGTGATCCTTATTATCGATGGGATTATCCGGATCGTTGTGATCAATGCCGCCAGCCATGATCGCCTTGTAGAGGAAGTTGCGTTTCTCTGCAAAGAGTTGTTGCAAAAAGTCACACATAACATATAATAATAGTATAGTTAGTAAGTAGTGAGTATGTTAGTCCAGTTGCCAATGACCCCAATTCATGGGTTTGTTATCGCCGTCCATCAGCGTTTCTCTCTCTCTCTCTCTATTTCTCGACTAGTCTAGTTTTTGTTTCGTTTGCCTCATGATCAAGTTCATGTTGCAGCTGCTGCGCGTCTAAGTGAATTAAAAATACTAATACTTGAACTAACTAATAAGCTTGTCGCGTAAGCCGGTTGTTCTGGCCAGACAACTGCCACAAAGTAGACCTTGTCATAAACTGTGCAAAAAGCATAGACGAAGTGAGCCAATTCACCGACCGAAGACCAATGTTCAAACCGCGTTTCGTCATCAATAAAGCGCACTCGATCGTTGAAAATTGCTTCATTTTATGCTTGACAAAAGACTCATCGAGTTAAACAATAGTGGTGTTCCACCTTCTTTACGAGTGATTGACAGGTACACTGTTTTAAAGGTTCTCCAGTTAATTGGTTAAATCATTTTATAGACTTACAATTCGTTATTTCAATTACAAAGTGAGTTCTAAAAACATGAGATATCAGCTAACAAACTAAGATTTATTGATTATACCCGCTGATCTACAAAGTAATATATACTCTTGATATACTCCGGGTCTCAGTGGCTTTGACTGATAATTTGGCATATTTTTGTAATTTAGTATGTTAATGTAGTACTGTATCAAAGACCAAATATATCATTAGGTATTTTATAGTATTTTGTGGTACATTAATTTCGTATATTTGGAGAACAATACTGCACTTTTTTTCTTTTATTAGAACTGGGTAACGGGTATCTCACAATCAATCCCACTCGACCGTAGCTATATTTGAAAGCAAGAAAATCGGATTTTCAAACTAGACGAAACTTCCCTAATGAAAGAAATTTCTACTGGAGGAAATGTTTTAATTCCTTTATTTTGTTTGCTCTTTTTATATCGAAATTCCTAATCCATCCTATAAATTATATTGTCTCATCATTTTTTGTCTTCTAACACCGTGATTTTCAAAAACGTTAACTGTTAGTAAGATAAATTTGTAAAACCAATCAAATTGAATTGCTCACTCACCTTTAATAGCTACAGACATGGGCTTCACTTTGCAACCGAAGATGGCGTGAAGATTCTTGCGTTCCCTGTAGCCCGAGATGGCCATGCAGGCGGCGAAGAAAGTGATGTGCCAAATAAACGTGAAACAGACGGCAAACACTGAGTAGGTGCAGAAGATTTTCACCGAACGGAACGGACTGATGATGCCAATCAAAAATGATATGAAATCGGTGACCGATGTGATGGTGATTGAAACAGCAGCTTCCGACATCATGTGTCCCATGCGCTCATGAACTGGCATCTTGGCGGGAGTTCGACGCCAACCAGCTAACATGACGAATGTATCATCGATGCCAATGCCTAATTGAAGAGAAAGATACCAAAAATAATATATAAGTCATGTTAAAATGCAAAAGCAGCTCGTGTCTTACCAATCATGAGAAAAGGTGCAGCCAGATTGATGCCAATGAACTCAATGCCACAATACATGGCCAAGCCGAAGGCAGCCAGTGTGGCCATAATGGCCGAAATATTACCCATTAGACCCAGCCAAGGTTTCGAGCGGACCGCATCACCCATCATGCAGGTTATGATGCTAATGAGATCAATAATAATTATAATTGCTAGATAAGTGTTTGATGGATCTTTGCGCACTTACCTGAACAGACCCATTAACAGAAATGTTGAACTGAAATAGGGCACAACTGTTTTCGTATTCTTCTCCAGCTCATGGTCCAGAGTGCGAGAGGCAAAGTATGAGACCGAAATGTGCTTAAACATGCCCGAGTCCTCTGCCTTGCCCACTACCCGAAGGAAGGTTTCCTCCCATTCAGCGCCCCTAAGGAAGAAAGTTCGCGTATTAGAAAACTTCCCAAATTATTTCTCAAGCTGTTTCCACTTACTTGGCATCTTGTCGTTTAGTATCCGCTGTGACAAAGTAGACCAACTGTATGGCCGGCACACTTATGATATAGTTATCCTCGGTTAGTTTTGTGCCTCCAAAGAACACAGGAAAAGCGTGAGCATCCCACGTCACAGGATTAAACATAATGGGAAATGTGAGATTCAGCTGACCGGATTCGATCTGTAAGAAAGTCAATTAGTTGAGCTGCCATTAAAGTTCAAAGCTGTTTGACTTACATCATCCATGAGTGCATCCAGGTTGAGAATGTCATTCTCAAAGCATTCGTTCTCCCAGCGTGCACAGTTGTCCTTGTAGGTGAATGTATCGCCATCGAATGTGGTCGTCGCATTCTGTATGAGATTGTCCAATTGCCGCAGCTCCATAAAGATCTCGCGACGCAGCATATTGTCATCGCCATCTTTGGGTATGACAATGACTCGACCAAAGCGACCTGCAGTTGGTTGACAGAAGAATTGAATCGATTAGAGTTATATGTTTCGATACGGTTAACTTCCTACTGCCGCCTCGAGGCACATGCGTGAAGGTTGCCCCAATCGAGTCAAGGTAACAGTACATTGATTCGTCTTTTTTTGTTGTCGATTTCTTTGTCAATTCGATAGATATTTAAACTTTCATTAAACAATTTGTTTATGAAATTATGAAATGCATAAACGAGTTTGTTGTTTAGTGACTTAGTGACTAAGTCTTCAACTTGTATTTGTCGCAATTTTAATCAAAAGCTGACCCTATTTGGTGCCAGTGTGCACTAGCTGTAGGCCTCCTCCTTGAGTGCCAAGCCAGCAAGCAGCGCCTTCATTGTATGTGGCGACGTGACAATAATTCGAATGAGTTTCATTTAAGTTGCTGCTTTTTTTTTATTACTTATTTCGTGTGTGCGCCGTTTAGTTTGCCGTATAATTCACTTCCACTTTGATATTGTACAAATCGTTTGTGTGTGTTTAATGCGCCATAACAAATGCAGCTCCATCCAACTTGCGTCAGTGTTTGCCACATACCAAACCCACTGTACATACATTTTTTTGATATGCGTAAAAATATATCTACGTACATTGGATACCAATTGATTATAAGAAATGTTTGGCTGATCATCTGGACAGAACGTGCCAGTCCACACGTTGCCTTGGCATTTTGTGAATGAACTTGTAAAGGCCGACCAAAGTTTTGGCTTAAGAATACTTTGCACGTTGTCGCGATAATAGATACAAATGAAGACACTTGAGATACATTCCAAGTGATTTCTGATAATCAAGCAAAGTGCTGCTGATAATATTACACTTCAAATGCATAAATGCTTTTGGCAGCTGCTTATCAATTTAATTGGTTTCAGTTTGCTGCTCATAAATTTCGATTATCAAAGTGTGATGTGAATTTTAATGGCATCATAAGTGCGCAAAATTTGATGGACTGAAGGCGGCTGGGACCAAAAGAATTCTTTGTCAATCAAAATATTCTTTAAGACAATCAATCACTATTGAAAATTACATTGACTATGGGTTCTTCTATACAGAAAATGAAGATATTCAATATGCTAGCCATCACCATATATAAATCAGCATTACAAAGCTCAATTTATTTCCCAAATACATAAAATTTAAAAAAAAGTTACAAATCAAATTGAAAATAAACAAAAAAATTATTCCACAAATTGAGCTTCCCATACCGGGAATTGAACCCGGGCCTTCCGGGTGAGAGCCGGATATCCTAACCACTAGACAATATGGGATGTGCTTGACAGCAGCGACAAAGTGATAGTTGAATAGCATGCAATGAGACTCCTTAACGTTTTTCGATTTATTTAATACATTTATTATATTGTATTCGCAACTCAAAAAAAAAATGGTTTAGTTTATGGCCCCAATCAATTTATATAACATCCAAGGCGATGAAAACAAGACAGAAAACAAAAAATGAAGCAACTACATATTTCTTGCGCTACATACTACAGAAATGTATCAAAGTCCGTTTGGACGGGGTGAAAGTTGCATTGGAGGTTTGTTTGCCTCACAACACATATCACAACATGCAACAAAGCGGGTGCGGACAAACGTTGTGGTTTTTGGTTTGAAAAGCATTTGAAATCGCCTCCGTGTCTGGGAATAAAGTGCAAGCGAAGCGAAGCGCAGTCAACTGGTCGTAACCGACTCTAAATGCGGTCTAGATAATGCCCATATACAGTTAGTTAAAATGCACCACAAATTGCTCATTGTGTGCAGCAAGAAGAAGAAGACAACGCGCCATTGCCATTCGACTTGCTCGACTTGTTCATCTTCAGCATTAGCGATTGTCAAAACAAAGTTCAATGATGCTGCCACAACAAAACACACACACACACGCACATCTTAAGCGCACTTATATCATAAATCAAGCTCGAATGCTGAATGAATAAATGAGTGGTTGGATGAGTAGTGTGTGGTTGGCTGAGCTAAAACTCTAGAAAAAAGCAACTAACTCTTTGATTTGATCATCTAAGCAGTTAAGTTAAGGCCTCGATGCACATTCGCACATCGAGTGCAGCAGCAGCATTCAGAATGAGGCCAGCAAATTTCATTTCGCAAGAATCATTTGTTAATTTGCGCATATCTCTCAATGCATACATAGAGTTGTGTGCTTGTTTTCTTCTTCTTCTTCTTCTTTATGGTCCAGCTACAAAAATTTGTGTGGTAAATTCAGTAAGTTGTTCAACTTGACTGTGCTCATTATATTTGATGATTTTTTACGAGTTTGCTGCGGTTACTTTTAATCGTTTCGTTTCGTTTCGAGCACTCAATTGCGCATAGTGTGCGCACGTTTTTTAATTTTGTGCAACATTTATTTTTATTTTTTACTACGTGCCATTATTTAATTATTTGCGCAAAAAACAAAACTTTTTCCAATTCCAAACACTTACTACATAATATTTCTCCATTTGTGTGCTAAGAGTTTCATGTGGGCGCGTACTTTTTTTTTAGCTAAAATATTGCGATTTTTATGGGTCAATAATTTTTAATTTTGCACTAACAATAAATTTTCACGCTTACTGCAGTCTTAACTCGATTGGTTAATTTCGTCTATTTATAAATCAACTAAATATAATTTCCAGTTATCTATTTTTGTCTACAATCCAAAACTAGTTTTGCTCTAATGGCAGCTGTGTCTAATATTTGAACATTTTGCAAATAGAATCACCGCCTCCCATATGGTCTAGTGGCTAGGATATCTGGCTTTCACCCAGAAGGCCCGGGTTCGATTCCCGGTATGGGAAGTAACTTTTTTTTAATATTTGAAATAATATATTTTTCTTTTTTTATGATTTTTCAACAATTTTCATAAAATTTGATCAATCTATGTTGTTACTGCAATTCCCTCAATTTTTGTTTCATATGTCACAATATCGTAAGGCAATTTAGTGTTATTTGTAAGGCATTGTTGCTGGCTCTCGCTAATAAACCATTAAACAGAGTTAATAGCGTGTAAAGAAATATACGCTACTCAGTTCAAGACCTCAATAATAAATGATGCCCACTTTCATCTCCCCGTTGCATATTTTAAGGTAGTCTTGAACTCAAAGTCAGCGCGGAAAAATGTTTAAATCAGAGGTAATTTTGTAATGGGTTTTTTTTTTTTTTGGTTTTTGTGCTTTGCTTCTCCTAGTGATACCTAGATATATTTCGGCGAACTGACGTTGCGACGTCACGGATGCGGCGAGTTGCAAAAAATGTTGCAATTTTTAATTGGATGACTAAAGGGGTGTCGTCGAGCCATTTCACTTGCCCAATGCTAGCAGCCATTATTGCCATAAAATATTTGCTTGTGTTTATGTTTGTCGCTTTTGTCGCTGACGTTGTTGACTTACCGGGCCTCGTAATGCGTCCCACATTGAAGCGATGCGTATAATTCACCTTAAAATATTGCTCAACAACAGCACGCTCGGCCTTTCCCTCGCCATTAATGGGCGAAAATAGATATTCAGGATCGATTTGATATTTTAATTGTTGATAGCTGCAAAAGATAATTTAAACAAAAATGAGGCCAAATATTCGCATTTAATATGCATATTCGCAGAAAAACATTTCATAACACCAACTTACCCCGTCATACACAACAAAGTTATCATCACAGGTATAATGACAAAATATCCCGGATGTTTTGCGATGCAAATGCCGAGATGATAGAAAGATTTATTTAGTGTCTTATCGACACAAGATATGCCGCAAGTCATCTGCAAAAATAGAAAGAATTCACCAAATATTATTATAAAGTACACTAAATAAAATAAGTAATGAGACCCGTTCTCAAATTAACAGAGTAATTGACGAACAAACATCTAATCACTCGAAAGCTTAAGATCTGAGTTGCTATAAACTGCGTGCATGTCGAATTCACATGTCTAGCTGTCTAGTGAAGGTGAAAGACATAAGGCAAAGGTAGATTGGTGCTATTATTATTATAGGCAATAAGTACTCGTCGACAATTGCCTACATCTATGAGGTTTCGTGTCTGTTTGGCTTTGTTCATCGACACCTTCAACTTCAACTTAACACACGCACACATTTTCAGTCTCCGCTGTCTCAACATTCAACATTCAGCATTCAGCATTAGAGCTGTTTTCTGAATGTTGTTTTGTCTGAATGAATTTGAGTAACAAAAATGCCCTTGTTCAACTAACAAAACCCAGCAATAAAATAAATAACGACGAAAATATAAGCTAATGTGCACTATTAGCATGATTATAGAAGTCAAGTACGGCGGTAATAATAAAAGCATGCGTATTTATCATTCGGTGCTATTAGCTAAACACACAAAACGTTGTAGACATGTATGGACAGGTAATTATTCTATTTAAATAAAATAAATAACTATTGCAATTTATTTTTATTTAAAAATGAAAAATATCAACAAAAAATTTGTTGCCGCCCCCGGGTGGACTCGAACCACCAACCTTTCGGTTAACAGCCGAACGCGCTAACCGATTGCGCCACGGAGGCTGTTGATGTTCTCGTGTCAAATTTCATTTTCGTACTGAGGGTGCCAAGTTCATGTTAGAATTTTGATTTTTTGTTTTGTCCTCTTTCGCTCTTAGTTTCATGTAGGTTATAATTCTCGATGACAATCATGGCCTCCGTGGCGCAATCGGTTAGCGCGTTCGGCTGTTAACCGAAAGGTTGGTGGTTCGAGTCCACCCGGGGGCGGCAACTGCTTTTTGCAACATTAATTTTTAAAAAATATTACTTTTTATTAACGTTTCATCAACTAGCTAGACACATTAATTTTGTAAAGAATTTTAAATAGTTAGCTAAGCACGTGTTTAAGTACAAGTGTACGTATATGAAATATAGCCTGGAGTAAATGTCATCATAATTTTAAATAATTGGTGTACTTAAACTAATTTAGAACGCATTAAATCTTCCCTTAAGAGCATGTAGTGTGTGAAATATTAAGAAGTTCAAACTGACAATTTTGTCTAAAGTCGGATAAAGCTTCGTGCGAATTTCTTTTGTATTTACTTAAAGCTCTAAAGCATCACCTTTTTCTGATTTAAACACATAGGAAACCTTAACGTACGTACATACGTGATATATGAATATTATTCTGACTAAAACTTATTTGTAGATGCGCCATTTGTTTAAGCCATTATTCATGCCAAACACAGAATTTGGCATAGGCATTTGGCATTATGAATTTGTTAAACAAAATGCTTTTATGTACTCTACATGAATAGAACATTAGCATTATAATTGCACAAGACTGAGGCTAATGACAAAAAATGAAAACGAAATAACAATAAGAAGGAAGACATAAACAACAACAATACCCTAAGTGACTGAATGTCTGCTAAATTACAGAATGTATATTGAATGTACAATGTGGGCATCAAGCTGTTAACCGTTATTATCATCACGTTGTCACATGAAAATAAATGTATGTATGTATCGATATTTTTGTTATTTTAAAACTTTGTTTACTAAGCTTGTTTCCACTAGAATTAAAAGATGTAAGAGCTTTAGCGGTTTTATACACGAAGGGCAACGTACTTCTGATAATTAGTAAAATACGAATTGACCTCTGCCTACTTAAGAGTAGCTGTTAAAGTTCAGTGGCCTGTTAACAGCTATTATTCCTGGCACGGTGCCATATTTCACTTCACATTACATATATGTATTTATTTTTTGTAGGAATTACATTATAATTATACAACTAAATAAGACTGGGTGCAACTTAATTTGTATTTTTTGTAAGTCTTCTCTTAAATATTGGTACTAAAAGTGCTTATCTTAACGCAATCGTCAAGTCCTAGGCTGTTGAAATTCAAAACCAGCTACTAAAAAGATGTGAAGTCAGCTGAAGGCAGCTGCCTAATTCAAAACTGCTGAGTGTATCGGCATCTGTTAAAAATGTTTAACAATGATTAAGCTGTTAAATGTATTGACGCTCGCGATTTGTTTGCTTTTGGTCTTGGCATTTGCATGCTAAACGCCAAATAGACGTTAATTTAATGAGTTTACAGTATATCGAGCATCAGCATCTGTATCATTATTTTACATGCGGGCAACTTTCCATTTTTTTTTTCCTGGGGTTCAACGACAACTGACACTGCACTTTTACCAAATTGTAACTCGACAAAAAAAGACCAAAATTACAACATGAACGTCCATAGTCCACAGAGAGAAGGCTTTTGGAAGTCGCTTCAGTCAAGGTTACGGCTCAACTCTGGATCTTTGATGTTGTTGTTTTTGGTTTTTATTTGGTAGCGAGACATTTTGTTGGCATAACGGTTCATTATGTCAAAGTGATTTAATGAACAAGCCATTCGCCCCAACACCAACAGGAGAATTGTGGCAACAAAGTTGCCAACAGTTGACTTCAGTCCACATTGTCTAGTGTTGAGTGCTGTGAGTGTTGAGTCTGCCCGGCAATATTCATATGTTTGTGTTAAAAAGGCCAAATGAGTTTTGTTTTTTTATCTGCATAAACTCGTCTACTCTCAGTTCAGAGCAGGGCCAAACACCTCAAGTCCAAGTTGTCACTTTTGTGGCATAATGCAAACATTCGGAGAATCGAGCGGTAAAGAGTTATGCAAATAAGAGGCACGGACTGACAGTTACTTCACCAATTTGTTGGGGGCTTTATCTAGTTACTAGTTTATAGAATTTGACAGCGTGAAATAATAAATTTTGAATGCAGTTGCACTGAACAACATGAAGTTGTTCCCAATTCCACAAAGCATGCTTGATAAATAGCAGTGTCTACATGACTAAGCCCAATTTTCCTCTCTATCGACACATCTATTATAAACTTATTAGACCACATTCTATTCAAAGAAGTCTCAGGTCTATTTGTTTGTATACAAAGAAAACGTAGAATGACGTCTATTGAAATTAGGGAACAAATGTCTTAATAAATGCACGAATTTACTTTTTTTGTATATATATATTTAAAATGTAATAGTATATCGATATACAAAATACAGCATTTAGTATTTTTTAGTCTTTGGTATTTTTTATGTGTATTTCAAATGCAAGCGAAATACCAAATATAACATTTAGGATTATAGTATATTTCAGTATATTTGAAAATTAGGTAGCGGGTATCTCACAGTCGAGCACTCTTGAGTGCTGCTCTCTCACTTGTTATGATTTTAATGCTGCCGTAAATGCTGTTAATATTTCTCAAGCCATAAAAACCATCTTAAAACTATTAATGCATCAATCTAAAAAGCTTTGACGAGATTTAAAGTCAAGAGACGTCACACTCTTCGATCTGTCATTGCAGATTTTTCTCTTTTTCATAATTTATCATAGAGTTTCTCTCTGTCTGCTTTAATTATGCTTATCATTTCTTCATTTGAGTGCACTCAAATTTTGATCATCGCACTTTCACTCATGACTTTTGCACATTTCTATTGCAGTTCTCAGAACTGAAAGCAAGCGAGTTGTTAACATCTTTCAAATCCCACAACACTAAAAATAGTTATCTGAAACTCGTATTATTATGTAAAAAAAAAAACACATTTCGTTTTTACAACATATGATTGCCCTCCCCCCTACTGAGGAGCATCAAAGTTCATTAATGAACCTTACAATTGTGGCGCAAGCCGCAGACGCAGCTTCAACTTTGGTTTTCATAATCAGCCGGCAAATGACATTAGATGTCCAAATAACAAACCTTTCAGGTTGTTTTTTAATTTGTTGCCTGTGACTAAAGCGATTTGTTAGTTTATGAAATTGTAACCAAAATAAATACAATTTATGTTTTCCATTTGCAGCGATCACACGTTCGCATCAAAAGCGAAACGAAGCGAAGCAACACCTTGAGAATTTCCCGCACTTCTCCTTAGCATGATTGCGTGCCAAGAAACCTAACAAATCGGAATATTTAACAAATTATATACATACATATACTCGCATTCAAAATATCGAGACCATCAACAGTGACTGCTGCATAATTTCTGGGTCTTCTCTCATTTGGTTAACTGGGTCAAAAGACAGCTGTGACAGCTCGGATTAATGGCGAATTCTTCTTTAATAAAAACATTTCTAAGCCGATGCCAAATGCAAATTACTAACAAATTTACGCACATTTTTCAGAAACACATTAGAAATTCTATTCAAACAAAAAAAAAACATAAATGAAATAAAGCTGAGAAAGTTGCCGCCTGCCCAAAAAGAGTTTGTTGCTTAAGTCTTTTGTTTTGTTGTTGTTGTTTTTTGGTCAGCGCCATAGCAATTTAGCATTATATTGTTATGGCTCAACATGTAAATGTGTGTGTGAGTGTGTCATATTATTATGATTGTTGTTATTGCTTTTGCCTTTCCTGCTATTTGTTGTCTTTCATATGCATATTGATTTCTATGAAAGAATGTCTCAAATTTTTTGCCACACCAAGCGTTTATTTTGGGCAACAAATCAAATGGCAGATTATCAGTTTATACCCTGTAGTAATGTGCAGAAATATAAACATTCAGCTTTATTAAAGTATAATTTAATTGTAAGTTTTGCAGAGTATTATTTGGTGTATCTCTGTTCTCGCTTTTTTGTTGCTGTTTATTTGGGTCACTGAAGATCAGATTCGAACACAGCTCAACTTGAGTGTTTTTGCAAATTTTGAGTTTCTTGTTAACTGCTCAAGTGTACAACACACATTCAGATTTCATTTGTGGCAATGTAATGAATTGAAATATGATGCTACATTTCACTTTTACTTCTAGCAATAATTTTGAAGTCGCACCTTAAGCTCTGGTTTATAATTGATTCATAAAGCAGATTGAGCAACATTTATATATTCAGGCAGCATAATATAAACATGTCTGAATGCTTGTTTAAGTTGTGTTAAACAGCATATCCAGTTAAGTCTGGACTTTGCCAGCACTTGAATACAGGTTGTTGCAGCTGCTGCTGCTGCTGGGACTTTCTGCAAATTGTTTTTCATCATCAATCTGTTGTCGCATTACATGGATTGCATAATCCTCCACATTTTGCACGCCTTTATTTTGTATGCGCAGCCTCGTTTTCGTTTTCTTTTGCTTCTTGATCAATTTATTTTTATATAAGTAATTTATTAATATACACAAAAGCAACGAAATGCGGCGTGCGCAAATTGATTGCATCGCCGAATCCACAAATACCGAATTCAACAAGTTTTTCTTTTGCCAAATCATAAAATCAACAACTTTCACTTTTTTTTGTCCGTCTGTGTGTGAGTGTGTGTGGCCTGAAGACAAACTGACGCACAAAGCATAAATACCAAGGAATTACGAAAATTTATATTAATTAATATTTAAATATATTTTTTTGCACAAGCGCCAAATTCCCTCGAAAGACAAAATCATCATCGACCACCATCAACAAAAAAAAAACAAGACATGGAAAAAAATACTAACAACTTTTTGCCATTTGCCTTGTGGGTGGCTTTAAATTTGGGTCAAGTCATTGAAGTAGAACACGAGCTATAATTTTATTGACCTTAGCGTTTGGGGGCGTGGCCTGTCTCAAAAGACAAAAAACGAGAAAAAAATTGGTTTTAATTTTTGTATTATTGTGATTAACGATTTTTGATTGTCAACCCCGCAAAGCGGATTTTCTGTTTTATTTTTTTGGCAAAAAGACAGAAAGACAGACAGACAGAGAGGCAAACAACCTTTGCGTATTTCTGACAATTGTTGCCACACATTTGTTCGCAATGAATGTTAATTAGTTTGCTTCGAGGCTGATGACGAATTAACATTGAGCAGCACTTAAGCCAACAATCGATCATCGTTTATCGCTTATCGTTTATCGCTTGCCGGCACTTGTTTGGTTGGGTTCTGTCCCTAAAAATAACCACAACAAAAAAAAAAACCAAACAAAAAATACCGAAATCACTTTCTACTTTTTCTGCGACTTCAAACTTCAAGTGTGGCTGCAACTGGGTCACACACACACACATACTAGTTTATACATATTCGGTCACACACACACTCGCACACACACACACACGCACTGCGGTAGTTCGCTGTTTGTAAATGCTTTCAATTTGAATTTAGCTTTTATCTGTTCGATTTTTGATTTGTTTCTTGTTTGTTTCGTTGACTTTGCATTAATTAGCAATTTACGAGCTCGTTTTAAAAACGGTTTTATAAGACGCATTTTTTCCCTCTCTCCCCTCTCCATCCTTTGTCTGCTTCCTCTTCTTGTATTTGCATTCGATTTCAAGTCTTCTGTGCGCTTTGGGTCAGTGGAACATTGGTCGATGTCGATGTTGATCTGATTAGATGATTAAATGCTATTTAAGAGTCGCTTTAGCTTTGTACTTCAGAAGAAACGAAAACATTTCCGGTAATTGCATTGCTGATAGTTTATCAAAATAATCACTTTACCTAAATAATTTGACAGCTTTAATTTTAGCGTTTGGCTTAAATAAAGTTATAGCGCTTAAACTAAATGGTGCATTAATTGTTGCTAATATAAATCGAAGTGTTCTTTTTTGTGTTTAATTTAACTTAGGAATTCAGCTACCAGAAAAGGGAAAAGTAATTTCCAGAGAATAATCGTGATCTGGCATTTTCTTTTTGTACAGTTGTGTTCAATCTAAGTAAAATTCCTTCCTTGATCTCAGCAGGTAATCGAAATTCCGATTTAATTGCTTCGATCTTTGATTTCCAACCCTGCATTTCCCAGATTTTTCCTTTTCAAACATCCTCAAGCAGGTAAAACTACTGCAAACTGGTTTCAGCTGAGAAAATATTTGGAATGCTGAAGATTCACTTTTACTAGAAGGCATCCCCAAAGTCACGATAATCAATTAACAACTTTCAGCACGCGACGTTTAAGCGTTCAAATAATTTGCCAAACTTAACAAATTGCCATAGAAGTTAACAACACAGCAAAGTGTCGAACAAATAGCAACAAATACTGTTTGCCCAAGCTATTAACACGAAAACCGCAAATTAGTCGCGTCCAGTTTCAGTTTCAGCTTCAGTTCCAGTTCCAATTCCAATTCCAGATGGGGAGTCTAAAGTAAATGACACTTTATGCAATGACACAAGTGTCTTCAAGGTGTTCACATCCCTCAAGTGTCTGTGCCAAGTGTGCTGCATGATATGCAATTTGAATGGAAAAGTGGCCATGCTTCATGTTCCAGAAAATCTTTATAGCCATAAAGCAGACAGAGTTCGCTCTGAAGTGCCGTTAACTCGCAGTTATTATACCACAACAAAAAAGTATTCAATACAACACACATGCTTGCACGTGTGTCTGTGTGTGTGTGTGTGAGTGTGCTTTATACCTCAGCATTGCACTTTCTTTTTTCTACAACATTTCTCGTCGGTTTCTTGCCTTGCCTTGCCTTCAACTTGGCTTTCGGTTTGCTTTTGCTTGACTTTATTTCTTTCTTTCTTTCTTTTTGCTTTTTAGCATTCGCCTGGTACGTAAACATATACAATACGGGCCTCTCCCTCTCTCTGAGTTGCTGTCTCTCTTTTTCTATTGGTCTGTCAATTGGAAGATTTATTAAGTCGATGCTGCTGAAATGACTGAAATGCCTGGAAAACGCCGTCATAATTGCTCATTTTCAACGGAAAGTGAACTTAAAGAGTAAAAGTCATGTGATAAGTCTAATTAGCATTAGCTCCACATGTCCAAAGAAAGTGCAAGTTGCCACTCTGCTGCTCTGTCTAGCGATAGCGATAGTGATAGTTTGTGGTGCCACCCAGATGAAGATTAATATGCTTGACATACCGCTAAAAGCAGACATAAGCTAAATAATTACAGCTGCTGCTCGCAGAAAGAGTCTTAAGCGAAGCTGAAGATATTTTTAGAAAACCCAACAATTTTAAAATAATAATATGGTGTTCTATGGAAGGTAGTTTTTCTAAAATAAAATTATTGAAATTAATAGTTCAAGTAAAAATAGTAATCTACGAACAGTCTACACATTTTGCTTTAAATTGTCAAGAAATAAAATCCAATGTCGAAGTTTTTTAGAATCTTCAAAAAGATGTATTTAAATGTTGTGTTTTAATTTACATTCGATGTTCTATGAGAAGTACTTTAATATATGAACTTAAGTATTTCAAATTTAATACAAATAGTACTAAAAATATTGTCAACTCGATAAGATCTTCTTGAAGAGGGTCTAAAAATATTTATATTCAAAATTTCATATAATTGCTTAGTTTATTTTAAACATAAAAATGATTAATTAAAAGTTAATAAAAGTAATAGCTTTAAATTATAATAATAATCTAGCAATAATGAAAGCTTGCTTATATTTTTCTAGAAGATTTTCAGAACATATTTGTATGTCAAGATCAGAGTATAATAAATATATATACATATTTAAATATATAAATTGTTTTTCTATAATATTGCTAGAAAATATTCAGCATAAATTTCGAATTTCGAAATCCATCCCATATGTAATAGCAAATGCAAATGTAATTCACATCGACTTTCAGCACAACTGTACTTGTTTAATTACATTAAACGTTAACTAAATGTACGCGTGGCCTTTCTCATTTCGATTTCAAAATTGCTTTCGGCCTTGAACATAATTGGTTACCCCAAAAAAAATGAGGGAAAAAAATTGATTTAAAAACTTGACCCAAACGAACCGGTTTCGGCAATTTCACTTGAACTTTCATTAACTTTGGCAAGAGTTGCAACTCCTTTTTGTCGGTTATGTCTTCATCATGTGGAGATGGGAAGGGAGACATTCAGACAGAGGGGGTGTCACAAACGTTTTCCCATTACATAGTCGAAAAAGCAAACCGGATCACAATGAATGATTTTTTGTCGAGCAAAACTTTTGCTATATCTGTATGTGAGTGTATGTGTGTGTGTATGCGTGTGTGTGTGTGTGTGCAGTTAATGACGTCCATTGGTGTGGACCGATAACTGATTGGGTTTTGGGTTTGGGGTCGATTTGCTTTTTGGACTTTATGTAATCATTGCGGGTCGTGTGTTCAAAATGCAAAATTATGAAAAATATGTTGATGTGTTTGCCTATTGGCCAATGTTTGCTATTGATATTTGGACTTGTTGCTGCTGCTGCTGCTCCAATCGTTATTATTATTATTGTTGCATTTGTGTCAAAACTTTTTCCGTTTCATTTTTAATGCCAATTTGTTTCGGCTTTGAGTCTCAGGTGTTGGCTTTGCCTTTGGCTTTGGCAATATTCAAACATCTGTCTGTCTGTCTGTCTGTGTAATTGGATCTCTGCTCCAGTTTGATTGCATTTATTTAACTGTCAAACTATTTTGAGACGCCAGTGAAACGAGCTGAAAGAGTTGCCTTTGCTCCACTTGCACGACAATTTAAAGTATTTCTGTTTTTAATTAAACTAGTTTTAGTTTCAGTCACTCATTTGACTGCAAACACATTTAATTATTTGCCAAGGTGCAAGTTTTTTTTTTGTTTTTTGTTACTTATTTCACAGCAAATCTTAAAGTGATGAGCACCAAAAACGCAATCAACAAATTAGCAATAATTGCTCTGTAAATTGTGCATAAAATTATTGTAAATTACTCAAGACTCGAGCTAATGTCTACAGTTCTATGAAATATTATACGTAGTAATTTGTACATGCAATAAAAATAAAATATGACTGGCTTTACAGCACTTTTAGGGAAGTAGTTTGGCTAAAAATAAAAAAATTAAGCTAAAAGTGCTAAATGAACTCTACTTTGACTCTTGACTTTGAGTAATTTGACGTAGTTTTCTTAATTTTCTCTCATACGCACTTTCCGACCTATACAATGTGCTGCGCCAACAAATTCCGATACGTAGTAAACATTTTCACCCCTAAATGGGAGACACCCTCAAAGAAGGATTATTGCGCATTTGAAAATTGTGCGAAACTTACCTTGATGGTGTTGCGGAATTCGTTCGTTTAATATCCAAAATTAAATATATATTCAATGATAATTTTTTTCAGAAAAAAAATATTAAAAGTTTTTCGTTTGCAAAATTTGCTATCAGCCTTTAATTCTCTCTGATCAAATTTGAATTGCACTTCATTCGTATGATATATTTTTATTATCTATGTGATGGAAACTATATTCCTTATAAAAGCACACCACGCACACGCGCAGCCTTGACCGTCATTTTAAACAGATTTTGTATATATAGAAATATGTATTTCCTTTTCGCACTTAAAATAACCGTTAAAAAAGGCGGACTCGTAAGCGAAACTCTCGACGTTGACGGAGCGACTGTTGCGACCGTTGGCTTTGAGACCGTCTCGCGGACTAACTGAACTCAGCCGATGTTTTGTACCTCAGACGTTTACAGCCTCTGTCGCAGTCGCAGTAGCAGCCACAGCCGCAGCCGAAGCCGCAGTCTCCGTCACAGCAAATACGCACAATTGTGTTTTGTGCGCTCTCGCTCTCTCCCGCTCTCCACAACTTTCAACATGTGCTCGCTGTTGAGCTGTTGCTCTCTTTGCCGCTCAATGCGCTCACCTGTTGCACCATTGCTTTCTCTCTCATTCTGCTGCTTCGAAGTTCGCTCTCTTCTTGGCTCAGGTCTCAGCTGTTGCATTTGCGCACCGGTTTGCGCCGGTTTACAATTTTTTGGGAAATATCATTTTCCTATACCTGTTTTTCCTCCACAGGTGATCTTGCTTCTGTTATTGTTGCTCGAGTCGAGTCTGAAGGTCGCAGTTTCGCTCATTAATCGCCACTTCGCCACTTTCTTCAGCGGCAAAATGCTGCGCTTGCGCTCTCTTCCAGATTAACGGTGTCATGTGGGAATTTATACATATGTATGCGTGCGTCTGTATGTGTGTGTGTGCGTGAGTGCTATACGAATATATATCTGTGTTTACCTTTCTGAGAGTTTCAAGCGAAATTGGGTCCAAGTGCCCATAAATAATTATTGAACGCAGTTCTCTGGAATGAGCCACACACCTCTCTCTATAGAGAATACCACCTGAGCATTCCCTGTATGCAAATAATCCTTTACTTGATAATATATTTAAATCGTGTTTTGTTTACGGTCATAAAATAGGACACTGCAATTTAAGTGGAACGATTTCAAATTTACAACATAAATGTATATAATATTCTTACAATAAAAGGGTTGTAAATTTTACATACTTACACCTTTAATTTTTGGGTTTTTGTTTAAGAATAACTGACGAATCTTAGTCATATTTTGTAGAAACTTAATACTTTAATAAATAAAATATGCCTCAATGCTGGAACTTTAATATGTTATTGAAAATATAAACGAATAATAATTTTGTTTATTAAAAAAACACCAGAAACCTAAACAGTACAAAGATTATGCTATATTAATTTATAAAAGTGAAGTTAAAACATAACACGGAAAGATGCAACTTTTAATATTTTAGCACTGCTTTCTATAGGCTATACAAAATTAATTTTAATTTATTGGAATTCACTATTTATATAAACGGTTCTTAAAAAAGATACATTTAAGATAGTTTTGAAAATGCTGCAATTGTAGGAATTGTTAAAAAAAAGGAAATGTAGGCTGTACGCTAAATGAAAATAAGATCAATTTAAAAATTAATACAAATATTTATAGATAAAAAAATAGTTCTTTCTTTTTCTTGAATTAATTATTTTATGGGAAAGTACAAACAAAAGGCATTTAACCTTCGTCGTGCATTAGTTTTTATAATATTGTAATTGAAAAAGTGTATAAAAATTCTTAGACATTAAAATTCTAATTTAAATGGAGACTCTACTCAAGATTAAAATGAGTTAATAGTTTGTTGCCATGTCCGTTAAATTGTCGTACCCTAGTAGATTAGTTCCTCATTGATCATTGCCTAAAATAGCACAATTTTCAAATGTCAGGAACTGAATGCACATTCTAAAAAGCAAATATTTGACAAATGTGTGTGAGAAAAGTGCTTAAGAAAATTAAAAACTGTAAATTCTAGTTGCTTAGAGAAAGAGGCAAACACGATTCAAAAACACACACCCACACACCCACACACACACAAACACATACACAAACACACGCATACGTAAATAAACACATAGAGAGAAATGTTTAAGCGGAAATTTTAATAAAAATTATATACAATTTATTTCAAACAGAGAAAATACATACACACGATGTATGTGGGACTATATAGAGACAGCGTTCGGCTTGGCGAGATGTTGATAGCGTATTCAGAATGTCAGATGAGCACGTTCAACTCGGCCGAGGATTGACGGCCCATCCAATTGAGTAGGTGTAGATGTAGGTGTAGCTCTACAACATGTATCTGCAATTGTATCTGTATCTGTATCTCGTACTCGGACTCGTACTCATTCTGCGATGCGATGCGAATCGTATAGTTGAATTCAATTCTGTGCAATCAGCGGCGTTTAACGACATTCTATATATACAATATACTGTGGTACATGGGTAAACATCGCAGAGCATTAACAAGGCGTTGATTGGATTTTGAATGAGACTGCGATTGTCACACATCAGCAGCATAATCGCCTCTCTACACTGCTCCAAAATCAACCCAACAAACAAATAATCTAGCTACGCTAATTTTGCATCATTTACTAATCTGTTATGTTTACTTTTTGTTCATTTCCATAGTCATGCCAACTCTTCTCAATTTCCAGAGTTGCTTAAGTTAGTTGTCATCTGTTAGAACTACCACAAGAATTAAAAGACTCCTTTTTTCTTTCAGTGTTTTCAACATTTAATTTATTCAATTAACATTTATTGTCACTAGGACAACGGGACGCTGCGCCGTATTATTAGCTGTAGAAAATTTGATAATTTCGTTAATCGTCTCAAATTTTAGTTCAAGTTCAAAAACCACGTGACAAAGTGTATATTGTCCCAGTCAATGTGCTTGGTTGCTTCGTCTTTTAAACAGGACCCGCAAATAAAAGTTATGAGTTTCAAATGAAATATTTTGTATACATTGTTTTTCAATGCAATCCGCTAGCATTTTATTCAATACAAATATTTCAATTCAAAAAAAATAATAATACCCGCCACCCATAGGATATAAGGGAAGTAGATGGCATCTCCGACCCCATAGCGTATACTATATAAACATATTTTTGATCAGAGTCAACAACCGAGACGATCTAGCGATGTCCGTCTGTCTGTCTGTCCGTATGAAATTCTGGATCCAGAGACTATACAAGATGGAGCACTAATTTTTTTAAATTTGGTTGTGATCATATAAAAATTATTGAAGTTATTAAAGAAATACTTTTGTATGGACAAAAACGCCCACTTATTAGGGTGTAAACCCATCTTAATATACCAAATATACCAGTTGGTGTATTTTTGCTATTTTGTGGTAAATTCTTCGGTATATTTCGAGAAAAATACCGTAATATGTTGCTTTTATTCAAAATGGGTAGTGCACACTCGACCGTAGCTTTTTTACTTCAAGCCCGATACAATGCAAACGCATTAATCATGCGTTAAGGCACTTCAAAATGTAAAATATTTATTCATAACTTGGCATAATATTAACATAATAAAAGTAGACCCAATAAGAAACCAAATTCATGCATACTAAAAGTACTTGGGGAAAATCCTTTAGAATATTTGCACCCACAATACGATGCACATGTGTGACATACTATAGATTTCTTTTGCATTTTATTTACTTTTAAAAAATTCTTCTCTCCAACCGCCTTGCACTTTAAAGTTGGAGACCAAAAACAATAGAAAGTTGACAATTTGCCTGAATCGCAAAATCGAGAAATATTAAACTATTTCCATGTATTAAATTGTTATAATTTACCCGAAAATTTATAACCTGGATTCATGCATTCTTCCAAGTCTGAATCGGGTTTCTCACCCTCACCAAGTTTTTGAAGTAGTAACTTATCCCTGGGAGCTTGTTCTAAATACCCCATTCCTGTAGTATTGACTTCACAGTTCTTGTCAATGTGTGAGCTACAGTCAAAGCATACATTTTGACCTATCGCCACTTTTAGGGATATGTTTATAATGTCGATAAAGAAAAGAAATCCGCATATACTTACAGTTCATGTAAGCTATAAGAAACAAATACTTCAACAATAATCCATAAAAATTCATAATTTGAATAAAGTAAAAACAATGTATGCGCCACACGAAATTTAAATAGGTTGTTCACATATTATTAAAATGACATAAAAAGCAAGTAAAATACTTTCATATAGATATTTACTAAGGTCATTAGATTGTGGATACTACTATAAAATCCAGATTATTTTGCTTATTAGAGATAATATTTTAATTTTAATAGTTTAGTTCACATATTCATACAATCCTTCAAATTTTAAGCACCTTTAATTGTAAAATATGTTATCATTACAATTCAGAAATCCAATTGCAATTTATATACTGAATTGCTAAAATTTTCCCTTAAATCAAAAGAGAGATATAGCAAATACACTTTTTATTATCAATTAATAAAAATAATATATGTGTGATAGAACATAAAATAAATTTTATTTTCATAAAGTGACTTGCTCAAATTTATTCCCCGTAAATTGGAATAAAATTGATTTTTTTGCGTTAAATTCAACCTATGTCTTTTAATAATAAATACATTTGATAGATCATAATAAATATCACGCAACTAACAAATGAGCCATTCAAATAGAAGTTAAGGACGCAGCTGCTATGAATGTGTTTCTTACATTCGCAAAGGAAGCCGCAATATCTGTATATTAATATATATTTTTTAAATTTACAGTTTTTTATTAAATTCATAATTAAAGAATTCATTAAAAATTTTAATATTATCTAAAACTAAATTCAAGAAGTATTGCCTGTTTTTGAATAGCAAACTTTTGTTTGTCTGTCCGTCTGTCTGTCTGTCCATATGAAGCACTGGATCTCAGAGATCATTTTGCATTCAAAATAGATAGCAGGTATCTCACAGTTGAGCAATAATTCGATAGGCAATATATAGTGTAAAATATACTATTTTAGTGTTTTTCCGCTTCCGCTCTAGTCATTAATTTTCACAGCTCACTGTCGACTTATAATAAATAAAGACTTGATTGGCCTTCCAGTTCATTTAAGACAATAATATAATAACCAATCCCCCAATTGATCTAAGAATCCAACCTGTATCAATTCCATCCAAGGCTCCACTGCGAACACTGCACTTACAATATCTGGCACAAATCGTGCAAGCGATCCGATGCATATGTCTCTTGTTCACAACATCTTTACTCGCCACAGCCTGACAACCCAACAAAGGGGACCAAAAGCAAACAAATGTCTCTAATCTATCTGTGGCAAAGTCAATGAACTGAATGAGATTCGGAATTATGAATTCTGTGATTAAGTACCAGTAATTGTGTAGCCATCGGAGACGCAGTTGGCCAGATTTTCATCATATAAATACTCTACTTCGGATTGGCCTGCAAATTCGGGTATCTTTACAACCGAAAATTGATCGAAGCGAGACATTTTAAAGACTCTCCAACCAGTCTTTACCATTTGACAGTCCCCATTATACAAAGTGCAATTGATGCATTCATTGAGTGTTTCGCCAAATACGTCTGAATAGTTAAATTATATTTAAGGTATGTTAATAATAGAAATATAAGTATATATTTTAAACTTACTGTTCGTCAAGAGCCATAAAACGAAGCTAATGTAGGCATATAATAAATATGTTGTTGTATTAGGCATTTTTATTCTCACTTTCAGTTCGGAAAATTGTAAATATTTTATTAAAAATGTGTTGCATACTTTGATTTGTTCGACAAATATTTGAAACATTGTCGAATATTTAATACCTTAATAAAGTGCAATCAACTTACTAAAACCATGTTAAGTAAACTGCAAAATAAATGCTAAAATAAAGAAAATTTTCTTAAAGGACAATTTCAATCTTAAAATAATTAAAGTTTTTCAATGACGAACTCTTTTTTCAAGATTTATTCAATATGGAATAGTTATACCCGCTACCCATAGGGTAGAAGGGTATTATAACTTTGTGCCGGCAGGAAATGTATGTAACAGGTAGAAGGAGGCATCTCCGACCCTATAAAGTATATATATTCTTGATCAGCGTCAACAGCCGAGACGATCTAGCCATGTCCGTCTGTCCGTCTGTCTGTCTGTCCGTCTGTCCGTCTGTCCGTCTGTCCGTATGAAACACTGGATCTCAGAGACTATAAGAGATAGAGCTATAATTTTTTTTCGACAGCATTTGTTATGTTTGCACGCAGATCAAGTTTGTTTCAAATTTTTGCCACGCCCACTTCCGCCCCCGCAAATCAAAAAAATCGAATAACAAGCGTAATTTTAAAGTTAAAGCTGTGAATTTTGGTATATATAATAATAACAATAGTATTTATGATTCCTGAAAATTTGCTTGCGATCAGATAAAAATTGTGGAAGTTATTAAAGAAACACTTTTGTATGGGACAAAACGGCCACTTACGGGGGGTCTCAAATGCTTTGGCCGACAATCTGGTGTATTGTGCCGTCTATGGTATATTTTAAATGTTAGTATCACATCGTTATACCAAATATACCATTTGGTATATTTTTAGTATTTTGCAGTATTTTTTTGGTATATTTTGAAAATAATACCGCAATATTTTGCTTTTATTCAAAAGGGGTAGCGGGTATCTCACAGTCGAGCACACTCGACTGTAGTTTTCTTACTTGTTTTTTTGTAAATTCAGTTCTTAAACTTAAGATCTTAATTAATGGTTCTGGTTCTTTCTCTCTGTACACCATTGTATATTGGAAAGTAAAGTCCACATTCTAGAGTATTCATACATATAAACAAAACTATGAATATTTGTAGTTCAGCATCAAAAGATAACAGAGAACAAGGGATTTCCTAGTGATGTGAATTCTGATTTTGGTCATATGCGCTTTAATTTACAAAGCAATCGCTTCGAAATAAATTGCTTCTGATAGAGCTCAAAAAATGGAATATCTTCGGAGAAAAAAGAAAACAGTTTATTGGTACCTAAGGCGACTTTTCACAGCGAAAAGTTAATTTTGAATACAACAATTACATTGTGTCACGCACAAGATTTGGCTGGGAATTCCGTCTAGTCCAAAGATCCACAATAGCTAGAGAGAATAAGATAGAGATAAGGATGGTCACAATCTAAAAGTACTAAAAGTATATTTGAGCTGAGGTCTTAGGTGGCGACCTCAAACCCCGGACCACCTAAAGCGACGAAAACGTGCCAAACTTATAGATTATAGATAATCGCCGAGTTTGGTTGCACTTCGGGTGCTGTGATAGGAGATAAGAGATCGATGCGATATAAAAGGGGGAGAATGCAGATAGATTGCAATGGTAATCAATTAGTAAGCATTCGGCTATAAATTAGCAAACGTTGACAGACATTCTCGGGCTCTCGTTATCATCACCCCAGGCCCAGTGCCTACACCCGGGCTCATGTCAAGGGCTATCTCTATGCCCTGAGCCGGCATTCAAATCTCTGTTGCTGTCGCCGTCGTTGTCGTCGCAGCAGCAGCACCAACGGCATCAGCAGCAGCAACAGTGAAGCAGTGTAACTCTGATAGAAGCGGCTGTCATTATACGTTCACATCTCGGGCGCCCAGCATCGGTTCAGCTGAGTGGACGCTCCTCTCAAGTATTATTATTATGTTCCCGCTGCTTC
This sequence comes from Drosophila niveifrons, assembly GCA_035046325.1. NCBI lineage: Eukaryota > Metazoa > Arthropoda > Insecta > Diptera > Drosophilidae > Drosophila > Drosophila niveifrons. The sequence continues at coordinate 104,663 of JAWNOC010000004.1, read as the reverse complement.
CTCAGCCCGTATTCATAGTCTGCCGCTGCTGCTTGGAGGAGCAGCCGCCGCTCAGTCACAACTTCAGCGAGAACGATCAACTCAATGACGATCTGCTGTCGCTGGCACCCAAACTCAAAATACAATCCAACGATGTCATATGCGATCCGTGCCTGCAACGTCTACGCGATGCTCTCGACTTCCGTCAAACCTGCGAGGAATCAGATCGCATTCTCCGTGATCGTCACGAACAGGCGCTGGACGATGCGGTCGAATGCCTGAAGCGTGAAGTAGGCGAGTCCGAAACGTTGCCCATCTTAACCTATGTGGAACCGGTGGATTTTGGTAAGTGATTGATTGACTTGGATTCGGGATTCTGTTCTTTACTCAAATTGTTTGCTTATCGCAGGTAATCTGGATCTTTTTGATGCCTTTGAACCCAGCTATGAGCCTTCATTGCCAGCGCCCTCATTGCCTTGCACCGATAGAGGCACCTTAAACACACCTTTGCATTTGCCCGCAACCCTGGAGACATTAGAGCCACCTCAAGCTTCCAAACTGAAGCGTAAGCGAGTGGAAACCTCACGATCCCGCACCCCGAAATCACTGCGACCCTGCACGGAGTGCGAGAAGAAGTTCACCCGCACTTTTCAGCTGAAGTTGCACATGATCTCGGTGCATGGTCTGGGCAACGGACTGCGCTATCCCTGCGAAATCTGCTCCAAGAGCTTTGCCTCGCGTCACAGTCTCCGCTATCATGTCACATCGCTTCACTCCACCGAACGTCCATTCGCCTGTGAGCTCTGCGATCGTCGGTTTGTGCTCCGCACTCAGTTGAACTCGCATGCCCGGATGCATACGGGGGAGACGAAGCCGAGGATCTTTGCGTGCAACAAATGCGCAAAGACGTGGCCAACGAAGTCGGATCTCCGCACTCACATGCGCTCCCATGACCCGGACATGTCCAAGCGACCCTTCAAGTGCGACAAATGCGAGAAAGCGTTTTACACTCGCGGTCATCTCAGTTCTCATGATTTGGTTCACACGGGGGAGAAGCCCTATGCCTGCACCTACTGTGAAAAGTCCTATCAAAGTGTGGGCAATCTCAACAATCATATGGCCCGACAGCACTTGAGTGACCTGGAGGAGCAGCGGGAACTTTGAACTCACCCACATCTAAGACATCGATTGACTTTAACAACTAGAATATAACCTTGTATTAAGTGCACTCCGAAAACTGTGAAATTTGCGGCTTTATTTAGAAAACATTTTAATCAATACTCTAAATTCGAAAAAAAAAATACACTTACTAAATTTTCCTTGAGTGTATGTGAGATGAGCTGCAAGTATTATTAAAGCTGAACCATTGCATAACCCCCAAAAATAAATGTATATATATATAAAACAAACAAAAACTTAACAAGCTATCAGCGCTCATCTGAAAATGTGTGTGACAACATGAAATAAAAGCCATAGGCAAAATAATTTCAAATACTCTGACAGAGAATAGATAGGTGCAAAGTGAAAGTAATCAAAAAATAATAAATCTAAGTGTGAATGAGAATGAGAATATTTATAAACATGCACTAAAAGTACGCAAAATAAAGCCTTGAACTTCTGTATTATTTTTAGTTCTTTGATAATTGTCACTATTAGTTTACTGATTTGGGAACAAAGATCAAATTGCGAATCGTCTGGAGCATGAAATGGGAAATTTCACATCATTTATGCCACTAAGTGTAAATTACTTCGAAATATAATAATTACAGTTTATTTTCGACATTGCAATTAGATGAAAAACCTAAAATTTATGATGGTTAATATTGTATAAGGTAATAAACACCTGCTGCTGTTTGCATTTTTAACAATCTGGTATATTTTATTCTACTATGCGGTATATTAAAATTAAAAGTATAGCGTTCGGTATATTTTCGTATTTTTTATTATATTCATTTTATTATGTTTATTTACTTTTTTTATCATGTTGTAGTTTTCTTACTTAGAAATAATACCTTTTATTTTAACTATGCTATTCTTAGGGAAAAAGAAGAATCTATGTTATCCTTTTGGTTTTCTTAATACGTCTGTACTATCTATTTACACAAAAAGCCTAAAATAATGTATCAATATCATAGATGATTATATCTTACTTTCTTTTATACATATTTGAAATGTCTTTTATTAGTTAAATATTGAATTCATTAAACAAGAGCATAATTTTATGAAATATAATGTAAACATTATGAACTTCACATTTAAAGTCTATCAGTTCTTGTTGTGTTTGCAATCTAAACTTGTATTTTATTTGAAACCCCCAATTTATTTATTTCTACAGACCTTGAAACGAGAGTTTAATACAAATTAAGCATTTCTATAGAGCTTCATGCTAACATTCTTATGAAACATTGCTTATCGCATCATTTTATATACGTTTATATTTGTACATACAATGAATACAATATACACGTTGCGCTTGGATCTATCTTATATAGCAGTGAGATGTATACGTTAATTATTAAAAATTAAAAGTATATATTCTCTATAGCAGCGCAACAACAACAACATCACCATAAGAGAGAGAGAGAGAGAGAGAGAGAGAGAACTTTGAAAAAGCGCAAGTAATTTTGCCTTCTAGCACATTCCATTATAATTTCATTGCATACCCATTGCTGAAAATTGTTGAGGAATGAGGCATGACTCCACATAGGAAAACAATAAAATAAAATAACATATGTATGTAATGCCTTGCAATAGGAAAACAATATTTTGTGTAAGATTCCCGAGTTGTCCACTTAAAGTCCGAAGAAGACATTAACATTATCAGCTTGGAAAATAACCAAGAAATGGATGATTTTATAGGGCATCCCTAATAACGCATGTGCCAGACCAATACATATACTATATACTATATGTAGTTATAGTTCTCAGTATTTGTTTTATGAACACACGGAACATGCTATCAACGTCTTTAATCAAAGCAAGTGCCCGTCTGTCTGACCGTAAACACATCGCATCGCATGGGAAGGCATCGAGAGAGAAGGCACAACAACAACAACAGATACGGTCAGTAGAGGCAATTTTGATTATGAAAAGCATTTGCTTCAATTACAAAATGACCACAACAACGAGATATGTCATAATTATGGACTTGACTTGACTTCAGCCACACAAAAAAGTGTTAATCCAATTAACTTAGATTTAACACCGGGAAATGGCAGACGCCGGGCGTAGGTCAGCGATTCGTTGGGTTAGCGACTTGAGCAAAAACAAAAAACTCAGACAGAAACTGAGAGAGAGAGAGAGAAAGCGAGGGAGTGCTCTTTAGACTGACTCACAACTGTTGTAAGTGAGACGTGATAACCTTGCCACCAACAAGTCACAGGCCAAATAAAATGTAACTTCATGATTATCTCTCTATAGTAAATATTTATAATACTTGTGAGCATTCAGTATACATTTATTATATCCACACAACTTGCCAATTAGTCACTTCCTCGTGAGTCGTGAGGTAAATCAACAGCCAAGACATTGACCCAACCCCTGCATCCATCAAACTGCCTTTTGTATGTCTGAGCCACCATCCAGTCACGCTTGCGTCTCGTCAAGTTGTTTACGTGTTCTGGGTGTAGCACTATGAATCCTCACAATGTTCCTAAACACAAAAACAATATATTTTCCTTCAATCTTATTTTTATTCTTTCACAACGTTTATCAGATGTAAGCTGTTTATCGCATTTCCAAAATTCAATGGAAACTATCTTTTATATGCCATCTTTCAAAAATACAAGGATGCAAAAATACTTGTCATTTGAAATACAAAATGCTACGCTAAGCATGCGTCTTTCGCCAACGACCATACCACGCTGAATACATCGGTTCTCGTCCGATCACCGAAATTAAGCAGCGTCGGGCGCGGTTAGTACTTAGATGGGGGACCGCTTGGGAACACCGCGTGTTGTTGGCATCGTTCAACAACTTTTTGTTTTACTTTTCACTTTTTTAAATTTTATTCTTATCTCATTTGTTATCCTTGCCATCCTCTCAACTATTTTAACATGTCCTTCTTATCACCGAAATTAAGCAGCGTCGGGCGCGGTTAGTACTTAGATGGGGGACCGCTTGGGAACACCGCGTGTTGTTGGCATCGTTCAACAACTTTTTGTTTTACTTTTCACTTTTTTAAATTTTATTCTTATCTCATTTGTTATCCTTGCCATCCTCTCAACTATTTTAACATGTCCTTCTTATATTGCCATCACAATCCACCTGCAACATATACATGGTACTATATGCCTTGCTTCTCCACCAATCCACATGACTGCATTCTCAATTCAAAATTGATAAAATTCGCATAGCTCTAACTTTAACAATTTGTATCTGTGCTGCTTAACACATATCCTAAATTCAATCGAAACTATCTTTTACATGTCATTTTGAAAAGTACAAAGATGCAAAAATACTTGTCATTTGAAATACAAAATGCTACGCTAAGCATGCGTCTTTCGCCAACGACCATACCACGCTGAATACATCGGTTCTCGTCCGATCACCGAAATTAAGCAGCGTCGGGCGCGGTTAGTACTTAGATGGGGGACCGCTTGGGAACACCGCGTGTTGTTGGCATCGTTCAACAACTTTTTGTTTTACTTTTCACTTTTTTAAATTTTATTCTTATCTCATTTGTTATCCTTGCCATCCTCTCAACTATTTTAACATGTCCTTCTTATATTTCCATCACAATTCACCTGCAACATATACCTTGCTTCTCCACCAATCCACATGATAGCATTCCCAATTCAATATTGAAAAAATTCGCATAGCTAAAACAATTTGTATCTGTGGCACTTAACACATTTCCTAAATTCTATGGAAACTATCTTTTACATGTCAATTTTGAAAAGTACAAAGATGCAAAAATACTTGTCATTTGAAATACAAAATGCTACGCTAAGCATGCGTCTTTCGCCAACGACCATACCACGCTGAATACATCGGTTCTCGTCCGATCACCGAAATTAAGCAGCGTCGGGCGCGGTTAGTACTTAGATGGGGGACCGCTTGGGAACACCGCGTGTTGTTGGCATCGTTCAACAACTTTTTGTTTTACTTTTCACTTTTTTAAATTTTATTCTTATCTCATTTGTTATCCTTGCCATCCTCTCAACTATTTTAACATGTCCTTCTTATATTGCCATCACAATCCACCTGCAACATATACATAGTACATATGCCTTGCTTCTCCACCAATCCACATGACAGCATTCTCAATGCAATATTGATAAAATACACATAGCTAAAACAATTTGTATCTGTGGCACTTAACACATTTCCTAAATTCTATGGAAACTATCTTTTACATGTCAATTTTGAAAAGTACAAAGTTGCAAAAATACTTGTCATTTGAAATACAAAATGCTACGCTAAGCATGCGTCTTTCGCCAACGACCATACCACGCTGAATACATCGGTTCTCGTCCGATCACCGAAATTAAGCAGCGTCGGGCGCGGTTAGTACTTAGATGGGGGACCGCTTGGGAACACCGCGTGTTGTTGGCATCGTTCAACAACTTTTTGTTTTACTTTTCACTTTTTTAAATTTTATTCTTATCTCATTTGTTATCCTTGCCATCCTCTCAACTATTTTAACATGTCCTTCTTATATTGCCATCACAATCCACCTGCAACATATATAAACTATATGCCTTGCTTCTCCACCAATCCACATGACAGCATTCTCAATGCAATACTGATAAAATACACATAGCTAAAACAATTTGTATCTGTGGCACTTAACACATTTCCTAAATTCTACGGAAACTATCTTTTACATGTCAATTTTGAAAAGTACAAAGATGCAAAAATACTTGTCATTTGAAATACAAAATGCTACGCTAAGCATGCGTCTTTCGCCAACGACCATACCACGCTGAATACATCGGTTCTCGTCCGATCACCGAAATTAAGCAGCGTCGGGCGCGGTTAGTACTTAGATGGGGGACCGCTTGGGAACACCGCGTGTTGTTGGCATCGTTCAACAACTTTTTGTTTTACTTTTCACTTTTTTAAATTTTATTCTTATCTCATTTGTTATCCTTGCCATCCTCTCAACTATTTTAACATGTCCTTCTTATATTGCCATCACAATCCACCTGCAACATATATAAACTATATGCCTTGCTTCTCCACCAATCCACATGACAACATTCTCAATGCAATACTGATAAAATACACATAGCTAAAACAATTTGTATCTGTGGCACTTAACACATTTCCTAAATTCTACGGAAACTATCTTTTACATGTCAATTTTGAAAAGTACAAAGATGCAAAAATACTTGTCATTTGAAATACAAAATGCTACACTAAGCATGCGTCTTTCGCCAACGACCATACCACGCTGAATACATCGGTTCTCGTCCGATCACCGAAATTAAGCAGCGTCGGGCGCGGTTAGTACTTAGATGGGGGACCGCTTGGGAACACCGCGTGTTGTTGGCATCGTTCAACAACTTTTTGTTTTACTTTTCACTTTTTTAAATTTTATTCTTATCTCACTTGTTATCCTTGCCATCCTCTCAACTATTTTAACATGTCCTTCTTATATTTCCATCACAATCTACGTGCAACATATACATGGTACATATGCCTTGCTTCTCCACCAATCCACATGACTGCATTCTCAATTCAAAATTGATAAAATTCGCAAAGCTCTAACTTTAACAATATGTATCTGTGCTGCTTAACACATATCCTAAATTCAATCGAAACTTTTATGTCATTTTAGAAAAGTACAAAGATGCAAAAATACTTGTCATTTGAAATACAAAATGCTACGCTAAGCATGCGTCTTTCGCCAACGACCATACCACGCTGAATACATCGGTTCTCGTCCGATCACCGAAATTAAGCAGCGTCGGGCGCGGTTAGTACTTAGATGGGGGACCGCTTGGGAACACCGCGTGTTGTTGGCATCGTTCAACAACTTTTTGTTTTACTTTTCACTTTTTTAAATTTTATTCTTATCTCATTTGTTATCCTTGCCATCCTCTCAACTATTTTAACATGTCCTTCTTATATTGCCATCACAATCCACCTGCAACATATATAAACTATATGCCTTGCTTCTCCACCAATCCACATGACAGCATTCTCAATGCAATACTGATAAAATACACATAGCTAAAACAATTTGTATCTGTGGCACTTAACACATTTCCTAAATTCTACGGAAACTATCTTTTACATGTCAATTTTGAAAAGTACAAAGATGCAAAAATACTTGTCATTTGAAATACAAAATGCTACGCTAAGCATGCGTCTTTCGCCAACGACCATACCACGCTGAATACATCGGTTCTCGTCCGATCACCGAAATTAAGCAGCGTCGGGCGCGGTTAGTACTTAGATGGGGGACCGCTTGGGAACACCGCGTGTTGTTGGCATCGTTCAACAACTTTTTGTTTTACTTTTCACTTTTTTAAATTTTATTCTTATCTCATTTGTTATCCTTGCCATCCTCTCAACTATTTTAACATGTCCTTCTTATATTGCCATCACAATCCACCTGCAACATATATAAACTATATGCCTTGCTTCTCCACCAATCCACATGACAACATTCTCAATGCAATACTGATAAAATACACATAGCTAAAACAATTTGTATCTGTGGCACTTAACACATTTCCTAAATTCTACGGAAACTATCTTTTACATGTCAATTTTGAAAAGTACAAAGATGCAAAAATACTTGTCATTTGAAATACAAAATGCTACACTAAGCATGCGTCTTTCGCCAACGACCATACCACGCTGAATACATCGGTTCTCGTCCGATCACCGAAATTAAGCAGCGTCGGGCGCGGTTAGTACTTAGATGGGGGACCGCTTGGGAACACCGCGTGTTGTTGGCATCGTTCAACAACTTTTTGTTTTACTTTTCACTTTTTTAAATTTTATTCTTATCTCACTTGTTATCCTTGCCATCCTCTCAACTATTTTAACATGTCCTTCTTATATTTCCATCACAATCTACGTGCAACATATACATGGTACATATGCCTTGCTTCTCCACCAATCCACATGACTGCATTCTCAATTCAAAATTGATAAAATTCGCAAAGCTCTAACTTTAACAATATGTATCTGTGCTGCTTAACACATATCCTAAATTCAATCGAAACATGTCATTTTAGAAAAGTACAAAGATGCAAAAATACTTGTCATTTGAAATACAAAATGCTACGCTAAGCATGCGTCTTTCGCCAACGACCATACCACGCTGAATACATCGGTTCTCGTCCGATCACCGAAATTAAGCAGCGTCGGGCGCGGTTAGTACTTAGATGGGGGACCGCTTGGGAACACCGCGTGTTGTTGGCATCGTTCAACAACTTTTTGTTTTACTTTTCACTTTTTTAAATTTTATTCTTATCTCATTTGTTATCCTTGCCATCCTCTCAACTATTTTAACATGTCCTTCTTATATTGCCATCACAATCCACCTGCAACATATACATGGTACATATGCCTTGCTTCTCCACCAATCCACATGACAACATTCTCAATGCAATATTGATAAAATACGCATAGCTAAAACAATTTGTATCTGTGGCACTTAACACATTTCCTAAATTCTATGGAAACTATCTTTTACATGTGAATTTTGAAAAGTACAAAGATGCAAAAATACTTGTCATTTGAAATACAAAATGCTACGCTAAGCATGCGTCTTTCGCCAACGACCATACCACGCTGAATACATCGGTTCTCGTCCGATCACCGAAATTAAGCAGCGTCGGGCGCGGTTAGTACTTAGATGGGGGACCGCTTGGGAACACCGCGTGTTGTTGGCATCGTTCAACAACTTTTTGTTTTACTTTTCACTTTTTTAAATTTTATTCTTATCTCATTTGTTATCCTTGCCATCCTCTCAACTATTTTAACATGTCCTTCTTATATTGCCATCACAATCCACCTGCAACATATATAAACTATATGCCTTGCTTCTCCACCAATCCACATGACAACATTCTCAATGCAATATTGATAAAATACGCATAGCTAAAACAATTTGTATCTGTGGCACTTAACACATTTCCTAAATTCTATGGAAACTATCTTTTACATGTCAATTTTGAAAAGTACAAAGATGCAAAAATACTTGTCATTTGAAATACAAAATGCTACGCTAAGCATGCGTCTTTCGCCAACGACCATACCACGCTGAATACATCGGTTCTCGTCCGATCACCGAAATTAAGCAGCGTCGGGCGCGGTTAGTACTTAGATGGGGGACCGCTTGGGAACACCGCGTGTTGTTGGCATCGTTCAATAACTTTTTGTTTTACTTTTCACTTTTTTAAATTTTATTCTTATCTCATTTGTTATCCTTGCCATCCTCTCAACTATTTTAACATGTCCTTCTTATATTGCCATCACAATCCACCTGCAACATATACATAGTACATATGCCTTGCTTCTCCACCAATCCACATGACAGCATTCTCAATGCAATATTGATAAAATACACATAGCTAAAACAATTTGTATCTGTGGCACTTAACACATTTCCTAAATTCTATGGAAACTATCTTTTACATGTCAATTTTGAAAAGTACAAAGTTGCAAAAATACTTGTCATTTGAAATACAAAATGCTACGCTAAGCATGCGTCTTTCGCCAACGACCATACCACGCTGAATACATCGGTTCTCGTCCGATCACCGAAATTAAGCAGCGTCGGGCGCGGTTAGTACTTAGATGGGGGACCGCTTGGGAACACCGCGTGTTGTTGGCATCGTTCAACAACTTTTTGTTTTACTTTTCACTTTTTTAAATTTTATTCTTATCTCATTTGTTATCCTTGCCATCCTCTCAACTATTTTAACATGTCCTTCTTATATTGCCATCACAATCCACCTGCAACATATATAAACTATATGCCTTGCTTCTCCACCAATCCACATGACAGCATTCTCAATGCAATACTGATAAAATACACATAGCTAAAACAATTTGTATCTGTGGCACTTAACACATTTCCTAAATTCTACGGAAACTATCTTTTACATGTCAATTTTGAAAAGTACAAAGATGCAAAAATACTTGTCATTTGAAATACAAAATGCTACGCTAAGCATGCGTCTTTCGCCAACGACCATACCACGCTGAATACATCGGTTCTCGTCCGATCACCGAAATTAAGCAGCGTCGGGCGCGGTTAGTACTTAGATGGGGGACCGCTTGGGAACACCGCGTGTTGTTGGCATCGTTCAACAACTTTTTGTTTTACTTTTCACTTTTTTAAATTTTATTCTTATCTCATTTGTTATCCTTGCCATCCTCTCAACTATTTTAACATGTCCTTCTTATATTGCCATCACAATCCACCTGCAACATATATAAACTATATGCCTTGCTTCTCCACCAATCCACATGACAACATTCTCAATGCAATACTGATAAAATACACATAGCTAAAACAATTTGTATCTGTGGCACTTAACACATTTCCTAAATTCTACGGAAACTATCTTTTACATGTCAATTTTGAAAAGTACAAAGATGCAAAAATACTTGTCATTTGAAATACAAAATGCTACACTAAGCATGCGTCTTTCGCCAACGACCATACCACGCTGAATACATCGGTTCTCGTCCGATCACCGAAATTAAGCAGCGTCGGGCGCGGTTAGTACTTAGATGGGGGACCGCTTGGGAACACCGCGTGTTGTTGGCATCGTTCAACAACTTTTTGTTTTACTTTTCACTTTTTTAAATTTTATTCTTATCTCACTTGTTATCCTTGCCATCCTCTCAACTATTTTAACATGTCCTTCTTATATTTCCATCACAATCTACGTGCAACATATACATGGTACATATGCCTTGCTTCTCCACCAATCCACATGACTGCATTCTCAATTCAAAATTGATAAAATTCGCAAAGCTCTAACTTTAACAATATGTATCTGTGCTGCTTAACACATATCCTAAATTCAATCGAAACATGTCATTTTAGAAAAGTACAAAGATGCAAAAATACTTGTCATTTGAAATACAAAATGCTACGCTAAGCATGCGTCTTTCGCCAACGACCATACCACGCTGAATACATCGGTTCTCGTCCGATCACCGAAATTAAGCAGCGTCGGGCGCGGTTAGTACTTAGATGGGGGACCGCTTGGGAACACCGCGTGTTGTTGGCATCGTTCAACAACTTTTTGTTTTACTTTTCACTTTTTTAAATTTTATTCTTATCTCATTTGTTATCCTTGCCATCCTCTCAACTATTTTAACATGTCCTTCTTATATTGCCATCACAATCCACCTGCAACATATATAAACTATATGCCTTGCTTCTCCACCAATCCACATGACAGCATTCTCAATGCAATACTGATAAAATACACATAGCTAAAACAATTTGTATCTGTGGCACTTAACACATTTCCTAAATTCTACGGAAACTATCTTTTACATGTCAATTTTGAAAAGTACAAAGATGCAAAAATACTTGTCATTTGAAATACAAAATGCTACGCTAAGCATGCGTCTTTCGCCAACGACCATACCACGCTGAATACATCGGTTCTCGTCCGATCACCGAAATTAAGCAGCGTCGGGCGCGGTTAGTACTTAGATGGGGGACCGCTTGGGAACACCGCGTGTTGTTGGCATCGTTCAACAACTTTTTGTTTTACTTTTCACTTTTTTAAATTTTATTCTTATCTCATTTGTTATCCTTGCCATCCTCTCAACTATTTTAACATGTCCTTCTTATATTGCCATCACAATCCACCTGCAACATATATAAACTATATGCCTTGCTTCTCCACCAATCCACATGACAACATTCTCAATGCAATACTGATAAAATACACATAGCTAAAACAATTTGTATCTGTGGCACTTAACACATTTCCTAAATTCTACGGAAACTATCTTTTACATGTCAATTTTGAAAAGTACAAAGATGCAAAAATACTTGTCATTTGAAATACAAAATGCTACACTAAGCATGCGTCTTTCGCCAACGACCATACCACGCTGAATACATCGGTTCTCGTCCGATCACCGAAATTAAGCAGCGTCGGGCGCGGTTAGTACTTAGATGGGGGACCGCTTGGGAACACCGCGTGTTGTTGGCATCGTTCAACAACTTTTTGTTTTACTTTTCACTTTTTTAAATTTTATTCTTATCTCACTTGTTATCCTTGCCATCCTCTCAACTATTTTAACATGTCCTTCTTATATTTCCATCACAATCTACGTGCAACATATACATGGTACATATGCCTTGCTTCTCCACCAATCCACATGACTGCATTCTCAATTCAAAATTGATAAAATTCGCAAAGCTCTAACTTTAACAATATGTATCTGTGCTGCTTAACACATATCCTAAATTCAATCGAAACAATGTCATTTTAGAAAAGTACAAAGATGCAAAAATACTTGTCATTTGAAATACAAAATGCTACGCTAAGCATGCGTCTTTCGCCAACGACCATACCACGCTGAATACATCGGTTCTCGTCCGATCACCGAAATTAAGCAGCGTCGGGCGCGGTTAGTACTTAGATGGGGGACCGCTTGGGAACACCGCGTGTTGTTGGCATCGTTCAACAACTTTTTGTTTTACTTTTCACTTTTTTAAATTTTATTCTTATCTCATTTGTTATCCTTGCCATCCTCTCAACTATTTTAACATGTCCTTCTTATATTGCCATCACAATCCACCTGCAACATATACATGGTACATATGCCTTGCTTCTCCACCAATCCACATGACAACATTCTCAATGCAATATTGATAAAATACGCATAGCTAAAACAATTTGTATCTGTGGCACTTAACACATTTCCTAAATTCTATGGAAACTATCTTTTACATGTGAATTTTGAAAAGTACAAAGATGCAAAAATACTTGTCATTTGAAATACAAAATGCTACGCTAAGCATGCGTCTTTCGCCAACGACCATACCACGCTGAATACATCGGTTCTCGTCCGATCACCGAAATTAAGCAGCGTCGGGCGCGGTTAGTACTTAGATGGGGGACCGCTTGGGAACACCGCGTGTTGTTGGCATCGTTCAACAACTTTTTGTTTTACTTTTCACTTTTTTAAATTTTATTCTTATCTCATTTGTTATCCTTGCCATCCTCTCAACTATTTTAACATGTCCTTCTTATATTGCCATCACAATCCACCTGCAACATATATAAACTATATGCCTTGCTTCTCCACCAATCCACATGACAACATTCTCAATGCAATATTGATAAAATACGCATAGCTAAAACAATTTGTATCTGTGGCACTTAACACATTTCCTAAATTCTATGGAAACTATCTTTTACATGTCAATTTTGAAAAGTACAAAGATGCAAAAATACTTGTCATTTGAAATACAAAATGCTACGCTAAGCATGCGTCTTTCGCCAACGACCATACCACGCTGAATACATCGGTTCTCGTCCGATCACCGAAATTAAGCAGCGTCGGGCGCGGTTAGTACTTAGATGGGGGACCGCTTGGGAACACCGCGTGTTGTTGGCATCGTTCAACAACTTTTTGTTTTACTTTTCACTTTTTTAAATTTTATTCTTATCTCATTTGTTATCCTTGCCATCCTCTCAACTATTTTAACATGTCCTTCTTATATTGCCATCACAATCCACCTGCAACATATATAAACTATATGCCTTGCTTCTCCACCAATCCACATGACAACATTCTCAATGCAATACTGATAAAATACACATAGCTAAAACAATTTGTATCTGTGGCACTTAACACATTTCCTAAATTCTACGGAAACTATCTTTTACATGTCAATTTTGAAAAGTACAAAGATGCAAAAATACTTGTCATTTGAAATACAAAATGCTACACTAAGCATGCGTCTTTCGCCAACGACCATACCACGCTGAATACATCGGTTCTCGTCCGATCACCGAAATTAAGCAGCGTCGGGCGCGGTTAGTACTTAGATGGGGGACCGCTTGGGAACACCGCGTGTTGTTGGCATCGTTCAACAACTTTTTGTTTTACTTTTCACTTTTTTAAATTTTATTCTTATCTCATTTGTTATCCTTGCCATCCTCTCAACTATTTTAACATGTCCTTCTTATATTTCCATCAAAATCTACGTGCAACATATACATGGTACATATGCCTTGCTTCTCCACCAATCCACATGACTGCATTCTCAATTCAAAATTGATAAAATTCGCAAAGCTCTAACTTTAACAATATGTATCTGTGCTGCTTAACACATATCCTAAATTCAATCGAAACATGTCATTTTAGAAAAGTACAAAGATGCAAAAATACTTGTCATTTGAAATACAAAATGCTACGCTAAGCATGCGTCTTTCGCCAACGACCATACCACGCTGAATACATCGGTTCTCGTCCGATCACCGAAATTAAGCAGCGTCGGGCGCGGTTAGTACTTAGATGGGGGACCGCTTGGGAACACCGCGTGTTGTTGGCATCGTTCAACAACTTTTTGTTTTACTTTTCACTTTTTTAAATTTTATTCTTATCTCATTTGTTATCCTTGCCATCCTCTCAACTATTTTAACATGTCCTTCTTATATTGCCATCACAATCCACCTGCAACATATACATGGTACATATGCCTTGCTTCTCCACCAATCCACATGACAACATTCTCAATGCAATATTGATAAAATACGCATAGCTAAAACAATTTGTATCTGTGGCACTTAACACATTTCCTAAATTCTATGGAAACTATCTTTTACATGTGAATTTTGAAAAGTACAAAGATGCAAAAATACTTGTCATTTGAAATACAAAATGCTACGCTAAGCATGCGTCTTTCGCCAACGACCATACCACGCTGAATACATCGGTTCTCGTCCGATCACCGAAATTAAGCAGCGTCGGGCGCGGTTAGTACTTAGATGGGGGACCGCTTGGGAACACCGCGTGTTGTTGGCATCGTTCAACAACTTTTTGTTTTACTTTTCACTTTTTTAAATTTTATTCTTATCTCATTTGTTATCCTTGCCATCCTCTCAACTATTTTAACATGTCCTTCTTATATTTCCATCAAAATCTACGTGCAACATATACATGGTACATATGCCTTGCTTCTCCACCAATCCACATGACTGCATTCTCAATTCAAAATTGATAAAATTCGCAAAGCTCTAACTTTAACATGTATGTATCTGTGCTGCTTAACACATATCCTAAATTCAATCGAAACATGTCATTTTTGAAAAGTACAAAGATGCAAAAATACTTGTCATTTGAAATACAAAATGCTACGCTAAGCATGCGTCTTTCGCCAACGACCATACCACGCTGAATACATCGGTTCTCGTCCGATCACCGAAATTAAGCAGCGTCGGGCGCGGTTAGTACTTAGATGAGGGACCGCTTGGGAACACCGCGTGTTGTTGGCATCGTTCAACAACTTTTTGTTTTACTTTTCACTTTTTTAAATTTTATTCTTATCTCATTTGTTATCCTTGCCATCCTCTCAACTATTTTAACATGTCCTTCTTATATTGCCATCACAATCCACCTGCAACATATATAAACTATATGCCTTGCTTCTCCACCAATCCACATGACAACATTCTCAATGCAATACTGATAAAATACACATAGCTAAAACAATTTGTATCTGTGGCACTTAACACATTTCCTAAATTCTACGGAAACTATCTTTTACATGTCAATTTTGAAAAGTACAAAGATGCAAAAATACTTGTCATTTGAAATACAAAATGCTACACTAAGCATGCGTCTTTCGCCAACGACCATACCACGCTGAATACATCGGTTCTCGTCCGATCACCGAAATTAAGCAGCGTCGGGCGCGGTTAGTACTTAGATGGGGGACCGCTTGGGAACACCGCGTGTTGTTGGCATCGTTCAACAACTTTTTGTTTTACTTTTCACTTTTTTAAATTTTATTCTTATCTCATTTGTTATCCTTGCCATCCTCTCAACTATTTTAACATGTCCTTCTTATATTTCCATCAAAATCTACGTGCAACATATACATGGTACATATGCCTTGCTTCTCCACCAATCCACATGACTGCATTCTCAATTCAAAATTGATAAAATTCGCAAAGCTCTAACTTTAACATGTATGTATCTGTGCTGCTTAACACATATCCTAAATTCAATCGAAACATGTCATTTTTGAAAAGTACAAAGATGCAAAAATACTTGTCATTTGAAATACAAAATGCTACGCTAAGCATGCGTCTTTCGCCAACGACCATACCACGCTGAATACATCGGTTCTCGTCCGATCACCGAAATTAAGCAGCGTCGGGCGCGGTTAGTACTTAGATGGGGGACCGCTTGGGAACACCGCGTGTTGTTGGCATCGTTCAACAACTTTTTGTTTTACTTTTCACTTTTTTAAATTTTATTCTTATCTCATTTGTTATCCTTGCCACCCTCTCAACTATTTTAACATGTCCTTCTTATATTGCCATCACAATCCACCTGCAACATATACATGGTACATATGCCTTGCTTCTCCACCAATCCACATGACTGCATTCTCAATGCAATATTGATAAAATACGCATAGCTAAAACAATTTGTATCTGTGGCACTTAACACATTTCCTAAATTCTACGGAAACTATCTTTTACATGTCAATTTTGAAAAGTACAAAGATGCAAAAATACTTGTCATTTGAAATACAAAATGCTACGCTAAGCATGCGTCTTTCGCCAACGACCATACCACGCTGAATACATCGGTTCTCGTCCGATCACCGAAATTAAGCAGCGTCGGGCGCGGTTAGTACTTAGATGGGGGACCGCTTGGGAACACCGCGTGTTGTTGGCATCGTTCAACAACTTTTTGTTTTACTTTTCACTTTTTTAAATTTTATTCTTATCTCATTTGTTATCCTTGCCATCCTCTCAACTATTTTAACATGTCCTTCTTATATTTCCATCAAAATCTACGTGCAACATATACATGGTACATATGCCTTGCTTCTCCACCAATCCACATGACTGCATTCTCAATTCAAAATTGATAAAATTCGCAAAGCTCTAACTTTAACAATATGTATCTGTGCTGCTTAACACATATCCTAAATTCAATCGAAACATGTCATTTTAGAAAAGTACAAAGATGCAAAAATACTTGTCATTTGAAATACAAAATGCTACGCTAAGCATGCGTCTTTCGCCAACGACCATACCACGCTGAATACATCGGTTCTCGTCCGATCACCGAAATTAAGCAGCGTCGGGCGCGGTTAGTACTTAGATGGGGGACCGCTTGGGAACACCGCGTGTTGTTGGCATCGTTCAACAACTTTTTGTTTTACTTTTCACTTTTTTAAATTTTATTCTTATCTCATTTGTTATCCTTGCCATCCTCTCAACTATTTTAACATGTCCTTCTTATATTTCCATCAAAATCTACGTGCAACATATACATGGTACATATGCCTTGCTTCTCCACCAATCCACATGACTGCATTCTCAATTCAAAATTGATAAAATTCGCAAAGCTCTAACTTTAACATGTATGTATCTGTGCTGCTTAACACATATCCTAAATTCAATCGAAACATGTCATTTTTGAAAAGTACAAAGATGCAAAAATACTTGTCATTTGAAATACAAAATGCTACGCTAAGCATGCGTCTTTCGCCAACGACCATACCACGCTGAATACATCGGTTCTCGTCCGATCACCGAAATTAAGCAGCGTCGGGCGCGGTTAGTACTTAGATGGGGGACCGCTTGGGAACACCGCGTGTTGTTGGCATCGTTCAACAACTTTTTGTTTTACTTTTCACTTTTTTAAATATTATTCTTATCTCATTTGTTATCCTTGCCATCCTCTCAACTATTTTAACATGTCCTTCTTATATTTCCATCAAAATCTACGTGCAACATATACATGGTACATATGCCTTGCTTCTCCACCAATCCACATGACTGCATTCTCAATTCAAAATTGATAAAATTCGCAAAGCTCTAACTTTAACATGTATGTATCTGTGCTGCTTAACACATATCCTAAATTCAATCGAAACATGTCATTTTTGAAAAGTACAAAGATGCAAAAATACTTGTCATTTGAAATACAAAATGCTACGCTAAGCATGCGTCTTTCGCCAACGACCATACCACGCTGAATACATCGGTTCTCGTCCGATCACCGAAATTAAGCAGCGTCGGGCGCGGTTAGTACTTAGATGGGGGACCGCTTGGGAACACCGCGTGTTGTTGGCATCGTTCAACAACTTTTTGTTTTACTTTTCACTTTTTTAAATTTTATTCTTATCTCATTTGTTATCCTATAAATTATATGCCGTGCTTCTCCACCAATCCACATGATAGCATTTCCAATTCAATATTGAAAAAATTCGCATAGCTAAAACAATTTGTATCTGTGGCACTTAACACATTTCCTAAATTCTATGGAAACTATCTTTTACATGTCATTTTTGAAAAGTACAAAGTTGCAAAAATACTTGTCATTTGAAATACAAAATGCTACGCTAAGCATGCGTCTTTCGCCAACGACCATACCACGCTGAATACATCGGTTCTCGTCCGATCACCGAAATTAAGCAGCGTCGGGCGCGGTTAGTACTTAGATGGGGGACCGCTTGGGAACACCGCGTGTTGTTGGCATCGTTCAACAACTTTTTGTTTTACTTTTCACTTTTTTAAATTTTATTCTTATCTCATTTGTTATCCTTGCCATCCTCTCAACTATTTTAACATGTCCTTCTTATATTTCCATCAAAATCTACGTGCAACATATACATGGTACATATGCCTTGCTTCTCCACCAATCCACATGACTGCATTCTCAATTCAAAATTGATAAAATTCGCAAAGCTCTAACTTTAACAATATGTATCTGTGCTGCTTAACACATATCCTAAATTCAATCGAAACATGTCATTTTTGAAAAGTACAAAGATGCAAAAATACTTGTCATTTGAAATACAAAATGCTACGCTAAGCATGCGTCTTTCGCCAACGACCATACCACGCTGAATACATCGGTTCTCGTCCGATCACCGAAATTAAGCAGCGTCGGGCGCGGTTAGTACTTAGATGGGGGACCGCTTGGGAACACCGCGTGTTGTTGGCATCGTTCAACAACTTTTTGTTTTACTTTTCACTTTTTTAAATTTTATTCTTATCTCATTTGTTATCCTTGCCATCCTCTCAACTATTTTAACATGTCCTTCTTATATTGCCATCACAATCCACCTGCAACATATATAAATTATATGCCGTGCTTCTCCACCAATCCACATGATAGCATTCCCAATTCAATATTGAAAAAATTCGCATAGCTAAAACAATTTGTATCTGTGGCACTTAACACATTTCCTAAATTCTATGGAAACTATCTTTTACATGTCATTTTTGAAAAGTACAAAGTTGCAAAAATACTTGTCATTTGAAATACAAAATGCTACGCTAAGCATGCGTCTTTCGCCAACGACCATACCACGCTGAATACATCGGTTCTCGTCCGATCACCGAAATTAAGCAGCGTCGGGCGCGGTTAGTACTTAGATGGGGGACCGCTTGGGAACACCGCGTGTTGTTGGCATCGTTCAACAACATTTTGTTTTATTTTCACTTTTTTAAATTTTATTCTTATCTCATTTGTTATCCTTGCCATCCTCTCAACTATTTTAACATGTCCTTCTTATATTTCCATCAAAATCTACGTGCAACATATACATGGTACATATGCCTTGCTTCTCCACCAATCCACATGACTGCATTCTCAATTCAAAATTGATAAAATTCGCAAAGCTCTAACTTTAACAATATGTATCTGTGCTGCTTAACACATATCCTAAATTCAATCGAAACATGTCATTTTTGAAAAGTACAAAGATGCAAAAATACTTGTCATTTGAAATACAAAATGCTACGCTAAGCATGCGTCTTTCGCCAACGACCATACCACGCTGAATACATCGGTTCTCGTCCGATCACCGAAATTAAGCAGCGTCGGGCGCGGTTAGTACTTAGATGGGGGACCGCTTGGGAACACCGCGTGTTGTTGGCATCGTTCAACAACTTTTTGTTTTACTTTTCACTTTTTTAAATTTTATTCTTATCTCATTTGTTATCCTTGCCATCCTCTCAACTATTTTAACATGTCCTTCTTATATTGCCATCACAATCCACCTGCAACATATACATGGTACATATGCCTTGCTTCTCCACCAATCCACATGACAACATTCTCAATGCAATATTGATAAAATACGCATAGCTAAAACAATTTGTATCTGTGGCACTTAACACATTTCCTAAATTCTATGGAAACTATCTTTTACATGTCAATTTTGAAAAGTACAAAGATGCAAAAATACTTGTCTTTTGAAATACAAAATGCTACGCTAAGCATGCGTCTTTCGCCAACGACCATACCACGCTGAATACATCGGTTCTCGTCCGATCACCGAAATTAAGCAGCGTCGGGCGCGGTTAGTACTTAGATGGGGGACCGCTTGGGAACACCGCGTGTTGTTGGCATCGTTCAACAACTTTTTGTTTTACTTTTCACTTTTTTAAATTTTATTCTTATCTCATTTGTTATCCTTGCCATCCTCTCAACTATTTTAACATGTCCTTCTTATATTGCCATCACAATCCACCTGCAACATATATAAATTATATGCCGTGCTTCTCCACCAATCCGCATGATAGCATTCCCAATTCAATATTGAAAAAATTCGCATAGCTAAAACAATTTGTATCTGTGGCACTTAACACATTTCCTAAATTCTATGGAAACTATCTTTTACATGTCATTTTTGAAAAGTACAAAGTTGCAAAAATACTTGTCATTTGAAATACAAAATGCTACGCTAAGCATGCGTCTTTCGCCAACGACCATACCACGCTGAATACATCGGTTCTCGTCCGATCACCGAAATTAAGCAGCGTCGGGCGCGGTTAGTACTTAGATGGGGGACCGCTTGGGAACACCGCGTGTTGTTGGCATCGTTCAACAACTTTTTGTTTTACTTTTCACTTTTTTAAATTTTATTCTTATCTCATTTGTTATCCTATAAATTATATGCCGTGCTTCTCCACCAATCCACATGATAGCATTTCCAATTCAATATTGAAAAAATTCGCATAGCTAAAACAATTTGTATCTGTGGCACTTAACACATTTCCTAAATTCTATGGAAACTATCTTTTACATGTCATTTTTGAAAAGTACAAAGTTGCAAAAATACTTGTCATTTGAAATACAAAATGCTACGCTAAGCATGCGTCTTTCGCCAACGACCATACCACGCTGAATACATCGGTTCTCGTCCGATCACCGAAATTAAGCAGCGTCGGGCGCGGTTAGTACTTAGATGGGGGACCGCTTGGGAACACCGCGTGTTGTTGGCATCGTTCAACAACTTTTTGTTTTACTTTTCACTTTTTTAAATTTTATTCTTATCTCATTTGTTATCCTTGCCATCCTCTCAACTATTTTAACATGTCCTTCTTATATTTCCATCAAAATCTACGTGCAACATATACATGGTACATATGCCTTGCTTCTCCACCAATCCACATGACTGCATTCTCAATTCAAAATTGATAAAATTCGCAAAGCTCTAACTTTAACAATATGTATCTGTGCTGCTTAACACATATCCTAAATTCAATCGAAACATGTCATTTTAGAAAAGTACAAAGATGCAAAAATACTTGTCATTTGAAATACAAAATGCTACGCTAAGCATGCGTCTTTCGCCAACGACCATACCACGCTGAATACATCGGTTCTCGTCCGATCACCGAAATTAAGCAGCGTCGGGCGCGGTTAGTACTTAGATGGGGGACCGCTTGGGAACACCGCGTGTTGTTGGCATCGTTCAACAACTTTTTGTTTTACTTTTCACTTTTTTAAATATTATTCTTATCTCATTTGTTATCCTTGCCATCCTCTCAACTATTTTAACATGTCCTTCTTATATTTCCATCAAAATCTACGTGCAACATATACATGGTACATATGCCTTGCTTCTCCACCAATCCACATGACTGCATTCTCAATTCAAAATTGATAAAATTCGCAAAGCTCTAACTTTAACATGTATGTATCTGTGCTGCTTAACACATATCCTAAATTCAATCGAAACATGTCATTTTTGAAAAGTACAAAGATGCAAAAATACTTGTCATTTGAAATACAAAATGCTACGCTAAGCATGCGTCTTTCGCCAACGACCATACCACGCTGAATACATCGGTTCTCGTCCGATCACCGAAATTAAGCAGCGTCGGGCGCGGTTAGTACTTAGATGGGGGACCGCTTGGGAACACCGCGTGTTGTTGGCATCGTTCAACAACTTTTTGTTTTACTTTTCACTTTTTTAAATTTTATTCTTATCTCATTTGTTATCCTATAAATTATATGCCGTGCTTCTCCACCAATCCACATGATAGCATTTCCAATTCAATATTGAAAAAATTCGCATAGCTAAAACAATTTGTATCTGTGGCACTTAACACATTTCCTAAATTCTATGGAAACTATCTTTTACATGTCATTTTTGAAAAGTACAAAGTTGCAAAAATACTTGTCATTTGAAATACAAAATGCTACGCTAAGCATGCGTCTTTCGCCAACGACCATACCACGCTGAATACATCGGTTCTCGTCCGATCACCGAAATTAAGCAGCGTCGGGCGCGGTTAGTACTTAGATGGGGGACCGCTTGGGAACACCGTGTGTTGTTGGCATCGTTCAACAACTTTTTGTTTTACTTTTCACTTTTTTAAATTTTATTCTTATCTCATTTGTTATCCTTGCCATCCTCTCAACTATTTTAACATGTCCTTCTTATATTTCCATCAAAATCTACGTGCAACATATACATGGTACATATGCCTTGCTTCTCCACCAATCCACATGACTGCATTCTCAATTCAAAATTGATAAAATTCGCAAAGCTCTAACTTTAACAATATGTATCTGTGCTGCTTAACACATATCCTAAATTCAATCGAAACATGTCATTTTTGAAAAGTACAAAGATGCAAAAATACTTGTCATTTGAAATACAAAATGCTACGCTAAGCATGCGTCTTTCGCCAACGACCATACCACGCTGAATACATCGGTTCTCGTCCGATCACCGAAATTAAGCAGCGTCGGGCGCGGTTAGTACTTAGATGGGGGACCGCTTGGGAACACCGCGTGTTGTTGGCATCGTTCAACAACTTTTTGTTTTACTTTTCACTTTTTTAAATTTTATTCTTATCTCATTTGTTATCCTTGCCATCCTCTCAACTATTTTAACATGTCCTTCTTATATTGCCATCACAATCCACCTGCAACATATATAAATTATATGCCGTGCTTCTCCACCAATCCACATGATAGCATTCCCAATTCAATATTGAAAAAATTCGCATAGCTAAAACAATTTGTATCTGTGGCACTTAACACATTTCCTAAATTCTATGGAAACTATCTTTTACATGTCATTTTTGAAAAGTACAAAGTTGCAAAAATACTTGTCATTTGAAATACAAAATGCTACGCTAAGCATGCGTCTTTCGCCAACGACCATACCACGCTGAATACATCGGTTCTCGTCCGATCACCGAAATTAAGCAGCGTCGGGCGCGGTTAGTACTTAGATGGGGGACCGCTTGGGAACACCGCGTGTTGTTGGCATCGTTCAACAACATTTTGTTTTATTTTCACTTTTTTAAATTTTATTCTTATCTCATTTGTTATCCTTGCCATCCTCTCAACTATTTTAACATGTCCTTCTTATATTTCCATCAAAATCTACGTGCAACATATACATGGTACATATGCCTTGCTTCTCCACCAATCCACATGACTGCATTCTCAATTCAAAATTGATAAAATTCGCAAAGCTCTAACTTTAACAATATGTATCTGTGCTGCTTAACACATATCCTAAATTCAATCGAAACATGTCATTTTTGAAAAGTACAAAGATGCAAAAATACTTGTCATTTGAAATACAAAATGCTACGCTAAGCATGCGTCTTTCGCCAACGACCATACCACGCTGAATACATCGGTTCTCGTCCGATCACCGAAATTAAGCAGCGTCGGGCGCGGTTAGTACTTAGATGGGGGACCGCTTGGGAACACCGCGTGTTGTTGGCATCGTTCAACAACTTTTTGTTTTACTTTTCACTTTTTTAAATTTTATTCTTATCTCATTTGTTATCCTTGCCATCCTCTCAACTATTTTAACATGTCCTTCTTATATTGCCATCACAATCCACCTGCAACATATACATGGTACATATGCCTTGCTTCTCCACCAATCCACATGACAACATTCTCAATGCAATATTGATAAAATACGCATAGCTAAAACAATTTGTATCTGTGGCACTTAACACATTTCCTAAATTCTATGGAAACTATCTTTTACATGTCAATTTTGAAAAGTACAAAGATGCAAAAATACTTGTCTTTTGAAATACAAAATGCTACGCTAAGCATGCGTCTTTCGCCAACGACCATACCACGCTGAATACATCGGTTCTCGTCCGATCACCGAAATTAAGCAGCGTCGGGCGCGGTTAGTACTTAGATGGGGGACCGCTTGGGAACACCGCGTGTTGTTGGCATCGTTCAACAACTTTTTGTTTTACTTTTCACTTTTTTAAATTTTATTCTTATCTCATTTGTTATCCTTGCCATCCTCTCAACTATTTTAACATGTCCTTCTTATATTGCCATCACAATCCACCTGCAACATATATAAATTATATGCCGTGCTTCTCCACCAATCCGCATGATAGCATTCCCAATTCAATATTGAAAAAATTCGCATAGCTAAAACAATTTGTATCTGTGGCACTTAACACATTTCCTAAATTCTATGGAAACTATCTTTTACATGTCATTTTTGAAAAGTACAAAGTTGCAAAAATACTTGTCATTTGAAATACAAAATGCTACGCTAAGCATGCGTCTTTCGCCAACGACCATACCACGCTGAATACATCGGTTCTCGTCCGATCACCGAAATTAAGCAGCGTCGGGCGCGGTTAGTACTTAGATGGGGGACCGCTTGGGAACACCGCGTGTTGTTGGCATCGTTCAACAACTTTTTGTTTTACTTTTCACTTTTTTAAATTTTATTCTTATCTCATTTGTTATCCTTGCCATCCTCTCAACTATTTTAACATGTCCTTCTTATATTGCCATCACAATCCACCTGCAACATATATAAATTATATGCCGTGCTTCTCCACCAATCCACATGATAGCATTCCCAATTCAATATTGAAAAAATTCGCATAGCTAAAACAATTTGTATCTGTGGCACTTAACACATTTCCTAAATTCTATGGAAACTATCTTTTACATGTCATTTTTGAAAAGTACAAAGTTGCAAAAATACTTGTCATTTGAAATACAAAATGCTACGCTAAGCATGCGTCTTTCGCCAACGACCATACCACGCTGAATACATCGGTTCTCGTCCGATCACCGAAATTAAGCAGCGTCGGGCGCGGTTAGTACTTAGATGGGGGACCGCTTGGGAACACCGCGTGTTGTTGGCATCGTTCAACAACTTTTTGTTTTACTTTTCACTTTTTTAAATTTTATTCTTATCTCATTTGTTATCCTTGCCATCCTCTCAACTATTTTAACATGTCCTTCTTATATTTCCATCAAAATCTACGTGCAACATATACATGGTACATATGCCTTGCTTCTCCACCAATCCACATGACTGCATTCTCAATTCAAAATTGATAAAATTCGCAAAGCTCTAACTTTAACAATATGTATCTGTGCTGCTTAACACATATGGGCAAATCCCACGTGTCGCACGCTACATTCGCACGATTTTAGCTAATGAAAATCAATTTTTTGCGGGGTTTTTAAAAGATTTACCGTAAACTTTTGTTATGTGTTTAGAGTGAATTGAGAGTACTTTCAGAGGGTATAAGATTCAATTTCACTGGAGTCACTGTTCTGAAAATAATTAATAAAATTGTGACGTGTCGCACGTTACATAAAGTGGAAGTTAGTTTTAAAATTTTCATTTCAAACGCAATTTTTAGCGAATTTTGCAAAATAAACCCCATGAAAGTTAATATCCTAAAGAAAGTTAAGAATATTAGAAGACAAAAACCGATCGTTTGGTCTTAATAATGTTTATAGACTTTTAGCAAAGCCGTAAACCCATTGTGTCGCACGCTACGTGTCGCACGCTACACTTTTTCCGCTGGCATTAACATAAGACAAAAATCTTTTTATTTAAACTAAACATTATTTATTATATTCATAAATGTACCTAACAATTATTTCAACGTGATTTACTTTTGATTTGCATGTGAGCCCAAGCAGCGGCAAAAAATTGTGAAGAATACAATAGGGATTTGAAGGTGTGCGCAGAGCACGAATTTAAGTAAAATTATGAAAATTATAAATAAAATTGGGTTTGATACAAATTTGTGCATTTATAATGATCGAAGTTTCTTTTTTGCTTTCAATTCTTAAAATGCCATATCTACTTTAATGTTCCATATAAAGAAACATTACAAAATGTGAAATTTAAAAATTGGTCGCTGGTGGACTGTTTCTGGGATTTGCCCATATCCTAAATTCAATCGAAACATGTCATTTTAGAAAAGTACAAAGATGCAAAAATACTTGTCATTTGAAATACAAA
The DNA here is from genome assembly GCA_035046325.1 of Drosophila niveifrons. Taxonomy (NCBI): domain Eukaryota; kingdom Metazoa; phylum Arthropoda; class Insecta; order Diptera; family Drosophilidae; genus Drosophila; species Drosophila niveifrons. Next base: position 77,965 of record JAWNOC010000004.1, on the reverse strand, counting down.
ATGCTACGCTAAGCATGCGTCTTTCGCCAACGACCATACCACGCTGAATACATCGGTTCTCGTCCGATCACCGAAATTAAGCAGCGTCGGGCGCGGTTAGTACTTAGATGGGGGACCGCTTGGGAACACCGCGTGTTGTTGGCATCGTTCAACAACTTTTTGTTTTACTTTTCACTTTTTTAAATTTTATTCTTATCTCATTTGTTATCCTTGCCATCCTCTCAACTATTTTAACATGTCCTTCTTATATTTCCATCAAAATCTACGTGCAACATATACATGGTACATATGCCTTGCTTCTCCACCAATCCACATGTCTGCATTCTCAATTCAAAATTGATAAAATTCGCAAAGCTCTAAGTTTAACAATATGTATCTGTGCTGCTTAACACATATCCTAAATTCAATCGAAACATGTCATTTTAGAAAAGTACAAAGATGCAAAAATACTTGTCATTTGAAATACAAAATGCTACGCTAAGCATGCGTCTTTCGCCAACGACCATACCACGCTGAATACATCGGTTCTCGTCCGATCACCGAAATTAAGCAGCGTCGGGCGCGGTTAGTACTTAGATGGGGGACCGCTTGGGAACACCGCGTGTTGTTGGCATCGTTCAACAACTTTTTGTTTTACTTTTCACTTTTTTAAATTTTATTCTTATCTCATTTGTTATCCTTGCCATCCTCTCAACTATTTTACCATGTCCTTCTTATATTGCCATCACAATCCACCTGCAACATATATAAATTATATGCCGTGCTTCTCCACCAATCCACATGATAGCATTCCCAATTCAATATTGAAAAAATTCGCATAGCTAAAACAATTTGTATCTGTGGCACTTAACACATTTCCTAAATTCTATGGAAACTATCTTTTACATGTCATTTTTGAAAAGTACAAAGTTGCAAAAATACTTGTCATTTGAAATACAAAATGCTACGCTAAGCATGCGTCTTTCGCCAACGACCATACCACGCTGAATACATCGGTTCTCGTCCGATCACCGAAATTAAGCAGCGTCGGGCGCGGTTAGTACTTAGATGGGGGACCGCTTGGGAACACCGCGTGTTGTTGGCATCGTTCAACAACTTTTTGTTTTACTTTTCACTTTTTTAAATTTTATTCTTATCTCATTTGTTATCCTTGCCATCCTCTCAACTATTTTACCATGTCCTTCTTATATTGCCATCACAATCCACCTGCAACATATATAAATTATATGCCGTGCTTCTCCACCAATCCACATGATAGCATTCCCAATTCAATATTGAAAAAATTCGCATAGCTAAAACAATTTGTATCTGTGGCACTTAACACATTTCCTAAATTCTATGGAAACTATCTTTTACATGTCATTTTTGAAAAGTACAAAGTTGCAAAAATACTTGTCATTTGAAATACAAAATGCTACGCTAAGCATGCGTCTTTCGCCAACGACCATACCACGCTGAATACATCGGTTCTCGTCCGATCACCGAAATTAAGCAGCGTCGGGCGCGGTTAGTACTTAGATGGGGGACCGCTTGGGAACACCGCGTGTTGTTGGCATCGTTCAACAACTTTTTGTTTTACTTTTCACTTTTTTAAATTTTATTCTTATCTCATTTGTTATCCTTGCCATCCTCTCAACTATTTTAACATGTCCTTCTTATATATCTATCAAAATCTACGTGCAACATATACATGGTACATATGCCTTGCTTCTCCACCAATCCACATGACTGCATTCTCAATTCAAAATTGATAAAATTCGCAAAGCTCTAACTTTAACAATATGTATCTGTGCTGCTTAACACATATCCTAAATTCAATCGAAACATGTCATTTTTGAAAAGTACAAAGATGCAAAAATACTTGTCATTTGAAATACAAAATGCTACGCTAAGCATGCGTCTTTCGCCAACGACCATACCACGCTGAATACATCGGTTCTCGTCCGATCACCGAAATTAAGCAGCGTCGGGCGCGGTTAGTACTTAGATGGGGGACCGCTTGGGAACACCGCGTGTTGTTGGCATCGTTCAACAACTTTTTGTTTTACTTTTCACTTTTTTAAATTTTATTCTTATCTCATTTGTTATCCTTGCCATCCTCTCAACTATTTTAACATGTCCTTCTTATATTGCCATCACAATCCACCTGCAACATATATAAATTATATGCCTTGCTTCTCCACCAATCCACATGATAGCATTCCCAATTCAATATTGAAAAAATTCGCATAGCTAAAACAATTTGTATCTGTGGCACTTAACACATTTCCTAAATTCTATGGAAACTATCTTTTACATGTCATTTTTGAAAAGTACAAAGTTGCAAAAATACTTGTCATTTGAAATACAAAATGCTACGCTAAGCATGCGTCTTTCGCCAACGACCATACCACGCTGAATACATCGGTTCTCGTCCGATCACCGAAATTAAGCAGCGTCGGGCGCGGTTAGTACTTAGATGGGGGACCGCTTGGGAACACCGCGTGTTGTTGGCATCGTTCAACAACTTTTTGTTTTACTTTTCACTTTTTTAAATTTTATTCTTATCTCATTTGTTATCCTTGCCATCCTCTCAACTATTTTAACATGTTCTTCTTATATTGCCATCACAATCCACCTGCAACATATACATGGTACATATGCCTTGCTTCTCCACCAATCCACATGACAACATTCTCAATGCAATATTGATAAAATACACATAGCTAAAACAATTTGTATCTGTGGCACTTAACACATTTCCTAAATTCTATGGAAACTATCTTTTACATGTCAATTTTGAAAAGTACAAAGATGCAAAAATACTTGTCATTTGAAATACAAAATGCTACGCTAAGCATGCGTCTTTCGCCAACGACCATACCACGCTGAATACATCGGTTCTCGTCCGATCACCGAAATTAAGCAGCGTCGGGCGCGGTTAGTACTTAGATGGGGGACCGCTTGGGAACACCGCGTGTTGTTGGCATCGTTCAACAACTTTTTGTTTTACTTTTCACTTTTTTAAATTTTATTCTTATCTCATTTGTTATCCTTGCCATCCTCCCAACTATTTTAACATGTCCTTCTTATATTGCCATCACAATCCACCTGCAACATATACATGGTACATATGCCTTGCTTCTCCACCAATCCACATGACAACATTCTCAATGCAATATTGATAAAATACGCATAGCTAAAACAATTTGTATCTGTGGCACTTAACACATTTCCTAAATTCTATGGAAACTATCTTTTACATGTCAATTTTGAAAAGTACAAAGATGCAAAAATACTTGTCATTTGAAATACAAAATGCTACGCTAAGCATGCGTCTTTCGCCAACGACCATACCACGCTGAATACATCGGTTCTCGTCCGATCACCGAAATTAAGCAGCGTCGGGCGCGGTTAGTACTTAGATGGGGGACCGCTTGGGAACACCGCGTGTTGTTGGCATCGTTCAACAACTTTTTGTTTTACTTTTCACTTTTTTAAATTTTATTCTTATCTCATTTGTTATCCTTGCCATCCTCTCAACTATTTTAACATGTTCTTCTTATATTGCCATCACAATCCACCTGCAACATATACATGGTACATATGCCTTGCTTCTCCACCAATCCACATGACAACATTCTCAATGCAATATTGATAAAATACACATAGCTAAAACAATTTGTATCTGTGGCACTTAACACATTTCCTAAATTCTATGGAAACTATCTTTTACATGTCAATTTTGAAAAGTACAAAGATGCAAAAATACTTGTCATTTGAAATACAAAATGCTACGCTAAGCATGCGTCTTTCGCCAACGACCATACCACGCTGAATACATCGGTTCTCGTCCGATCACCGAAATTAAGCAGCGTCGGGCGCGGTTAGTACTTAGATGGGGGACCGCTTGGGAACACCGCGTGTTGTTGGCATCGTTCAACAACTTTTTGTTTTACTTTTCACTTTTTTAAATTTTATTCTTATCTCATTTGTTATCCTTGCCATCCTCCCAACTATTTTAACATGTCCTTCTTATATTGCCATCACAATCCACCTGCAACATATACATGGTACATATGCCTTGCTTCTCCACCAATCCACATGACAACATTCTCAATGCAATATTGATAAAATACGCATAGCTAAAACAATTTGTATCTGTGGCACTTAACACATTTCCTAAATTCTATGGAAACTATCTTTTACATGTCAATTTTGAAAAGTACAAAGATGCAAAAATACTTGTCATTTGAAATACAAAATGCTACGCTAAGCATGCGTCTTTCGCCAACGACCATACCACGCTGAATACATCGGTTCTCGTCCGATCACCGAAATTAAGCAGCGTCGGGCGCGGTTAGTACTTAGATGGGGGACCGCTTGGGAACACCGCGTGTTGTTGGCATCGTTCAACAACTTTTTGTTTTACTTTTCACTTTTTTAAATTTTATTCTTATCTCATTTGGTATCCTTGCCATCCTCTCAACTATTTTAACATGTCCTTCTTATATTGCCATCACAATCCACCTGCAACATATATAAACTATATGCCTTGCTTCTCCACCAATCCACATGACAACATTCTCAATGCAATACTGATAAAATACGCATAGCTAAAACAATTTGTATCTGTGGCACTTAACACATTTCCTAAATTCTATGGAAACTATCTTTTACATGTCATTTTTGAAAAGTACAAAGTTGCAAAAATACTTGTCATTTGAAATACAAAATGCTACGCTAAGCATGCGTCTTTCGCCAACGACCATACCACGCTGAATACATCGGTTCTCGTCCGATCACCGAAATTAAGCAGCGTCGGGCGCGGTTAGTACTTAGATGGGGGACCGCTTGGGAACACCGCGTGTTGTTGGCATCGTTCAACAACTTTTTGTTTTACTTTTCACTTTTTTAAATTTTATTCTTATCTCATTTGTTATCCTTGCCATCCTCTCAACTATTTTAACATGTCCTTCTTATATTTCCATCAAAATCTACGTGCAACATATACATGGTACATATGCCTTGCTTCTCCACCAATCCACATGACTGCATTCTCAATTCAAAATTGATAAAATTCGCAAAGCTCTAACTTTAACAATATGTATCTGTGCTGCTTAACACATATCCTAAATTCAATCGAAACATGTCATTTTTGAAAAGTACAAAGATGCAAAAATACTTGTCATTTGAAATACAAAATGCTACGCTAAGCATGCGTCTTTCGCCAACGACCATACCACGCTGAATACATCGGTTCTCGTCCGATCACCGAAATTAAGCAGCGTCGGGCGCGGTTAGTACTTAGATGGGGGACCGCTTGGGAACACCGCGTGTTGTTGGCATCGTTCAACAACTTTTTGTTTTACTTTTCACTTTTTTAAATTTTATTCTTATCTCATTTGTTATCCTTGCCATCCTCTCAACTATTTTAACATGTCCTTCTTATATTGCCATCACAATCCACCTGCAACATATATAAACTATATGCCTTGCTTCTCCACCAATCCACATGACAACATTCTCAATGCAATACTGATAAAATACGCATAGCTAAAACAATTTGTATCTGTGGCACTTAACACATTTCCTAAATTCTATGGAAACTATCTTTTACATGTCATTTTTGAAAAGTACAAAGTTGCAAAAATACTTGTCATTTGAAATACAAAATGCTACGCTAAGCATGCGTCTTTCGCCAACGACCATACCACGCTGAATACATCGGTTCTCGTCCGATCACCGAAATTAAGCAGCGTCGGGCGCGGTTAGTACTTAGATGGGGGACCGCTTGGGAACACCGCGTGTTGTTGGCATCGTTCAACAACTTTTTGTTTTACTTTTCACTTTTTTAAATTTTATTCTTATCTCATTTGTTATCCTTGCCACCCTCTCAACTATTTTAACATGTCCTTCTTATATTGCCATCACAATCCACCTGCAACATATACATGGTACATATGCCTTGCTTCTCCACCAATCCACATGACTGCATTCTCAATGCAATATTGATAAAATACGCATAGCTAAAACAATTTGTATCTGTGGCACTTAACACATTTCCTAAATTCTACGGAAACTATCTTTTACATGTCAATTTTGAAAAGTACAAAGATGCAAAAATACTTGTCATTTGAAATACAAAATGCTACGCTAAGCATGCGTCTTTCGCCAACGACCATACCACGCTGAATACATCGGTTCTCGTCCGATCACCGAAATTAAGCAGCGTCGGGCGCGGTTAGTACTTAGATGGGGGACCGCTTGGGAACACCGCGTGTTGTTGGCATCGTTCAACAACTTTTTGTTTTACTTTTCACTTTTTTAAATTTTATTCTTATCTCATTTGTTATCCTTGCCATCCTCTCAACTATTTTAACATGTCCTTCTTATATTTCCATCAAAATCTACGTGCAACATATACATGGTACATATGCCTTGCTTCTCCACCAATCCACATGACTGCATTCTCAATTCAAAATTGATAAAATTCGCAAAGCTCTAACTTTAACAATATGTATCTGTGCTGCTTAACACATATCCTAAATTCAATCGAAACATGTCATTTTAGAAAAGTACAAAGATGCAAAAATACTTGTCATTTGAAATACAAAATGCTACGCTAAGCATGCGTCTTTCGCCAACGACCATACCACGCTGAATACATCGGTTCTCGTCCGATCACCGAAATTAAGCAGCGTCGGGCGCGGTTAGTACTTAGATGGAGGACCGCTTGGGAACACCGCGTGTTGTTGGCATCGTTCAACAACTTTTTGTTTTACTTTTCACTTTTTTAAATTTTATTCTTATCTCATTTGTTATCCTTGCCATCCTCTCAACTATTTTAACATGTCCTTCTTATATTTCCATCAAAATCTACGTGCAACATATACATGGTACATATGCCTTGCTTCTCCACCAATCCACATGACTGCATTCTCAATTCAAAATTGATAAAATTCGCAAAGCTCTAACTTTAACATGTATGTATCTGTGCTGCTTAACACATATCCTAAATTCAATCGAAACATGTCATTTTTGAAAAGTACAAAGATGCAAAAATACTTGTCATTTGAAATACAAAATGCTACGCTAAGCATGCGTCTTTCGCCAACGACCATACCACGCTGAATACATCGGTTCTCGTCCGATCACCGAAATTAAGCAGCGTCGGGCGCGGTTAGTACTTAGATGGGGGACCGCTTGGGAACACCGCGTGTTGTTGGCATCGTTCAACAACTTTTTGTTTTACTTTTCACTTTTTTAAATATTATTCTTATCTCATTTGTTATCCTTGCCATCCTCTCAACTATTTTAACATGTCCTTCTTATATTTCCATCAAAATCTACGTGCAACATATACATGGTACATATGCCTTGCTTCTCCACCAATCCACATGACTGCATTCTCAATTCAAAATTGATAAAATTCGCAAAGCTCTAACTTTAACATGTATGTATCTGTGCTGCTTAACACATATCCTAAATTCAATCGAAACATGTCATTTTTGAAAAGTACAAAGATGCAAAAATACTTGTCATTTGAAATACAAAATGCTACGCTAAGCATGCGTCTTTCGCCAACGACCATACCACGCTGAATACATCGGTTCTCGTCCGATCACCGAAATTAAGCAGCGTCGGGCGCGGTTAGTACTTAGATGGGGGACCGCTTGGGAACACCGCGTGTTGTTGGCATCGTTCAACAACTTTTTGTTTTACTTTTCACTTTTTTAAATTTTATTCTTATCTCATTTGTTATCCTTGCCATCCTCTCAACTATTTTAACATGTCCTTCTTATATTGCCATCACAATCCACCTGCAACATATATAAATTATATGCCGTGCTTCTCCACCAATCCACATGATAGCATTCCCAATTCAATATTGAAAAAATTCGCATAGCTAAAACAATTTGTATCTGTGGCACTTAACACATTTCCTAAATTCTATGGAAACTATCTTTTACATGTCATTTTTGAAAAGTACAAAGTTGCAAAAATACTTGTCATTTGAAATACAAAATGCTACGCTAAGCATGCGTCTTTCGCCAACGACCATACCACGCTGAATACATCGGTTCTCGTCCGATCACCGAAATTAAGCAGCGTCGGGCGCGGTTAGTACTTAGATGGGGGACCGCTTGGGAACACCGCGTGTTGTTGGCATCGTTCAACAACTTTTTGTTTTACTTTTCACTTTTTTAAATTTTATTCTTATCTCATTTGTTATCCTTGCCATCCTCTCAACTATTTTAACATGTCCTTCTTATATTGCCATCACAATCCACCTGCAACATATATAAATTATATGCCGTGCTTCTCCACCAATCCACATGATAGCATTCCCAATTCAATATTGAAAAAATTCGCATAGCTAAAACAATTTGTATCTGTGGCACTTAACACATTTCCTAAATTCTATGGAAACTATCTTTTACATGTCATTTTTGAAAAGTACAAAGTTGCAAAAATACTTGTCATTTGAAATACAAAATGCTACGCTAAGCATGCGTCTTTCGCCAACGACCATACCACGCTGAATACATCGGTTCTCGTCCGATCACCGAAATTAAGCAGCGTCGGGCGCGGTTAGTACTTAGATGGGGGACCGCTTGGGAACACCGCGTGTTGTTGGCATCGTTCAACAACTTTTTGTTTTACTTTTCACTTTTTTAAATTTTATTCTTATCTCATTTGTTATCCTTGCCATCCTCTCAACTATTTTAACATGTCCTTCTTATTTTGCCATCACAATCCACCTGCAACATATATAAATTATATGCCGTGCTTCTCCACCAATCCACATGATAGCATTCCCAATTCAATATTGAAAAAATTCGCATAGCTAAAACAATTTGTATCTGTGGCACTTAACACATTTCCTAAATTCTATGGAAACTATCTTTTACATGTCATTTTTGAAAAGTACAAAGTTGCAAAAATACTTGTCATTTGAAATACAAAATGCTACGCTAAGCAAGCGTCTTTCGCCAACGACCATACCACGCTGAATACATCGGTTCTCGTCCGATCACCGAAATTAAGCAGCGTCGGGCGCGGTTAGTACTTAGATGGGGGACCGCTTGGGAACACCGCGTGTTGTTGGCATCGTTCAACAACATTTTGTTTTATTTTCACTTTTTTAAATTTTATTCTTATCTCATTTGTTATCCTTGCCATCCTCTCAACTATTTTAACATGTCCTTCTTATATTTCCATCAAAATCTACGTGCAACATATACATGGTACATATGCCTTGCTTCTCCACCAATCCACATGACTGCATTCTCAATTCAAAATTGATAAAATTCGCAAAGCTCTAACTTTAACAATATGTATCTGTGCTGCTTAACACATATCCTAAATTCAATCGAAACATGTCATTTTTGAAAAGTACAAAGATGCAAAAATACTTGTCATTTGAAATACAAAATGCTACGCTAAGCATGCGTCCTTCGCCAACGACCATACCACGCTGAATACATCGGTTCTCGTCCGATCACCGAAATTAAGCAGCGTCGGGCGCGGTTAGTACTTAGATGGGGTACCGCTTGGGAACACCGCGTGTTGTTGGCATCGTTCAACAACTTTTTGTTTTACTTTTCACTTTTTTAAATTTTATTCTTATCTCATTTGTTATCCTTGCCATCCTCTCAACTATTTTAACATGTCCTTCTTATATTGCCATCACAATCCACCTGCAACATATATAAATTATATGCCGTGCTTCTCCACCAATCCGCATGATAGCATTCCCAATTCAATATTGAAAAAATTCGCATAGCTAAAACAATTTGTATCTGTGGCACTTAACACATTTCCTAAATTCTATGGAAACTATCTTTTACATGTCATTTTTGAAAAGTACAAAGTTGCAAAAATACTTGTCATTTGAAATACAAAATGCTACGCTAAGCATGCGTCTTTCGCCAACGACCATACCACGCTGAATACATCGGTTCTCGTCCGATCACCGAAATTAAGCAGCGTCGGGCGCGGTTAGTACTTAGATGGGGGACCGCTTGGGAACACCGCGTGTTGTTGGCATCGTTCAACAACTTTTTGTTTTACTTTTCACTTTTTTAAATTTTATTCTTATCTCATTTGTTATCCTTGCCATCCTCTCAACTATTTTAACATGTCCTTCTTATATTGCCATCACAATCCACCTGCAACATATATAAATTATATGCCGTGCTTCTCCACCAATCCACATGATAGCATTCCCAATTCAATATTGAAAAAATTCGCATAGCTAAAACAATTTGTATCTGTGGCACTTAACACATTTCCTAAATTCTATGGAAACTATCTTTTACATGTCATTTTTGAAAAGTACAAAGTTGCAAAAATACTTGTCATTTGAAATACAAAATGCTACGCTAAGCATGCGTCTTTCGCCAACGACCATACCACGCTGAATACATCGGTTCTCGTCCGATCACCGAAATTAAGCAGCGTCGGGCGCGGTTAGTACTTAGATGGGGGACCGCTTGGGAACACCGCGTGTTGTTGGCATCGTTCAACAACTTTTTGTTTTACTTTTCACTTTTTTAAATTTTATTCTTATCTCATTTGTTATCCTTGCCATCCTCTCAACTATTTTAACATGTCCTTCTTATATTTCCATCAAAATCTACGTGCAACATATACATGGTACATATGCCTTGCTTCTCCACCAATCCACATGACTGCATTCTCAATTCAAAATTGATAAAATTCGCAAAGCTCTAACTTTAACAATATGTATCTGTGCTGCTTAACACATATGGGCAAATCCCACGTGTCGCACGCTACATTCGCACGATTTTAGCTAATGAAAATCAATTTTTTGCGGGGTTTTTAAAAGATTTACCGTAAACTTTTGTTATGTGTTTAGAGTGAATTGAGAGTACTTTCAGAGGGTATAAGATTCAATTTCACTGGAGTCACTGTTCTGAAAATAATTAATAAAATTGTGACGTGTCGCACGTTACATAAAGTGGAAGTTAGTTTTAAAATTTTCATTTCAAACGCAATTTTTAGCGAATTTTGCAAAATAAACCCCATGAAAGTTAATATCCTAAAGAAAGTTAAGAATATTAGAAGACAAAAACCGATCGTTTGGTCTTAATAATGTTTATAGACTTTTAGCAAAGCCGTAAACCCATTGTGTCGCACGCTACGTGTCGCACGCTACACTTTTTCCGCTGGCATTAACATAAGACAAAAATCTTTTTATTTAAACTAAACATTATTTATTATATTCATAAATGTACCTAACAATTATTTCAACGTGATTTATTTTTGATTTGCATGTGAGCCCAAGCAGCGGCAAAAAATTGTGAAGAATACAATAGGGATTTGAAGGTGTGCGCAGAGCACGAATTTAAGTAAAATTATGAAAATTATAAATAAAATTGGGTTTGATACAAATTTGTGCATTTATAATGATCGAAGTTTCTTTTTTGCTTTCAATTCTTAAAATGCCATATCTACTTTAATGTTCCATATAAAGAAACATTACAAAATGTGAAATTTAAAAATTGGTCGCTGGTGGACTGTTTCTGGGATTTGCCCATATCCTAAATTCAATCGAAACATGTCATTTTAGAAAAGTACAAAGATGCAAAAATACTTGTCATTTGAAATACAAAATGCTACGCTAAGCATGCGTCTTTCGCCAACGACCATACCACGCTGAATACATCGGTTCTCGTCCGATCACCGAAATTAAGCAGCGTCGGGCGCGGTTAGTACTTAGATGGGGGACCGCTTGGGAACACCGCGTGTTGTTGGCATCGTTCAACAACTTTTTGTTTTACTTTTCACTTTTTTAAATTTTATTCTTATCTCATTTGTTATCCTTGCCATCCTCTCAACTATTTTAACATGTCCTTCTTATATTTCCATCAAAATCTACGTGCAACATATACATGGTACATATGCCTTGCTTCTCCACCAATCCACATGTCTGCATTCTCAATTCAAAATTGATAAAATTCGCAAAGCTCTAAGTTTAACAATATGTATCTGTGCTGCTTAACACATATCCTAAATTCAATCGAAACATGTCATTTTAGAAAAGTACAAAGATGCAAAAATACTTGTCATTTGAAATACAAAATGCTACGCTAAGCATGCGTCTTTCGCCAACGACCATACCACGCTGAATACATCGGTTCTCGTCCGATCACCGAAATTAAGCAGCGTCGGGCGCGGTTGGTACTTAGATGGGGGACCGCTTGGGAACACCGCGTGTTGTTGGCATCGTTCAACAACTTTTTGTTTTACTTTTCACTTTTTTAAATTTTATTCTTATCTCATTTGTTATCCTTGCCATCCTCTCAACTATTTTACCATGTCCTTCTTATATTGCCATCACAATCCACCTGCAACATATATAAATTATATGCCGTGCTTCTCCACCAATCCACATGATAGCATTCCCAATTCAATATTGAAAAAATTCGCATAGCTAAAACAATTTGTATCTGTGGCACTTAACACATTTCCTAAATTCTATGGAAACTATCTTTTACATGTCATTTTTGAAAAGTACAAAGTTGCAAAAATACTTGTCATTTGAAATACAAAATGCTACGCTAAGCATGCGTCTTTCGCCAACGACCATACCACGCTGAATACATCGGTTCTCGTCCGATCACCGAAATTAAGCAGCGTCGGGCGCGGTTAGTACTTAGATGGGGGACCGCTTGGGAACACCGCGTGTTGTTGGCATCGTTCAACAACTTTTTGTTTTACTTTTCACTTTTTTAAATTTTATTCTTATCTCATTTGTTATCCTTGCCATCCTCTCAACTATTTTACCATGTCCTTCTTATATTGCCATCACAATCCACCTGCAACATATATAAATTATATGCCGTGCTTCTCCACCAATCCACATGATAGCATTCCCAATTCAATATTGAAAAAATTCGCATAGCTAAAACAATTTGTATCTGTGGCACTTAACACATTTCCTAAATTCTATGGAAACTATCTTTTACATGTCATTTTTGAAAAGTACAAAGATGCAAAAATACTTGTCATTTGAAATACAAAATGCTACGCTAAGCATGCGTCTTTCGCCAACGACCATACCACGCTGAATACATCGGTTCTCGTCCGATCACCGAAATTAAGCAGCGTCGGGCGCGGTTAGTACTTAGATGGGGGACCGCTTGGGAACACCGCGTGTTGTTGGCATCGTTCAACAACTTTTTGTTTTACTTTTCACTTTTTTAAATTTTATTCTTATCTCATTTGTTATCCTTGCCATCCTCTCAACTATTTTAACATGTCCTTCTTATATATCCATCAAAATCTACGTGCAACATATACATGGTACATATGCCTTGCTTCTCCACCAATCCACATGACTGCATTCTCAATTCAAAATTGATAAAATTCGCAAAGCTCTAACTTTAACAATTTGTATCTGTGCTGCTTAACACATTTCCTAAATTCAATCGAAACTATGTCATTTTTGAAAAGTACAAAGATGCAAAAATACTTGTCATTTGAAATACAAAATGCTACGCTAAGCATGCGTCTTTCGCCAACGACCATACCACGCTGAATACATCGGTTCTCGTCCGATCACCGAAATTAAGCAGCGTCGGGCGCGGTTAGTACTTAGATGGAGGACCGCTTGGGAACACCGCGTGTTGTTGGCATCGTTCAACAACTTTTTGTTTTACTTTTCACTTTTTTAAATTTTATTCTTATCTCATTTGTTATCCTTGCCATCCTCTCAACTATTTTAACATGTCCTTCTTATATTGCCATCACAATTCACCTGCAACATATATAAATTATATGCCTTGCTTCTCCACCAATCCACATGATAGCATTCCCAATTCAATATTGAAAAAATTCGCATAGCTAAAACAATTTGTATCTGTGGCACTTAACACATTTCCTAAATTCTATGGAAACTATCTTTTACATGTCATTTTTGAAAAGTACAAAGTTGCAAAAATACTTGTCATTTGAAATACAAAATGCTACGCTAAGCATGCGTCTTTCGCCAACGACCATACCACGCTGAATACATCGGTTCTCGTCCGATCACCGAAATTAAGCAGCGTCGGGCGCGGTTAGTACTTAGATGTTGTTTTACTTTTCACTTTTTTAAATTTTATTCTTATCTCATTTGTTATCCTTGCCATCCTCTCAACTATTTTAACATGTCCTTCTTATATTTCCATCAAAATCTACGTGCAACATATACATGGTACATATGCCTTGCTTCTCCATCAATCCACATGACTGCATTCTCAATTCAAAATTGATAAAATTCGCAAAGCTCTAACTTTAACAATATGTATCTGTGCTGCTTAACACATATCCTAAATTCAATCGAAACATGTCATTTTTGAAAAGTACAAAGATGCAAAAATACTTGTCATTTGAAATACAAAATGTTTTACTTTTCACTTTTTTAAATTTTATTCTTATCTCATTTGTTATCCTTGCCATCCTCTCAACTATTTTAACATGTCCTTCTTATATTGCCATCACAATCCACCTGCAACATATATAAACTATATGCCTTGCCTCTCCACCAATCCACATGACAGCATTCTCAATGCAATATTGATAAAATACGCATAGCTAAAACAATTTGTATCTGTGGCACTTAACACATTTCCTAAATTCTATGGAAACTATCTTTTACATGTCAATTTTGAAAAGTACAAAGATGCAAAAATACTTGTCATTTGAAATACAAAATGCTACGCTAAGCATGCGTCTTTCGCCAACGACCATACCACGCTGAATACATCGGTTCTCGTCCGATCACCGAAATTAAGCAGCGTCGGGCGCGGTTAGTACTTAGATGGGGGACCGCTTGGGAACACCGCGTGTTGTTGGCATCGTTCAACAACTTTTTGTTTTACTTTTCACTTTTTTAAATTTTATTCTTATCTCATTTGTTATCCTTGCCATCCTCTCAACTATTTTAACATGTCCTTCTTATATTGCCATCACAATTCACCTGCAACATATACATAGTACATATGCCTTGCTTCTCCACCAATCCACATGACTGCATTCTCAATTCAAAATTGATAAAATTCGCAAAGCTCTAACTTTAACAATATGTATGTGTGCTGCTTAACACATATCCTAAATTCAATCGAAACATGTCATTTTTGAAAAGTACAAAGATGCAAAAATACTTGTCATTTGAAATACAAAATGTTTTACGTTTCACTTTTTTAAATTTTATTCTTATCTCATTTGTTATCCTTGCCATCCTCTCAACTATTTTAACATGTCCTTCTTATATTGCCATCACAATCCACCTGCAACATATATAAATTATATGCCTTGCTTCTCCACCAATCCACATGACAGCATTCCCAATTCAATATTGAAAAAATTCGCATAGCTAAAACAATTTGTATCTATCTGTGGCACTTAACACATTTCCTAAATTCTATGGAAACTATCTTTTACATGTCATTTTTGAAAAGTACAAAGATGCAAAAATACTTGTCATTTGAAATACAAAATGCTACGCTAAGCATGCGTCTTTCGCCAACGACCATACCACGCTGAATACATCGGTTCTCGTCCGATCACCGAAATTAAGCAGCGTCGGGCGCGGTTAGTACTTAGATGGGGGACCGCTTGGGAACACCGCGTGTTGTTGGCATCGTTCAACAACTTTTTGTTTTACTTTTCACTTTTTTAAATTTTATTCTTATCTCATTTGTTATCCTTGCCATCCTCTCAACTATTTTAACATGTCCTTCTTATATTGCCATCACAATCCACCTGCAACATATACATGTACATATGCCTTGCCTCTCCACCAATCCACATGACAGCATTCTCAATGCAATATTGATAAAATACGCATAGCTAAAACAATTTGTATCTGTGGCACTTACACATTTCCTAAATTCTATGGAAACTATCTTTTACATGTCAATTTTGAAAAGTACAAAGATGCAAAAATACTTGTCATTTGAAATACAAAATGCTACGCTAAGCATGCGTCTTTCGCCAACGACCATACCACGCTGAATACATCGGTTCTCGTCCGATCACCGAAATTAAGCAGCGTCGGGCGCGGTTAGTACTTAGATGGGGGACCGCTTGGGAACACCGCGTGTTGTTGGCATCGTTCAACAACTTTTTGTTTTACTTTTCACTTTTTTAAATTTTATTCTTATCTCATTTGTTATCCTTGCCATCCTCTCAACTATTTTAACATGTCCTTCTTATATTGCCATCACAATCCACCTGCAACATATACATAGTACATATGCCTTGCCTCTCCACCAATCCACATGACAGCATTCTCAATGCAATATTGATAAAATACGCATAGCTAAAACAATTTGTATCTGTGGCACTTAACACATTTCCTAAATTCTATGGAAACTATCTTTTACATGTCAATTTTGAAAAGTACAAAGATGCAAAAATACTTGTCATTTGAAATACAAAATGCTACGCTAAGCATGCGTCTTTCGCCAACGACCATACCACGCTGAATACATCGGTTCTCGTCCGATCACCGAAATTAAGCAGCGTCGGGCGCGGTTAGTACTTAGATGGGGGACCGCTTGGGAACACCGCGTGTTGTTGGCATCGTTCAACAACTTTTTGTTTTACTTTTCACTTTTTTAAATTTTATTCTTATCTCATTTGTTATCCTTGCCATCCTCTCAACTATTTTAACATGTCCTTCTTATATTGCCATCACAATCCACCTGCAACATATATAAACTATATGCCTTGCCTCTCCACCAATCCACATGACAGCATTCTCAATGCAATATTGATAAAATACGCATAGCTAAAACAATTTGTATCTGTGGCACTTACACATTTCCTAAATTCTATGGAAACTATCTTTTATATGCCATCTTTCAAAAATACAAGGATGCAAAAATACTTGTCATTTGAAATACAAAATGCTACGCTAAGCATGCGTCTTTCGCCAACGACCATACCACGCTGAATACATCGGTTCTCGTCCGATCACCGAAATTAAGCAGCGTCGGGCGCGGTTAGTACTTAGATGGGGGACCGCTTGGGAACACCGCGTGTTGTTGGCATCGTTCAACAACTTTTTGTTTTACTTTTCACTTTTTTAAATTTTATTCTTATCTCATTTGTTATCCTTGCCATCCTCTCAACTATTTTAACATGTCCTTCTTATATTGCCATCACAATTCACCTGCAACATATACATAGTACATATGCCTTGCTTCTCCACCAATCCACATGACAGCATTCTCAATGCAATATTGATAAAATACGCATAGCTAAAACAATTTGTATCTGTGGCACTTAACACATTTCCTAAATTCTATGGAAACTATCTTTTACATGTCAATTTTGAAAAGTACAAAGATGCAAAAATACTTGTCATTTGAAATACAAAATGCTACGCTAAGCATGCGTCTTTCGCCAACGACCATACCACGCTGAATACATCGGTTCTCGTCCGATCACCGAAATTAAGCAGCGTCGGGCGCGGTTAGTACTTAGATGGGGGACCGCTTGGGAACACCGCGTGTTGTTGGCATCGTTCAACAACTTTTTGTTTTACTTTTCACTTTTTTAAATTTTATTCTTATCTCATTTGTTATCCTTGCCATCCTCTCAACTATTTTAACATGTCCTTCTTATATTGCCATCACAATCCACCTGCAACATATACATGTACTATATGCCTTGCCTCTCCACCAATCCACATGACAGCATTCTCAATGCAATATTGATAAAATACGCATAGCTAAAACAATTTGTATCTGTGGCACTTACACATTTCCTAAATTCTATGGAAACTATCTTTTACATGTCAATTTTGAAAAGTACAAAGATGCAAAAATACTTGTCATTTGAAATACAAAATGCTACGCTAAGCATGCGTCTTTCGCCAACGACCATACCACGCTGAATACATCGGTTCTCGTCCGATCACCGAAATTAAGCAGCGTCGGGCGCGGTTAGTACTTAGATGGGGGACCGCTTGGGAACACCGCGTGTTGTTGGCATCGTTCAACAACTTTTTGTTTTACTTTTCACTTTTTTAAATTTTATTCTTATCTCATTTGTTATCCTTGCCATCCTCTCAACTATTTTAACATGTCCTTCTTATATTGCCATCACAATTCACCTGCAACATATACATAGTACATATGCCTTGCTTCTCCACCAATCCACATGACAGCATTCCCAATTCAATATTGAAAAAATTCGCATAGCTAAAACAATTTGTATCTGTGGCACTTAACACATTTCCTAAATTCTATGGAAACTATCTTTTATATGCCATCTTTCAAAAATACAAGGATGCAAAAATACTTGTCATTTGAAATACAAAATGCTACGCTAAGCATGCGTCTTTCGCCAACGACCATACCACGCTGAATACATCGGTTCTCGTCCGATCACCGAAATTAAGCAGCGTCGGGCGCGGTTAGTACTTAGATGGGGGACCGCTTGGGAACACCGCGTGTTGTTGGCATCGTTCAACAACTTTTTGTTTTACTTTTCACTTTTTTAAATTTTATTCTTATCTCATTTGTTATCCTTGCCATCCTCTCAACTATTTTAACATGTCCTTCTTATATTGCCATCACAATCCACCTGCAACATATATAAACTATATGCCTTGCCTCTCCACCAATCCACATGACAGCATTCTCAATGCAATATTGATAAAATACGCATAGCTAAAACAATTTGTATCTGTGGCACTTACACATTTCCTAAATTCTATGGAAACTATCTTTTACATGTCAATTTTGAAAAGTACAAAGATGCAAAAATACTTGTCATTTGAAATACAAAATGCTACGCTAAGCATGCGTCTTTCGCCAACGACCATACCACGCTGAATACATCGGTTCTCGTCCGATCACCGAAATTAAGCAGCGTCGGGCGCGGTTAGTACTTAGATGGGGGACCGCTTGGGAACACCGCGTGTTGTTGGCATCGTTCAACAACTTTTTGTTTTACTTTTCACTTTTTTAAATTTTATTCTTATCTCATTTGTTATCCTTGCCATCCTCTCAACTATTTTAACATGTCCTTCTTATATTGCCATCACAATCCACCTGCAACATATACATAGTACATATGCCTTGCTTCTCCACCAATCCACATGACAGCATTCTCAATGCAATATTGATAAAATACGCATAGCTAAAACAATTTGTATCTGTGGCACTTAACACATTTCCTAAATTCTATGGAAACTATCTTTTACATGTCAATTTTGAAAAGTACAAAGATGCAAAAATACTTGTCATTTGAAATACAAAATGCTACGCTAAGCATGCGTCTTTCGCCAACGACCATACCACGCTGAATACATCGGTTCTCGTCCGATCACCGAAATTAAGCAGCGTCGGGCGCGGTTAGTACTTAGATGGGGGACCGCTTGGGAACACCGCGTGTTGTTGGCATCGTTCAACAACTTTTTGTTTTACTTTTCACTTTTTTAAATTTTATTCTTATCTCATTTGTTATCCTTGCCATCCTCTCAACTATTTTAACATGTCCTTCTTATATTGCCATCACAATCCACCTGCAACATATACATGTACATATGCCTTGCCTCTCCACCAATCCACATGACAGCATTCTCAATGCAATATTGACAAAATACGCATAGCTAAAACAATTTGTATCTGTGGCACTTAACACATTTCCTAAATTCTATGGAAACTATCTTTTACATGTCAATTTTGAAAAGTACAAAGATGCAAAAATACTTGTCATTTGAAATACAAAATGCTACGCTAAGCATGCGTCTTTCGCCAACGACCATACCACGCTGAATACATCGGTTCTCGTCCGATCACCGAAATTAAGCAGCGTCGGGCGCGGTTAGTACTTAGATGGGGGACCGCTTGGGAACACCGCGTGTTGTTGGCATCGTTCAACAACTTTTTGTTTTACTTTTCACTTTTTTAAATTTTATTCTTATCTCATTTGTTATCCTTGCCATCCTCTCAACTATTTTAACATGTCCTTCTTATATTGCCATCACAATCCACCTGCAACATATACATGTACATATGCCTTGCCTCTCCACCAATCCACATGACAGCATTCTCAATTCAATATTGATAAAATTCGCATAGCTAACTTTAACAATTTGTATCTGTGGTACTTAACACATTTCCTAAATTCTATGGAAACTATTTTTATATGTCATTTTTGAAAAGTACAAAGATGCAAAAATACTTGTCATTTGAAATACAAAATGCTACGCTAAGCATGCGTCTTTCGCCAACGACCATACCACGCTGAATACATCGGTTCTCGTCCGATCACCGAAATTAAGCAGCGTCGGGCGCGGTTAGTACTTAGATGGGGGACCGCTTGGGAACACCGCGTGTTGTTGGCATCGTTCAACAACTTTTTGTTTTACTTTTCACTTTTTTAAATTTTATTCTTATCTCATTTGTTATCCTTGCCATCCTCTCAACTATTTTAACATGTCCTTCTTATATTGCCATCACAATCCACCTGCAACATATATAAACTATATGCCTTGCTTCTCCACCAATCCACATGACAGCATTCCCAATTCAATATTGAAAAAATTCGCATAGCTAAAACAATTTGTATCTGTGGCACTTAACACATTTCCTAAATTCTATGGAAACTATCTTTTACATGTCATTTTTGAAAAGTACAAAGATGCAAAAATACTTGTCATTTGAAATACAAAATGCTACGCTAAGCATGCGTCTTTCGCCAACGACCATACCACGCTGAATACATCGGTTCTCGTCCGATCACCGAAATTAAGCAGCGTCGGGCGCGGTTAGTACTTAGATGGTGGTTTACTTTTCACTTTTTTAAATTTTATTCTTATCTCATTTGTTATCCTTGGCATCCTTCAACTATTTTAACATGTCCTTCTTATATTTCCATCAAAATCTACGTGCAACATATACATGGTACATATGCCTTGCTTCTCCATCAATCCACATGACTGCATTCTCAATTCAAAATTGATAAAATTCGCAAAGCTCTAACTTTAACAATATGTATCTGTGCTGCTTAACACATATCCTAAATTCAATCGAAACATGTCATTTTTGAAAAGTACAAAGATGCAAAAATACTTGTCATTTGAAATACAAAATGTTTTACTTTTCACTTTTTTAAATTTTATTCTTATCTCATTTGTTATCCTTGCCATCCTCTCAACTATTTTAACATGTCCTTCTTATATTGCCATCACAATCCACCTGCAACATATATAAACTATATGCCTTGCCTCTCCACCAATCCACATGACAGCATTCTCAATGCAATATTGATAAAATACGCATAGCTAAAACAATTTGTATCTGTGGCACTTACACATTTCCTAAATTCTATGGAAACTATCTTTTACATGTCAATTTTGAAAAGTACAAAGATGCAAAAATACTTGTCATTTGAAATACAAAATGCTACGCTAAGCATGCGTCTTTCGCCAACGACCATACCACGCTGAATACATCGGTTCTCGTCCGATCACCGAAATTAAGCAGCGTCGGGCGCGGTTAGTACTTAGATGGGGGACCGCTTGGGAACACCGCGTGTTGTTGGCATCGTTCAACAACTTTTTGTTTTACTTTTCACTTTTTTAAATTTTATTCTTATCTCATTTGTTATCCTTGCCATCCTCTCAACTATTTTAACATGTCCTTCTTATATTGCCATCACAATTCACCTGCAACATATACATAGTACATATGCCTTGCTTCTCCACCAATCCACATGACTGCATTCTCAATTCAAAATTGATAAAATTCGCAAAGCTCTAACTTTAACAATATGTATCTGTGCTGCTTAACACATATCCTAAATTCAATCGAAACATGTCATTTTTGAAAAGTACAAAGATGCAAAAATACTTGTCATTTGAAATACAAAATGTTTTACGTTTCACTTTTTTAAATTTTATTCTTATCTCATTTGTTATCCTTGCCATCCTCTCAACTATTTTAACATGTCCTTCTTATATTGCCATCACAATCCACCTGCAACATATATAAACTATATGCCTTGCTTCTCCATCAATCCACATGATAGCATTCCCAATTCAATATTGAAAAAATTCGCATAGCTAAAACAATTTGTATCTGTGGCACTTAACACATTTCCTAAATTCTATGGAAACTATCTTTTACATGTCATTTTTGAAAAGTACAAAGATGCAAAAATACTTGTCATTTGAAATACAAAATGCTACGCTAAGCATGCGTCTTTCGCCAACGACCATACCACGCTGAATACATCGGTTCTCGTCCGATCACCGAAATTAAGCAGCGTCGGGCGCGGTTAGTACTTAGATGGGGGACCGCTTGGGAACACCGCGTGTTGTTGGCATCGTTCAACAACTTTTTGTTTTACTTTTCACTTTTTTAAATTTTATTCTTATCTCATTTGTTATCCTTGCCATCCTCTCAACTATTTTAACATGTCCTTCTTATATTGCCATCACAATCCACCTGCAACATATATAAACTATATGCCTTGCCTCTCCACCAATCCACATGACAGCATTCTCAATGCAATATTGATAAAATACGCATAGCTAAAACAATTTGTATCTGTGGCACTTACACATTTCCTAAATTCTATGGAAACTATCTTTTATATGCCATCTTTCAAAAATACAAGGATGCAAAAATACTTGTCATTTGAAATACAAAATGCTACGCTAAGCATGCGTCTTTCGCCAACGACCATACCACGCTGAATACATCGGTTCTCGTCCGATCACCGAAATTAAGCAGCGTCGGGCGCGGTTAGTACTTAGATGGGGGACCGCTTGGGAACACCGCGTGTTGTTGGCATCGTTCAACAACTTTTTGTTTTACTTTTCACTTTTTTAAATTTTATTCTTATCTCATTTGTTATCCTTGCCATCCTCTCAACTATTTTAACATGTCCTTCTTATATTGCCATCACAATCCACCTGCAACATATACATAGTACATATGCCTTGCCTCTCCACCAATCCACATGACAGCATTCTCAATGCAATATTGATAAAATACGCATAGCTAAAACAATTTGTATCTGTGGCACTTAACACATTTCCTAAATTCTATGGAAACTATCTTTTATATGCCATCTTTCAAAAATACAAGGATGCAAAAATACTTGTCATTTGAAATACAAAATGCTACGCTAAGCATGCGTCTTTCGCCAACGACCATACCACGCTGAATACATCGGTTCTCGTCCGATCACCGAAATTAAGCAGCGTCGGGCGCGGTTAGTACTTAGATGGGGGACCGCTTGGGAACACCGCGTGTTGTTGGCATCGTTCAACAACTTTTTGTTTTACTTTTCACTTTTTTAAATTTTATTCTTATCTCATTTGTTATCCTTGCCATCCTCTCAACTATTTTAACATGTCCTTCTTATATTGCCATCACAATCCACCTGCAACATATACATAGTACATATGCCTTGCTTCTCCACCAATCCACATGACAGCATTCTCAATGCAATATTGATAAAATACGCATAGCTAAAACAATTTGTATCTGTGGCACTTAACACATTTCCTAAATTCTATGGAAACTATCTTTTACATGTCAATTTTGAAAAGTACAAAGATGCAAAAATACTTGTCATTTGAAATACAAAATGCTACGCTAAGCATGCGTCTTTCGCCAACGACCATACCACGCTGAATACATCGGTTCTCGTCCGATCACCGAAATTAAGCAGCGTCGGGCGCGGTTAGTACTTAGATGGGGGACCGCTTGGGAACACCGCGTGTTGTTGGCATCGTTCAACAACTTTTTGTTTTACTTTTCACTTTTTTAAATTTTATTCTTATCTCATTTGTTATCCTTGCCATCCTCTCAACTATTTTAACATGTCCTTCTTATATTGCCATCACAATCCACCTGCAACATATATAAACTATATGCCTTGCTTCTCCACCAATCCACATGACAGCATTCTCAATGCAATATTGATAAAATACGCATAGCTAAAACAATTTGTATCTGTGGCACTTAACACATTTCCTAAATTCTATGGAAACTATCTTTTACATGTCATTTTTGAAAAGTACAAAGATGCAAAAATACTTGTCATTTGAAATACAAAATGCTACGCTAAGCATGCGTCTTTCGCCAACGACCATACCACGCTGAATACATCGGTTCTCGTCCGATCACCGAAATTAAGCAGCGTCGGGCGCGGTTAGTACTTAGATGGGGGACCGCTTGGGAACACCGCGTGTTGTTGGCATCGTTCAACAACTTTTTGTTTTACTTTTCACTTTTTTAAATTTTATTCTTATCTCATTTGTTATCCTTGCCATCCTCTCAACTATTTTAACATGTCCTTCTTATATTGCCATCACAATCCACCTGCAACATATACATGTACATATGCCTTGCTTCTCCACCAATCCACATGACAGCATTCTCAATGCAATATTGATAAAATACGCATAGCTAAAACAATTTGTATCTGTGGCACTTAACACATTTCCTAAATTCTATGGAAACTATCTTTTATATGTCAATTTTGAAAAGTACAAAGATGCAAAAATACTTGTCATTTGAAATACAAAATGCTACGCTAAGCATGCGTCTTTCGCCAACGACCATACCACGCTGAATACATCGGTTCTCGTCCGATCACCGAAATTAAGCAGCGTCGGGCGCGGTTAGTACTTAGATGGGGGACCGCTTGGGAACACCGCGTGTTGTTGGCATCGTTCAACAACTTTTTGTTTTACTTTTCACTTTTTTAAATTTTATTCTTATCTCATTTGTTATCCTTGCCATCCTCTCAACTATTTTAACATGTCCTTCTTATATTGCCATCACAATCCACCTGCAACATATACATAGTACATATGCCTTGCTTCTCCACCAATCCACATGACAGCATTCTCAATTCAATATTGATAAAATTCGCATAGCTCAACTTAACAATTTGTATCTGTGGCACTTAACACATTTCCTAAATTCTATGGAAACTATCTGTTTACATTTTTGAAAAGTACAAAGATGCAAAAATACTTGTCATTTGAAATACAAAATGCTACGCTAAGCATGCGTCTTTCGCCAACGACCATACCACGCTGAATACATCGGTTCTCGTCCGATCACCGAAATTAAGCAGCGTCGGGCGCGGTTAGTACTTAGATGGGGGACCGCTTGGGAACACCGCGTGTTGTTGGCATCGTTCAACAACTTTTTGTTTTACTTTTCACTTTTTTAAATTTTATTCTTATCTCATTTGTTATCCTTGCCATCCTCTCAACTATTTTAACATGTCCTTCTTATATTGCCATCACAATCCACCTGCAACATATATAAACTATATGCCTTGCTTCTCCACCAATCCACATGACAGCATTCTCAATGCAATATTGACAAAATACGCATAGCTAAAACAATTTGTATCTGTGGCACTTAACACATTTCCTAAATTCTATGGAAACTATCTTTTACATGTCATTTTTGAAAAGTACAAAGATGCAAAAATACTTGTCATTTGAAATACAAAATGCTACGCTAAGCATGCGTCTTTCGCCAACGACCATACCACGCTGAATACATCGGTTCTCGTCCGATCACCGAAATTAAGCAGCGTCGGGCGCGGTTAGTACTTAGATGGGGGACCGCTTGGGAACACCGCGTGTTGTTGGCATCGTTCAACAACTTTTTGTTTTACTTTTCACTTTTTTAAATTTTATTCTTATCTCATTTGTTATCCTTGCCATCCTCTCAACTATTTTAACATGTCCTTCTTATATTGCCATCACAATCCACCTGCAACATATACATAGTACATATGCCTTGCTTCTCCACCAATCCACATGACAGCATTCTCAATGCAATATTGACAAAATACGCATAGCTAAAACAATTTGTATCTGTGGCACTTACACATTTCCTAAATTCTATGGAAACTATCTTTTACATGTCAATTTTGGAAAGTACAAAGATGCAAAAATACTTGTCATTTGAAATACAAAATGCTACGCTAAGCATGCGTCTTTCGCCAACGACCATACCACGCTGAATACATCGGTTCTCGTCCGATCACCGAAATTAAGCAGCGTCGGGCGCGGTTAGTACTTAGATGGGGGACCGCTTGGGAACACCGCGTGTTGTTGGCATCGTTCAACAACTTTTTGTTTTACTTTTCACTTTTTTAAATTTTATTCTTATCTCATTTGTTATCCTTGCCATCCTCTCAACTATTTTAACATGTCCTTCTTATATTGCCATCACAATCCACCTGCAACATATACATGTACATATGCCTTGCTTCTCCACCAATCCACATGACAACATTCTCAATGCAATATTGATAAAATACGCATAGCTAAAACAATTTGTATCTGTGGCACTTAACACATTTCCTAAATTCTATGGAAACTATCTTTTACATGTCAATTTTGAAAAGTACAAAGATGCAAAAATACTTGTCATTTGAAATACAAAATGCTACGCTAAGCATGCGTCTTTCGCCAACGACCATACCACGCTGAATACATCGGTTCTCGTCCGATCACCGAAATTAAGCAGCGTCGGGCGCGGTTAGTACTTAGATGGGGGACCGCTTGGGAACACCGCGTGTTGTTGGCATCGTTCAACAACTTTTTGTTTTACTTTTCACTTTTTTAAATTTTATTCTTATCTCATTTGTTATCCTTGCCATCCTCTCAACTATTTTAACATGTCCTTCTTATATTGCCATCACAATCCACCTGCAACATATACATAGTACATATGCCTTGCTTCTCCACCAATCCACATGACAGCATTCTCAATGCAATATTGATAAAATATGCATAGCGAAAACAATTTGTATCTGTGGCACTTAACACATTTCCTAAATTCTATGGAAACTATCTTTTACATGTCAATTTTGAAAAGTACAAAGATGCAAAAATACTTGTCATTTGAAATACAAAATGCTACGCTAAGCATGCGTCTTTCGCCAACGACCATACCACGCTGAATACATCGGTTCTCGTCCGATCACCGAAATTAAGCAGCGTCGGGCGCGGTTAGTACTTAGATGGGGGACCGCTTGGGAACACCGCGTGTTGTTGGCATCGTTCAACAACTTTTTGTTTTACTTTTCACTTTTTTAAATTTTATTCTTATCTCATTTGTTATCCTTGCCATCCTCCCAACTATTTTAACATGTCCTTCTTATATTGCCATCACAATCCACCTGCAACATATATAAACTATATGCCTTGCTTCTCCACCAATCCACATGACAACATTCTCAATGCAATACTGATAAAATACGCATAGCTAAAACAATTTGTATCTGTGGCACTTAACACATTTCCTAAATTCTATGGAAACTATCTTTTACATGTCAATTTTGAAAAGTACAAAGATGCAAAAATACTTGTCATTTGAAATACAAAATGCTACGCTAAGCATGCGTCTTTCGCCAACGACCATACCACGCTGAATACATCGGTTCTCGTCCGATCACCGAAATTAAGCAGCGTCGGGCGCGGTTAGTACTTAGATGGGGGACCGCTTGGGAACACCGCGTGTTGTTGGCATCGTTCAACAACTTTTTGTTTTACTTTTCACTTTTTTAAATTTTATTCTTATCTCATTTGTTATCCTTGCCATCCTCTCAACTATTTTAACATGTCCTTCTTATATTGCCATCACAATCCACCTGCAACATATATAAACTATATGCCTTGCTTCTCCACCAATCCACATGACAACATTCTCAATGCAATACTGATAAAATACGCATAGCTAAAACAATTTGTATCTGTGGCACTTAACACATTTCCTAAATTCTATGGAAACTATCTTTTACATGTCATTTTTGAAAAGTACAAAGATGCAAAAATACTTGTCATTTGAAATACAAAATGCTACGCTAAGCATGCGTCTTTCGCCAACGACCATACCACGCTGAATACATCGGTTCTCGTCCGATCACCGAAATTAAGCAGCGTCGGGCGCGGTTAGTACTTAGATGGGGGACCGCTTGGGAACACCGCGTGTTGTTGGCATCGTTCAACAACTTTTTGTTTTACTTTTCACTTTTTTAAATTTTATTCTTATCTCATTTGTTATCCTTGCCATCCTCTCAACTATTTTAACATGTCCTTCTTATATTGCCATCACAATCCACCTGCAACATATACATGGTACATATGCCTTGCTTCTCCACCAATCCACATGACAACATTCTCAATGCAATATTGATAAAATACGCATAGCTAAAACAATTTGTATCTGTGGCACTTAACACATTTCCTAAATTCTATGGAAACTATCTTTTACATGTCAATTTTGAAAAGTACAAAGATGCAAAAATACTTGTCATTTGAAATACAAAATGCTACGCTAAGCATGCGTCTTTCGCCAACGACCATACCACGCTGAATACATCGGTTCTCGTCCGATCACCGAAATTAAGCAGCGTCGGGCGCGGTTAGTACTTAGATGGGGGACCGCTTGGGAACACCGCGTGTTGTTGGCATCGTTCAACAACTTTTTGTTTTACTTTTCACTTTTTTAAATTTTATTCTTATCTCATTTGTTATCCTTGCCATCCTCCCAACTATTTTAACATGTCCTTCTTATATTGCCATCACAATCCACCTGCAACATATACATGTACATATGCCTTGCTTCTCCACCAATCCACATGACAACATTCTCAATGCAATATTGATAAAATACGCATAGCTAAAACAATTTGTATCTGTGGCACTTAACACATTTCCTAAATTCTACGGAAACTATCTTTTACATGTCAATTTTGGAAAGTACAAAGATGCAAAAATACTTGTCATTTGAAATACAAAATGCTACGCTAAGCATGCGTCTTTCGCCAACGACCATACCACGCTGAATACATCGGTTCTCGTCCGATCACCGAAATTAAGCAGCGTCGGGCGCGGTTAGTACTTAGATGGGGGACCGCTTGGGAACACCGCGTGTTGTTGGCATCGTTCAACAACTTTTTGTTTTACTTTTCACTTTTTTAAATTTTATTCTTATCTCATTTGTTATCCTTGCCATCCTCTCAACTATTTTAACATGTCCTTCTTATATTGCCATCACAATCCACCTGCAACATATACATAGTACATATGCCTTGCTTCTCCACCAATCCACATGACAACATTCTCAATGCAATATTGATAAAATATGCATAGCTAAAACAATTTGTATCTGTGGCACTTAACACATTTCCTAAATTCTATGGAAACTATCTTTTACATGTCAATTTTGAAAAGTACAAAGATGCAAAAATACTTGTCATTTGAAATACAAAATGCTACGCTAAGCATGCGTCTTTCGCCAACGACCATACCACGCTGAATACATCGGTTCTCGTCCGATCACCGAAATTAAGCAGCGTCGGGCGCGGTTAGTACTTAGATGGGGGACCGCTTGGGAACACCGCGTGTTGTTGGCATCGTTCAACAACTTTTTGTTTTACTTTTCACTTTTTTAAATTTTATTCTTATCTCATTTGTTATCCTTGCCATCCTCTCAACTATTTTAACATGTCCTTCTTATATTGCCATCACAATCCACCTGCAACATATACATGGTACATATGCCTTGCTTCTCCACCAATCCACATGACAACATTCTCAATGCAATATTGATAAAATATGCATAGCTAAAACAATTTGTATCTGTGGCACTTAACACATTTCCTAAATTCTATGGAAACTATCTTTTACATGTCAATTTTGAAAAGTACAAAGATGCAAAAATACTTGTCATTTGAAATACAAAATGCTACGCTAAGCATGCGTCTTTCGCCAACGACCATACCACGCTGAATACATCGGTTCTCGTCCGATCACCGAAATTAAGCAGCGTCGGGCGCGGTTAGTACTTAGATGGGGGACCGCTTGGGAACACCGCGTGTTGTTGGCATCGTTCAACAACTTTTTGTTTTACTTTTCACTTTTTTAAATTTTATTCTTATCTCATTTGTTATCCTTGCCATCCTCTCAACTATTTTAACATGTCCTTCTTATATTGCCATCACAATCCACCTGCAACATATACATGGTACATATGCCTTGCTTCTCCACCAATCCACATGACAACATTCTCAATGCAATATTGATAAAATATGCATAGCGAAAACAATTTGTATCTGTGGCACTTAACACATTTCCTAAATTCTATGGAAACTATCTTTTACATGTCAATTTTGAAAAGTACAAAGATGCAAAAATACTTGTCATTTGAAATACAAAATGCTACGCTAAGCATGCGTCTTTCGCCAACGACCATACCACGCTGAATACATCGGTTCTCGTCCGATCACCGAAATTAAGCAGCGTCGGGCGCGGTTAGTACTTAGATGGGGGACCGCTTGGGAACACCGCGTGTTGTTGGCATCGTTCAACAACTTTTTGTTTTACTTTTCACTTTTTTAAATTTTATTCTTATCTCATTTGTTATCCTTGCCATCCTCCCAACTATTTTAACATGTCCTTCTTATATTGCCATCACAATCCACCTGCAACATATATAAACTATATGCCTTGCTTCTCCACCAATCCACATGACAACATTCTCAATGCAATACTGATAAAATACGCATAGCTAAAACAATTTGTATCTGTGGCACTTAACACATTTCCTAAATTCTATGGAAACTATCTTTTACATGTCAATTTTGAAAAGTACAAAGATGCAAAAATACTTGTCATTTGAAATACAAAATGCTACGCTAAGCATGCGTCTTTCGCCAACGACCATACCACGCTGAATACATCGGTTCTCGTCCGATCACCGAAATTAAGCAGCGTCGGGCGCGGTTAGTACTTAGATGGGGGACCGCTTGGGAACACCGCGTGTTGTTGGCATCGTTCAACAACTTTTTGTTTTACTTTTCACTTTTTTAAATTTTATTCTTATCTCATTTGTTATCCTTGCCATCCTCTCAACTATTTTAACATGTCCTTCTTATATTGCCATCACAATCCACCTGCAACATATATAAACTATATGCCTTGCTTCTCCACCAATCCACATGACAACATTCTCAATGCAATACTGATAAAATACGCATAGCTAAAACAATTTGTATCTGTGGCACTTAACACATTTCCTAAATTCTATGGAAACTATCTTTTACATGTCATTTTTGAAAAGTACAAAGTTGCAAAAATACTTGTCATTTGAAATACAAAATGCTACGCTAAGCATGCGTCTTTCGCCAACGACCATACCACGCTGAATACATCGGTTCTCGTCCGATCACCGAAATTAAGCAGCGTCGGGCGCGGTTAGTACTTAGATGGGGGACCGCTTGGGAACACCGCGTGTTGTTGGCATCGTTCAACAACTTTTTGTTTTACTTTTCACTTTTTTAAATTTTATTCTTATCTCATTTGTTATCCTTGCCATCCTCTCAACTATTTTAACATGTCCTTCTTATATTGCCATCACAATCCACCTGCAACATATACATGGTACATATGCCTTGCTTCTCCACCAATCCACATGACAACATTCTCAATGCAATATTGATAAAATACGCATAGCTAAAACAATTTGTATCTGTGGCACTTAACACATTTCCTAAATTCTATGGAAACTATCTTTTACATGTCAATTTTGAAAAGTACAAAGATGCAAAAATACTTGTCATTTGAAATACAAAATGCTACGCTAAGCATGCGTCTTTCGCCAACGACCATACCACGCTGAATACATCGGTTCTCGTCCGATCACCGAAATTAAGCAGCGTCGGGCGCGGTTAGTACTTAGATGGGGGACCGCTTGGGAACACCGCGTGTTGTTGGCATCGTTCAACAACTTTTTGTTTTACTTTTCACTTTTTTAAATTTTATTCTTATCTCATTTGTTATCCTTGCCATCCTCCCAACTATTTTAACATGTCCTTCTTATATTGCCATCACAATCCACCTGCAACATATACATGGTACATATGCCTTGCTTCTCCACCAATCCACATGACAACATTCTCAATGCAATATTGATAAAATACGCATAGCTAAAACAATTTGTATCTGTGGCACTTAACACATTTCCTAAATTCTACGGAAACTATCTTTTACATGTCAATTTTGGAAAGTACAAAGATGCAAAAATACTTGTCATTTGAAATACAAAATGCTACGCTAAGCATGCGTCTTTCGCCAACGACCATACCACGCTGAATACATCGGTTCTCGTCCGATCACCGAAATTAAGCAGCGTCGGGCGCGGTTAGTACTTAGATGGGGGACCGCTTGGGAACACCGCGTGTTGTTGGCATCGTTCAACAACTTTTTGTTTTACTTTTCACTTTTTTAAATTTTATTCTTATCTCATTTGTTATCCTTGCCATCCTCTCAACTATTTTAACATGTCCTTCTTATATTGCCATCACAATCCACCTGCAACATATACATGGTACATATGCCTTGCTTCTCCACCAATCCACATGACAACATTCTCAATGCAATATTGATAAAATATGCATAGCTAAAACAATTTGTATCTGTGGCACTTAACACATTTCCTAAATTCTATGGAAACTATCTTTTACATGTCAATTTTGAAAAGTACAAAGATGCAAAAATACTTGTCATTTGAAATACAAAATGCTACGCTAAGCATGCGTCTTTCGCCAACGACCATACCACGCTGAATACATCGGTTCTCGTCCGATCACCGAAATTAAGCAGCGTCGGGCGCGGTTAGTACTTAGATGGGGGACCGCTTGGGAACACCGCGTGTTGTTGGCATCGTTCAACAACTTTTTGTTTTACTTTTCACTTTTTTAAATTTTATTCTTATCTCATTTGTTATCCTTGCCATCCTCTCAACTATTTTAACATGTCCTTCTTATATTGCCATCACAATCCACCTGCAACATATACATGGTACATATGCCTTGCTTCTCCACCAATCCACATGACAACATTCTCAATGCAATATTGATAAAATATGCATAGCTAAAACAATTTGTATCTGTGGCACTTAACACATTTCCTAAATTCTATGGAAACTATCTTTTACATGTCAATTTTGAAAAGTACAAAGATGCAAAAATACTTGTCATTTGAAATACAAAATGCTACGCTAAGCATGCGTCTTTCGCCAACGACCATACCACGCTGAATACATCGGTTCTCGTCCGATCACCGAAATTAAGCAGCGTCGGGCGCGGTTAGTACTTAGATGGGGGACCGCTTGGGAACACCGCGTGTTGTTGGCGTCGTTCAACAACTTTTTGTTTTACTTTTCACTTTTTTAAATTTTATTCTTATCTCATTTGTTATCCTTGCCATCCTCCCAACTATTTTAACATGTCCTTCTTATATTGCCATCACAATCCACCTGCAACATATACATGGTACATATGCCTTGCTTCTCCACCAATCCACATGACAACATTCTCAATGCAATATTGATAAAATATGCATAGCTAAAACAATTTGTATCTGTGGCACTTAACACATTTCCTAAATTCTATGGAAACTATCTTTTACATGTCAATTTTGAAAAGTACAAAGATGCAAAAATACTTGTCATTTGAAATACAAAATGCTACGCTAAGCATGCGTCTTTCGCCAACGACCATACCACGCTGAATACATCGGTTCTCGTCCGATCACCGAAATTAAGCAGCGTCGGGCGCGGTTAGTACTTAGATGGGGGACCGCTTGGGAACACCGCGTGTTGTTGGCGTCGTTCAACAACTTTTTGTTTTACTTTTCACTTTTTTAAATTTTATTCTTATCTCATTTGTTATCCTTGCCATCCTCTCAACTATTTTAACATGTCTTTCTTATATTGCCATCACAATCCACCTGCAACATATATAAATTATATGCCGTGCTTCTCCACCAATCCACATGATAGCATTCCCAATTCAATATTGAAAAAATTCGCATAGCTAAAACAATTTGTATCTGTGGCACTTAACACATTTCCTAAATTCTATGGAAACTATCTTTTACATGTCAATTTTGAAAAGTACAAAGTTGCAAAAATACTTGTCATTTGAAATACAAAATGCTACGCTAAGCATGCGTCTTTCGCCAACGACCATACCACGCTGAATACATCGGTTCTCGTCCGATCACCGAAATTAAGCAGCGTCGGGCGCGGTTAGTACTTAGATGGGGGACCGCTTGGGAACACCGCGTGTTGTTGGCATCGTTCAACAACTTTTTGTTTTACTTTTCACTTTTTTAAATTTTATTCTTATCTCATTTGTTATCCTTGCCATCCTCCCAACTATTTTAACATGTCCTTCTTATATTGCCATCACAATCCACCTGCAACATATACATGGTACATATGCCTTGCTTCTCCACCAATCCACATGACAACATTCTCAATGCAATATTGATAAAATACGCATAGCTAAAACAATTTGTATCTGTGGCACTTAACACATTTCCTAAATTCTATGGAAACTATCTTTTACATGTCAATTTTGAAAAGTACAAAGATGCAAAAATACTTGTCATTTGAAATACAAAATGCTACGCTAAGCATGCGTCTTTCGCCAACGACCATACCACGCTGAATACATCGGTTCTCGTCCGATCACCGAAATTAAGCAGCGTCGGGCGCGGTTAGTACTTAGATGGGGGACCGCTTGGGAACACCGCGTGTTGTTGGCATCGTTCAACAACTTTTTGTTTTACTTTTCACTTTTTATACCCGCTACCCATAGGGTAGAAGGGTATTATAACTTTGTGCCGGCAGGAAATGTATGTAACAGGTAGAAGGAGGCATCTCCGACTCTATAAAGTATATATATTCTTGATCAGCGTCAACAGCCGAGACGATCTAGCCATGTCCGTCTGTCCGTCTGTCTGTCTGTCCGTCTGTCCGTCTGTCTGTATGAAACACTGGATCTCAGAGACTATAAGAGATAGAGTTATAATTTTTTTTCGATAGCATTTGTTATGTTTGCACGCAGATCAAGTTTGTTTCAAATTTTTGCCACGCCCACTTCCGCCCCCGTAAATCAAAAAAATCGAATAATAAGCGTAATTTTAAAGCTAAAGCTGCGAATTTTGGTGTGTATAATAATAACAATACTATTTATGATTTCTGAAAATTTGGTTGCGATCAGATAAAAATTGTGGAAGTTATTAAAGAAATACTTTTGTATTGGCTAAAACGACTACTTACTAGGGGTCTTAGATGCTTTGGCCGACAATCTAGTATATTATGCTGTCTATGGTATATTTTGAATGTTAGTACCATATCGTTATACTAAATATACCATTTGGTATATTTTTAGTATATTGCAGTATTTTTTGGTATATTTTGAAAATAATACCGCAATATTTTGCTTTTATTCAAAGTGGGTAGCGGGTATCTCACAGTCGAGCACACTCGACTGTAGCTTTCTTACTTGTTTAAATTTTATTCTTATCTCATTTGTTATCCTTGCCATCCTCTCAACTATTTTAACATGTCCTTCTTATATTTCCATCAAAATCTACGTGCAACATATACATGGTACATATGCCTTGCTTCTCCACCAATCCACATGACTGCATTCTCAATTCAAAATTGATAAAATTCGCAAAGCTCTAACTTTAACAATATGTATCTGTGCTGCTTAACACATATCCTAAATTCAATCGAAACATGTCATTTTTGAAAAGTACAAAGATGTCATTTGAAATACAAAATGCTACGCTAAGCATGCGTCTTTCGCCAACGACCATACCACGCTGAATACATCGGTTCTCGTCCGATCACCGAAATTAAGCAGCGTCGGGCGCGGTTAGTACTTAGATGGGGGACCGCTTGGGAACACCGCGTGTTGTTGGCATCGTTCAACAACTTTTTGTTTTACTTTTCACTTTTTTAAATTTTATTCTTATCTCATTTGTTATCCTTGCCATCCTCTCAACTATTTTAACATGTCCTTCTTATATTTCCATCAAAATCTACGTGCAACATATACATGGTACATATGCCTTGCTTCTCCACCAATCCACATGACTGCATTCTCAATTCAAAATTGATAAAATTCGCAAAGCTCTAACTTTAACAATATGTATCTGTGCTGCTTAACACATATCCTAAATTCAATCGAAACATGTCATTTTTGAAAAGTACAAAGATGCAAAAATACTTGTCATTTGAAATACAAAATGCTACGCTAAGCATGCGTTTTTCGCCAACGACCATACCACGCTGAATACATCGGTTCTCGTCCGATCACCGAAATTAAGCAGCGTCGGGCGCGGTTAGTACTTAGATGGGGGACCGCTTGGGAACACCGCGTGTTGTTGGCATCGTTCAACAACTTTTTGTTTTACTTTTCACTTTTTTAAATTTTATTCTTATCTCATTTGTTATCCTTGCCATCCTCCCAACTATTTTAACATGTCCTTCTTATATTGCCATCACAATCCACCTGCAACATATACATGGTACATATGCCTTGCTTCTCCACCAATCCACATGACAACATTCTCAATGCAATATTGATAAAATACGCATAGCTAAAACAATTTGTATCTGTGGCACTTAACACATTTCCTAAATTCTATGGAAACTATCTTTTACATGTCAATTTTGAAAAGTACAAAGATGCAAAAATACTTGTCATTTGAAATACAAAATGCTACGCTAAGCATGCGTCTTTCGCCAACGACCATACCACGCTGAATACATCGGTTCTCGTCCGATCACCGAAATTAAGCAGCGTCGGGCGCGGTTAGTACTTAGATGGGGGACCGCTTGGGAACACCGCGTGTTGTTGGCATCGTTCAACAACTTTTTGTTTTACTTTTCACTTTTTTAAATTTTATTCTTATCTCATTTGTTATCCTTGCCATCCTCCCAACTATTTTAACATGTCCTTCTTATATTGCCATCACAATCCACCTGCAACATATACATGGTACATATGCCTTGCTTCTCCACCAATCCACATGACAACATTCTCAATGCAATATTGATAAAATACGCATAGCTAAAACAATTTGTATCTGTGGCACTTAACACATTTCCTAAATTCTATGGAAACTATCTTTTACATGTCAATTTTGAAAAGTACAAAGATGCAAAAATACTTGTCATTTGAAATACAAAATGCTACGCTAAGCATGCGTCTTTCGCCAACGACCATACCACGCTGAATACATCGGTTCTCGTCCGATCACCGAAATTAAGCAGCGTCGGGCGCGGTTAGTACTTAGATGGGGGACCGCTTGGGAACACCGCGTGTTGTTGGCATCGTTCAACAACTTTTTGTTTTACTTTTCACTTTTTATACCCGCTACCCATAGGGTAGAAGGGTATTATAACTTTGTGCCGGCAGGAAATGTATGTAACAGGTAGAAGGAGGCATCTCCGACTCTATAAAGTATATATATTCTTGATCAGCGTCAACAGCCGAGACGATCTAGCCATGTCCGTCTGTCCGTCTGTCTGTCTGTCCGTCTGTCCGTCTGTCCGTCTGTCTGTATGAAACACTGGATCTCAGAGACTATAAGAGATAGAGTTATAATTTTTTTTCGATAGCATTTGTTATGTTTGCACGCAGATCAAGTTTGTTTCAAATTTTTGCCACGCCCACTTCCGCCCCCGTAAATCAAAAAAATCGAATAATAAGCGTAATTTTAAAGCTAAAGCTGCGAATTTTGGTGTGTATAATAATAACAATACTATTTATGATTTCTGAAAATTTGGTTGCGATCAGATAAAAATTGTGGAAGTTATTAAAGAAATACTTTTGTATTGGCTAAAACGACTACTTACTAGGGGTCTTAGATGCTTTGGCCGACAATCTAGTATATTATGCTGTCTATGGTATATTTTGAATGTTAGTACCATATCGTTATACTAAATATACCATTTGGTATATTTTTAGTATATTGCAGTATTTTTTGGTATATTTTGAAAATAATACCGCAATATTTTGCTTTTATTCAAAGTGGGTAGCGGGTATCTCACAGTCGAGCACACTCGACTGTAGCTTTCTTACTTGTTTAAATTTTATTCTTATCTCATTTGTTATCCTTGCCATCCTCTCAACTATTTTAACATGTCCTTCTTATATTTCCATCAAAATCTACGTGCAACATATACATGGTACATATGCCTTGCTTCTCCACCAATCCACATGACTGCATTCTCAATTCAAAATTGATAAAATTCGCAAAGCTCTAACTTTAACAATATGTATCTGTGCTGCTTAACACATATCCTAAATTCAATCGAAACATGTCATTTTTGAAAAGTACAAAGATGTCATTTGAAATACAAAATGCTACGCTAAGCATGCGTCTTTCGCCAACGACCATACCACGCTGAATACATCGGTTCTCGTCCGATCACCGAAATTAAGCAGCGTCGGGCGCGGTTAGTACTTAGATGGGGGACCGCTTGGGAACACCGCGTGTTGTTGGCATCGTTCAACAACTTTTTGTTTTACTTTTCACTTTTTTAAATTTTATTCTTATCTCATTTGTTATCCTTGCCATCCTCTCAACTATTTTAACATGTCCTTCTTATATTTCCATCAAAATCTACGTGCAACATATACATGGTACATATGCCTTGCTTCTCCACCAATCCACATGACTGCATTCTCAATTCAAAATTGATAAAATTCGCAAAGCTCTAACTTTAACAATATGTATCTGTGCTGCTTAACACATATCCTAAATTCAATCGAAACATGTCATTTTTGAAAAGTACAAAGATGCAAAAATACTTGTCATTTGAAATACAAAATGCTACGCTAAGCATGCGTTTTTCGCCAACGACCATACCACGCTGAATACATCGGTTCTCGTCCGATCACCGAAATTAAGCAGCGTCGGGCGCGGTTAGTACTTAGATGGGGGACCGCTTGGGAACACCGCGTGTTGTTGGCATCGTTCAACAACTTTTTGTTTTACTTTTCACTTTTTTAAATTTTATTCTTATCTCATTTGTTATCCTTGCCATCCTCCCAACTATTTTAACATGTCCTTCTTATATTGCCATCACAATCCACCTGCAACATATACATGGTACATATGCCTTGCTTCTCCACCAATCCACATGACAACATTCTCAATGCAATATTGATAAAATACGCATAGCTAAAACAATTTGTATCTGTGGCACTTAACACATTTCCTAAATTCTATGGAAACTATCTTTTACATGTCAATTTTGAAAAGTACAAAGATGCAAAAATACTTGTCATTTGAAATACAAAATGCTACGCTAAGCATGCGTCTTTCGCCAACGACCATACCACGCTGAATACATCGGTTCTCGTCCGATCACCGAAATTAAGCAGCGTCGGGCGCGGTTAGTACTTAGATGGGGGACCGCTTGGGAACACCGCGTGTTGTTGGCATCGTTCAACAACTTTTTGTTTTACTTTTCACTTTTTATACCCGCTACCCATAGGGTAGAAGGGTATTATAACTTTGTGCCGGCAGGAAATGTATGTAACAGGTAGAAGGAGGCATCTCCGACTCTATAAAGTATATATATTCTTGATCAGCGTCAACAGCCGAGACGATCTAGCCATGTCCGTCTGTCCGTCTGTCTGTCTGTCCGTCTGTCCGTCTGTCCGTCTGTCTGTATGAAACACTGGATCTCAGAGACTATAAGAGATAGAGTTATAATTTTTTTTCGATAGCATTTGTTATGTTTGCACGCAGATCAAGTTTGTTTCAAATTTTTGCCACGCCCACTTCCGCCCCCGTAAATCAAAAAAATCGAATAATAAGCGTAATTTTAAAGCTAAAGCTGCGAATTTTGGTGTGTATAATAATAACAATACTATTTATGATTTCTGAAAATTTGGTTGCGATCAGATAAAAATTGTGGAAGTTATTAAAGAAATACTTTTGTATTGGCTAAAACGACTACTTACTAGGGGTCTTAGATGCTTTGGCCGACAATCTAGTATATTATGCTGTCTATGGTATATTTTGAATGTTAGTACCATATCGTTATACTAAATATACCATTTGGTATATTTTTAGTATATTGCAGTATTTTTTGGTATATTTTGAAAATAATACCGCAATATTTTGCTTTTATTCAAAGTGGGTAGCGGGTATCTCACAGTCGAGCACACTCGACTGTAGCTTTCTTACTTGTTTAAATTTTATTCTTATCTCATTTGTTATCCTTGCCATCCTCTCAACTATTTTAACATGTCCTTCTTATATTGCCATCACAATCCACCTGCAACATATATAAATTATATGCCTTGCTTCTCCACCAATCCACATGATAGCATTCCCAATTCAATATTGAAAAAATTCGCATAGCTAAAACAATTTGTATCTGTGGCACTTAACACATTTCCTAAATTCTATGGAAACTATCTTTTACATGTAATTTTTGAAAAGTACAAAGTTGCAAAAATACTTGTCATTTGAAATACAAAATGCTACGCTAAGCATGCGTCTTTCGCCAACGACCATACCACGCTGAATACATCGGTTCTCGTCCGATCACCGAAAATAAGCAGCGTCGGGCGCGGTTAGTACTTAGATGGGGGACCGCTTGGGAACACCGCGTGTTGTTGGCATCGTTCAACAACTTTTTGTTTTACTTTTCACTTTTTATACCCGCTACCCATAGGGTAGAAGGGTATTATAACTTTGTGCCGGCAGGAAATGTATGTAACAGGTAGAAGGAGGCATCTCCGACTCTATAAAGTATATATATTCTTGATCAGCGTCAACAGCCGAGACGATCTAGCCATGTCCGTCTGTCCGTCTGTCTGTCTGTCCGTCTGTCCGTCTGTCCGTCTGTCTGTATGAAACACTGGATCTCAGAGACTATAAGAGATAGAGTTATAATTTTTTTTCGATAGCATTTGTTATGTTTGCACGCAGATCAAGTTTGTTTCAAATTTTTGCCACGCCCACTTCCGCCCCCGTAAATCAAAAAAATCGAATAATAAGCGTAATTTTAAAGCTAAAGCTGCGAATTTTGGTGTGTATAATAATAACAATACTATTTATGATTTCTGAAAATTTGGTTGCGATCAGATAAAAATTGTGGAAGTTATTAAAGA
Source organism: Drosophila niveifrons (assembly GCA_035046325.1). Classification (NCBI taxonomy): domain Eukaryota; kingdom Metazoa; phylum Arthropoda; class Insecta; order Diptera; family Drosophilidae; genus Drosophila; species Drosophila niveifrons. The sequence continues at coordinate 36,964 of JAWNOC010000004.1, read as the reverse complement.
AATACTTTTGTATTGGCTAAAACGACTACTTACTAGGGGTCTTAGATGCTTTGGCCGACAATCTAGTATATTATGCTGTCTATGGTATATTTTGAATGTTAGTACCATATCGTTATACTAAATATACCATTTGGTATATTTTTAGTATATTGCAGTATTTTTTGGTATATTTTGAAAATAATACCGCAATATTTTGCTTTTATTCAAAGTGGGTAGCGGGTATCTCACAGTCGAGCACACTCGACTGTAGCTTTCTTACTTGTTTAAATTTTATTCTTATCTCATTTGTTATCCTTGCCATCCTCTCAACTATTTTAACATGTCCTTCTTATATTTCCATCAAAATCTACGTGCAACATATACATGGTACATATGCCTTGCTTCTCCACCAATCCACATGACTGCATTCTCAATTCAAAATTGATAAAATTCGCAAAGCTCTAACTTTAACAATATGTATCTGTGCTGCTTAACACATATCCTAAATTCAATCGAAACATGTCATTTTTGAAAAGTACAAAGATGTCATTTGAAATACAAAATGCTACGCTAAGCATGCGTCTTTCGCCAACGACCATACCACGCTGAATACATCGGTTCTCGTCCGATCACCGAAATTAAGCAGCGTCGGGCGCGGTTAGTACTTAGATGGGGGACCGCTTGGGAACACCGCGTGTTGTTGGCATCGTTCAACAACTTTTTGTTTTACTTTTCACTTTTTTAAATTTTATTCTTATCTCATTTGTTATCCTTGCCATCCTCTCAACTATTTTAACATGTCCTTCTTACATTTCCATCAAAATCTACGTGCAACATATACATGGTACATATGCCTTGCTTCTCCACCAATCCACATGACTGCATTCTCAATTCAAAATTGATAAAATTCGCAAAGCTCTAACTTTAACAATATGTATCTGTGCTGCTTAACACATATCCTAAATTCAATCGAAACATGTCATTTTTGAAAAGTACAAAGATGCAAAAATACTTGTCATTTGAAATACAAAATGCTACGCTAAGCATGCGTCTTTCGCCAACGACCATACCACGCTGAATACATCGGTTCTCGTCCGATCACCGAAATTAAGCAGCGTCGGGCGCGGTTAGTACTTAGATGGGGGACCGCTTGGGAACACCGCGTGTTGTTGGCATCGTTCAACAACTTTTTGTTTTACTTTTCACTTTTTTAAATTTTATTCTTATCTCATTTGTTATCCTTGCCATCCTCTCAACTATTTTAACATGTCCTTCTTATATTGCCATCACAATCCACCTGCAACATATATAAATTATATGCCTTGCTTCTCCACCAATCCACATGATAGCATTCCCAATTCAATATTGAAAAAATTCGCATAGCTAAAACAATTTGTATCTGTGGCACTTAACACATTTCCTAAATTCTATGGAAACTATCTTTTACATGTCAATTTTGAAAAGTACAAAGATGCAAAAATACTTGTCATTTGAAATACAAAATGCTACGCTAAGCATGCGTCTTTCGCCAACGACCATACCACGCTGAATACATCGGTTCTCGTCCGATCACCGAAATTAAGCAGCGTCAGGCGCGGTTAGTACTTAGATGGGGGACCGCTTGGGAACACCGCGTGTTGTTGGCATCGTTCAACAACTTTTTGTTTTACTTTTCACTTTTTTAAATTTTATTCTTATCTCATTTGTTATCCTTGCCATCCTCTCAACTATTTTAACATGTCCTTCTTATATTTCCATCAAAATCTACGTGCAACATATACATGGTACATATGCCTTGCTTCTCCACCAATCCACATGACTGCATTCTCAATTCAAAATTGATAAAATTCGCAAAGCTCTAACTTTAACAATATGTATCTGTGCTGCTTAACACATATCCTAAATTCAATCGAAACATGTCATTTTTGAAAAGTACAAAGATGCAAAAATACTTGTCATTTGAAATACAAAATGCTACGCTAAGCATGCGTCTTTCGCCAACGACCATACCACGCTGAATACATCGGTTCTCGTCCGATCACCGAAATTAAGCAGCGTCGGGCGCGGTTAGTACTTAGATGGGGGACCGCTTGGGAACACCGCGTGTTGTTGGCATCGTTCAACAACTTTTTGTTTTACTTTTCACTTTTTTAAATTTTATTCTTATCTCATTTGTTATCCTTGCCATCCTCTCAACTATTTTAACATGTCCTTCTTATATTTCCATCAAAATCTACGTGCAACATATACATGGTACATATGCCTTGCTTCTCCACCAATCCACATGACTGCATTCTCAATGCAATATTGATAAAATACGCATAGCTAAAACAATTTGTATCTGTGGCACTTAACACATTTCCTAAATTCTATGGAAACTATCTTTTACATGTCAATTTTGAAAAGTACAAAGATGCAAAAATACTTGTCATTTGAAATACAAAATGCTACGCTAAGCATGCGTCTTTCGCCAACGACCATACCACGCTGAATACATCGGTTCTCGTCCGATCACCGAAATTAAGCAGCGTCGGGCGCGGTTAGTACTTAGATGGGGGACCGCTTGGGAACACCGCGTGTTGTTGGCATCGTTCAACAACTTTTTGTTTTACTTTTCACTTTTTTAAATTTTATTCTTATCTCATTTGTTATCCTTGCCATCCTCTCAACTATTTTAACATGTCCTTCTTATATTTCCATCAAAATCTACGTGCAACATATACATGGTACATATGCCTTGCTTCTCCACCAATCCACATGACTGCATTCTCAATGCAATATTGATAAAATACGCATAGCTAAAACAATTTGTATCTGTGGCACTTAACACATTTCCTAAATTCTATGGAAACTATCTTTTACATGTCAATTTTGAAAAGTACAAAGATGCAAAAATACTTGTCATTTGAAATACAAAATGCTACGCTAAGCATGCGTCTTTCGCCAACGACCATACCACGCTGAATACATCGGTTCTCGTCCGATCACCGAAATTAAGCAGCGTCGGGCGCGGTTAGTACTTAGATGGGGGACCGCTTGGGAACACCGCGTGTTGTTGGCATCGTTCAACAACTTTTTGTTTTACTTTTCACTTTTTTAAATTTTATTCTTATCTCATTTGTTATCCTTGCCATCCTCTCAACTATTTTAACATGTCCTTCTTATATTTCCATCAAAATCTACGTGCAACATATACATGGTACATATGCCTTGCTTCTCCACCAATCCACATGACTGCATTCTCAATTCAAAATTGATAAAATTCGCAAAGCTCTAACTTTAACAATATGTATCTGTGCTGCTTAACACATATCCTAAATTCAATCGAAACATGTCATTTTTGAAAAGTACAAAGATGCAAAAATACTTGTCATTTGAAATACAAAATGCTACGCTAAGCATGCATCTTTCGCCAACGACCATACCACGCTGAATACATCGGTTCTCGTCCGATCACCGAAATTAAGCAGCGTCGGGCGCGGTTAGTACTTAGATGGGGGACCGCTTGGGAACACCGCGTGTTGTTGGCATCGTTCAACAACTTTTTGTTTTACTTTTCACTTTTTTAAATTTTATTCTTATCTCATTTGTTATCCTTGCCATCCTCTCAACTATTTTAACATGTCCTTCTTATATTTCCATCAAAATCTACGTGCAACATATACATGGTACATATGCCTTGCTTCTCCACCAATCCACATGACTGCATTCTCAATGCAATATTGATAAAATACGCATAGCTAAAACAATTTGTATCTGTGGCACTTAACACATTTCCTAAATTCTATGGAAACTATCTTTTACATGTCAATTTTGAAAAGTACAAAGATGCAAAAATACTTGTCATTTGAAATACAAAATGCTACGCTAAGCATGCGTCTTTCGCCAACGACCATACCACGCTGAATACATCGGTTCTCGTCCGATCACCGAAATTAAGCAGCGTCGGGCGCGGTTAGTACTTAGATGGGGGACCGCTTGGGAACACCGCGTGTTGTTGGCATCGTTCAACAACTTTTTGTTTTACTTTTCACTTTTTTAAATTTTATTCTTATCTCATTTGTTATCCTTGCCATCCTCTCAACTATTTTAACATGTCCTTCTTATATTTCCATCAAAATCTACGTGCAACATATACATGGTACATATGCCTTGCTTCTCCACCAATCCACATGACTGCATTCTCAATTCAAAATTGATAAAATTCGCAAAGCTCTAACTTTAACAATATGTATCTGTGCTGCTTAACACATATCCTAAATTCAATCGAAACATGTCATTTTTGAAAAGTACAAAGATGCAAAAATACTTGTCATTTGAAATACAAAATGCTACGCTAAGCATGCGTCTTTCGCCAACGACCATACCACGCTGAATACATCGGTTCTCGTCCGATCACCGAAATTAAGCAGCGTCGGGCGCGGTTAGTACTTAGATGGGGGACCGCTTGGGAACACCGCGTGTTGTTGGCATCGTTCAACAACTTTTTGTTTTACTTTTCACTTTTTTAAATTTTATTCTTATCTCATTTGTTATCCTTGCCATCCTCTCAACTATTTTAACATGTCCTTCTTATATTGCCATCACAATCCACCTGCAACATATATAAATTATATGCCTTGCTTCTCCACCAATCCACATGATAGCATTCTCAATGCAATATTGATAAAATACACATAGCTAAAACAATTTGTATCTGTGGCACTTAACACATTTCCTAAATTCTATGGAAACTATCTTTTACATGTCAATTTTGAAAAGTACAAAGATGCAAAAATACTTGTCATTTGAAATACAAAATGCTACGCTAAGCATGCATCTTTCGCCAACGACCATACCACGCTGAATACATCGGTTCTCGTCCGATCACCGAAATTAAGCAGCGTCGGGCGCGGTTAGTACTTAGATGGGGGACCGCTTGGGAACACCGCGTGTTGTTGGCATCGTTCAACAACTTTTTGTTTTACTTTTCACTTTTTTAAATTTTATTCTTATCTCATTTGTTATCCTTGCCATCCTCTCAACTATTTTAACATGTCCTTCTTATATTTCCATCAAAATCTACGTGCAACATATACATGGTACATATGCCTTGCTTCTCCACCAATCCACATGACTGCATTCTCAATGCAATATTGATAAAATACGCATAGCTAAAACAATTTGTATCTGTGGCACTTAACACATTTCCTAAATTCTATGGAAACTATCTTTTACATGTCAATTTTGAAAAGTACAAAGATGCAAAAATACTTGTCATTTGAAATACAAAATGCTACGCTAAGCATGCGTCTTTCGCCAACGACCATACCACGCTGAATACATCGGTTCTCGTCCGATCACCGAAATTAAGCAGCGTCGGGCGCGGTTAGTACTTAGATGGGGGACCGCTTGGGAACACCGCGTGTTGTTGGCATCGTTCAACAACTTTTTGTTTTACTTTTCACTTTTTTAAATTTTATTCTTATCTCATTTGTTATCCTTGCCATCCTCTCAACTATTTTAACATGTCCTTCTTATATTTCCATCAAAATCCACCTGCAACATATATAAACTTGCTTCTCCACCAATCCACATGACAACATTCTCAATGCAATATTGATAAAATACACATAGCTAAAACAATTTGTATCTGTGGCACTTAACACATTTCCTAAATTCTATGGAAACTATCTTTTACATGTCAATTTTGAAAAGTACAAAGATGCAAAAATACTTGTCATTTGAAATACAAAATGCTACGCTAAGCATGCGTCTTTCGCCAACGACCATACCACGCTGAATACATCGGTTCTCGTCCGATCACCGAAATTAAGCAGCGTCGGGCGCGGTTAGTACTTAGATGGGGGACCGCTTGGGAACACCGCGTGTTGTTGGCATCGTTCAACAACTTTTTGTTTTACTTTTCACTTTTTTAAATTTTATTCTTATCTCATTTGTTATCCTTGCCATCCTCTCAACTATTTTAACATGTCCTTCTTATATTGCCATCACAATCCACCTGCAACATATACATGGTACATATGCCTTGCTTCTCCACCAATCCACATGACAACATTCTCAATGCAATATTGATAAAATATGCATAGCTAAAACAATTTGTATCTGTGGCACTTAACACATTTCCTAAATTCTATGGAAACTATCTTTTACATGTCAATTTTGAAAAGTACAAAGATGCAAAAATACTTGTCATTTGAAATACAAAATGCTACGCTAAGCATGCGTCTTTCGCCAACGACCATACCACGCTGAATACATCGGTTCTCGTCCGATCACCGAAATTAAGCAGCGTCGGGCGCGGTTAGTACTTAGATGGGGGACCGCTTGGGAACACCGCGTGTTGTTGGCATCGTTCAACAACTTTTTGTTTTACTTTTCACTTTTTTAAATTTTATTCTTATCTCATTTGTTATCCTTGCCATCCTCTCAACTATTTTAACATGTCCTTCTTATATTGCCATCACAATCCACCTGCAACATATATAAATTATATGCCTTGCTTCTCCACCAATCCACATGATAGCATTCCCAATTCAATATTGAAAAAATTCGCATAGCTAAAACAATTTGTATCTGTGGCACTTAACACATTTCCTAAATTCTATGGAAACTATCTTTTACATGTCAATTTTGAAAAGTACAAAGATGCAAAAATACTTGTCATTTGAAATACAAAATGCTACGCTAAGCATGCGTCTTTCGCCAACGACCATACCACGCTGAATACATCGGTTCTCGTCCGATCACCGAAATTAAGCAGCGTCGGGCGCGGTTAGTACTTAGATGGGGGACCGCTTGGGAACACCGCGTGTTGTTGGCATCGTTCAACAACTTTTTGTTTTACTTTTCACTTTTTTAAATTTTATTCTTATCTCATTTGTTATCCTTGCCATCCTCTCAACTATTTTAACATGTCCTTCTTATATTTCCATCAAAATCTACGTGCAACATATACATGGTACATATGCCTTGCTTCTCCACCAATCCACATGACTGCATTCTCAATGCAATATTGATAAAATACGCATAGCTAAAACAATTTGTATCTGTGGCACTTAACACATTTCCTAAATTCTATGGAAACTATCTTTTACATGTCAATTTTGAAAAGTACAAAGATGCAAAAATACTTGTCATTTGAAATACAAAATGCTACGCTAAGCATGCGTCTTTCGCCAACGACCATACCACGCTGAATACATCGGTTCTCGTCCGATCACCGAAATTAAGCAGCGTCGGGCGCGGTTAGTACTTAGATGGGGGACCGCTTGGGAACACCGCGTGTTGTTGGCATCGTTCAACAACTTTTTGTTTTACTTTTCACTTTTTTAAATTTTATTCTTATCTCATTTGTTATCCTTGCCATCCTCTCAACTATTTTAACATGTCCTTCTTATATTTCCATCAAAATCTACGTGCAACATATACATGGTACATATGCCTTGCTTCTCCACCAATCCACATGACTGCATTCTCAATTCAAAATTGATAAAATTCGCAAAGCTCTAACTTTAACAATATGTATCTGTGCTGCTTAACACATATCCTAAATTCAATCGAAACTTTTTATGTCATTTTTGAAAAGTACAAAGATGCAAAAATACTTGTCATTTGAAATACAAAATGCTACGCTAAGCATGCATCTTTCGCCAACGACCATACCACGCTGAATACATCGGTTCTCGTCCGATCACCGAAATTAAGCAGCGTCGGGCGCGGTTAGTACTTAGATGGGGGACCGCTTGGGAACACCGCGTGTTGTTGGCATCGTTCAACAACTTTTTGTTTTACTTTTCACTTTTTTAAATTTTATTCTTATCTCATTTGTTATCCTTGCCATCCTCTCAACTATTTTAACATGTCCTTCTTATATTGCCATCACAATCCACCTGCAACATATATAAATTATATGCCTTGCTTCTCCACCAATCCACATGACAGCATTCTCAATGCAATATTGATAAAATACACATAGCTAAAACAATTTGTATCTGTGGCACTTAACACATTTCCTAAATTCTATGGAAACTATCTTTTACATGTCAATTTTGAAAAGTACAAAGATGCAAAAATACTTGTCATTTGAAATACAAAATGCTACGCTAAGCATGCATCTTTCGCCAACGACCATACCACGCTGAATACATCGGTTCTCGTCCGATCACCGAAATTAAGCAGCGTCGGGCGCGGTTAGTACTTAGATGGGGGACCGCTTGGGAACACCGCGTGTTGTTGGCATCGTTCAACAACTTTTTGTTTTACTTTTCACTTTTTTAAATTTTATTCTTATCTCATTTGTTATCCTTGCCATCCTCTCAACTATTTTAACATGTCCTTCTTATATTTCCATCAAAATCTACGTGCAACATATACATGGTACATATGCCTTGCTTCTCCACCAATCCACATGACTGCATTCTCAATGCAATATTGATAAAATACGCATAGCTAAAACAATTTGTATCTGTGGCACTTAACACATTTCCTAAATTCTATGGAAACTATCTTTTACATGTCAATTTTGAAAAGTACAAAGATGCAAAAATACTTGTCATTTGAAATACAAAATGCTACGCTAAGCATGCGTCTTTCGCCAACGACCATACCACGCTGAATACATCGGTTCTCGTCCGATCACCGAAATTAAGCAGCGTCGGGCGCGGTTAGTACTTAGATGGGGGACCGCTTGGGAACACCGCGTGTTGTTGGCATCGTTCAACAACTTTTTGTTTTACTTTTCACTTTTTTAAATTTTATTCTTATCTCATTTGTTATCCTTGCCATCCTCTCAACTATTTTAACATGTCCTTCTTATATTTCCATCAAAATCCACCTGCAACATATATAAACTGCTGCTTCTCCACCAATCCACATGACAACATTCTCAATGCAATATTGATAAAATACGCATAGCTAAAACAATTTGTATCTGTGGCACTTAACACATTTCCTAAATTCTATGGAAACTATCTTTTACATGTCAATTTTGAAAAGTACAAAGATGCAAAAATACTTGTCATTTGAAATACAAAATGCTACGCTAAGCATGCGTCTTTCGCCAACGACCATACCACGCTGAATACATCGGTTCTCGTCCGATCACCGAAATTAAGCAGCGTCGGGCGCGGTTAGTACTTAGATGGGGGACCGCTTGGGAACACCGCGTGTTGTTGGCATCGTTCAACAACTTTTTGTTTTACTTTTCACTTTTTTAAATTTTATTCTTATCTCATTTGTTATCCTTGCCATCCTCTCAACTATTTTAACATGTCCTTATATTTCCATCAAAATCTACGTGCAACATATATAAACTATATGCCTTGCTTCTCCACCAATCCACATGACAACATTCTCAATGCAATATTGATAAAATACACATAGCTAAAACAATTTGTATCTGTGGCACTTAACACATTTCCTAAATTCTATGGAAACTATCTTTTACATGTCAATTTTGAAAAGTACAAAGATGCAAAAATACTTGTCATTTGAAATACAAAATGCTACGCTAAGCATGCGTCTTTCGCCAACGACCATACCACGCTGAATACATCGGTTCTCGTCCGATCACCGAAATTAAGCAGCGTCGGGCGCGGTTAGTACTTAGATGGGGGACCGCTTGGGAACACCGCGTGTTGTTGGCATCGTTCAACAACTTTTTGTTTTACTTTTCACTTTTTTAAATTTTATTCTTATCTCATTTGTTATCCTTGCCATCCTCTCAACTATTTTAACATGTCCTTCTTATATTTCCATCAAAATCTACGTGCAACATATACATGGTACATATGCCTTGCTTCTCCACCAATCCACATGACTGCATTCTCAATTCAAAATTGATAAAATTCGCAAAGCTCTAACTTTAACAATATGTATCTGTGCTGCTTAACACATATCCTCAATTCAATCGAAACATGTCATTTTTGAAAAGTACAAAGATGCAAAAATACTTGTCATTTGAAATACAAAATGCTACGCTAAGCATGCGACTTTCGCCAACGACCATACCACGCTGAATACATCGGTTCTCGTCCGATCACCGAAATTAAGCAGCGTCGGGCGCGGTTAGTACTTAGATGGGGGACCGCTTGGGAACACCGCGTGTTGTTGGCATTGTTCAACAACTTTTTGTTTTACTTTTCACTTTTTAAATTTTATTCTTATCTCATTTGTTATCCTTGCCATCCTCTCAACTATTTTAACATGTCCTTCTTATATTTCCATCAAAATCTACGTGCAACATATACATGGTACATATGCCTTGCTTCTCCACCAATCCACATGACAGCATTCCCAATTCAATATTGAAAAAATTCGCATAGCTAAAACAATTTGTATCTGTGGCACTTAACACATTTCCTAAATTCTATGGAAACTATCTTTTACATGTCAATTTTGAAAAGTACAAAGATGCAAAAATACTTGTCATTTGAAATACAAAATGCTGAATACATCGGTTCTCGTCCGATCACCGAAATTAAGCAGCGTCGGGCGCGGTTAGTACTTAGATGGGGGACCGCTTGGGAACACCGCGTGTTGTTGGCATCGTTCAACAACTTTTTGTTTTACTTTTCACTTTTTTAAATTTTATTCTTATCTCATTTGTTATCCTTGCCATCCTCTCAACTATTTTAACATGTCCTTCTTATATTTCCATCAAAATCTACGTGCAACATATACATGGTACATATGCCTTGCTTCTCCACCAATCCACATGACTGCATTCTCAATTCAAAATTGATAAAATTCGCAAAGCTCAACTTTAACAATTTGTATCTGTGCTGCTTAACACATTTCCTCAATTCAATGGAAACATGTCATTTTTGAAAAGTACAAAGATGCAAAAATACTTGTCATTTGAAATACAAAATGCTACGCTAAGCATGCGACTTTCGCCAACGACCATACCACGCTGAATACATCGGTTCTCGTCCGATCACCGAAATTAAGCAGCGTCGGGCGCGGTTAGTACTTAGATGGGGGACCGCTTGGGAACACCGCGTGTTGTTGGCATCGTTCAACAACTTTTTGTTTTACTTTTCACTTTTTTAAATTTTATTCTTATCTCATTTGTTATCCTTGCCATCCTCTCAACTATTTTAACATGTCCTTCTTATATTGCCATCAAAATCCACGTGCAACATATACATGTACATATGCCTTGCTTCTCCACCAATCCACATGACTGCATTCTCAATTCAATATTGATAAAATTCGCAAAGCTCAACTTAACAATATGTATCTGTGCTGCTTAACACATTTCCTAAATTCTATGGAAACTCTTTATATGTCATTTTTGAAAAGTACAAAGATGCAAAAATACTTGTCATTTGAAATACAAAATGCTACGCTAAGCATGCGTCTTTCGCCAACGACCATACCACGCTGAATACATCGGTTCTCGTCCGATCACCGAAATTAAGCAGCGTCGGGCGCGGTTAGTACTTAGATGGGGGACCGCTTGGGAACACCGCGTGTTGTTGGCATCGTTCAACAACTTTTTGTTTTACTTTTCACTTTTTTAAATTTTATTCTTATCTCATTTGTTATCCTTGCCATCCTCTCAACTATTTTAACATGTCCTTCTTATATTGCCATCACAATCCACCTGCAACATATACATGGTACATATGCCTTGCCTCTCCACCAATCCACATGACAGCATTCCCAATGCAATATTGATAAAATACGCATAGCTAAAACAATTTGTATCTGTGGCACTTAACACATTTCCTAAATTCTATGGAAACTATCTTTTACATGTCAATTTTGAAAAGTACAAAGATGCAAAAATACTTGTCATTTGAAATACAAAATGCTACGCTAAGCATGCGTCTTTCGCCAACGACCATACCACGCTGAATACATCGGTTCTCGTCCGATCACCGAAATTAAGCAGCGTCGGGCGCGGTTAGTACTTAGATGGGGGACCGCTTGGGAACACCGCGTGTTGTTGGCATCGTTCAACAACTTTTTGTTTTACTTTTCACTTTTTTAAATTTTATTCTTATCTCATTTGTTATCCTTGCCATCCTCTCAACTATTTTAACATGTCCTTCTTATATTGCCATCACAATTCACCTGCAACATATACATAGTACATATGCCTTGCTTCTCCACCAATCCACATGACAGCATTCCCAATTCAATATTGAAAAAATTCGCATAGCTAAAACAATTTGTATCTATCTGTGGCACTTAACACATTTCCTAAATTCTATGGAAACTATCTTTTACATGTCAATTTTGAAAAGTACAAAGATGCAAAAATACTTGTCATTTGAAATACAAAATGCTACGCTAAGCATGCGTCTTTCGCCAACGACCATACCACGCTGAATACATCGGTTCTCGTCCGATCACCGAAATTAAGCAGCGTCGGGCGCGGTTAGTACTTAGATGGGGGACCGCTTGGGAACACCGCGTGTTGTTGGCATCGTTCAACAACTTTTTGTTTTACTTTTCACTTTTTTAAATTTTATTCTTATCTCATTTGTTATCCTTGCCATCCTCTCAACTATTTTAACATGTCCTTCTTATATTGCCATCACAATCCACCTGCAACATATACATGTACATATGCCTTGCTTCTCCACCAATCCACATGACTGCATTCTCAATTCAATATTGATAAAATTCGCATAGCTCAATTAACAATTTGTATCTGTGGCTCTTAACACATTTCCTAAATTCTATGGAAACTATCTTTTATATGCCATCTTTCAAAAATACAAGGATGCAAAAATACTTGTCATTTGAAATACAAAATGCTACGCTAAGCATGCGTCTTTCGCCAACGACCATACCACGCTGAATACATCGGTTCTCGTCCGATCACCGAAATTAAGCAGCGTCGGGCGCGGTTAGTACTTAGATGGGGGACCGCTTGGGAACACCGCGTGTTGTTGGCATCGTTCAACAACTTTTTGTTTTACTTTTCACTTTTTTAAATTTTATTCTTATCTCATTTGTTATCCTTGCCATCCTCTCAACTATTTTAACATGTCCTTCTTATATTGCCATCACAATCCACCTGCAACATATACATAGTACATATGCCTTGCTTCTCCACCAATCCACATGACAGCATTCTCAATGCAATATTGATAAAATACGCATAGCTAAAACAATTTGTATCTGTGGCACTTAACACATTTCCTAAATTCTATGGAAACTATCTTTTACATGTCAATTTTGAAAAGTACAAAGATGCAAAAATACTTGTCATTTGAAATACAAAATGCTACGCTAAGCATGCGTCTTTCGCCAACGACCATACCACGCTGAATACATCGGTTCTCGTCCGATCACCGAAATTAAGCAGCGTCGGGCGCGGTTAGTACTTAGATGGGGGACCGCTTGGGAACACCGCGTGTTGTTGGCATCGTTCAACAACTTTTTGTTTTACTTTTCACTTTTTTAAATTTTATTCTTATCTCATTTGTTATCCTTGCCATCCTCTCAACTATTTTAACATGTCCTTCTTATATTGCCATCACAATCCACCTGCAACATATACATAGTACATATGCCTTGCTTCTCCACCAATCCACATGACAGCATTCTCAATGCAATATTGATAAAATACGCATAGCTAAAACAATTTGTATCTGTGGCACTTAACACATTTCCTAAATTCTATGGAAACTATCTTTTACATGTCAATTTTGAAAAGTACAAAGATGCAAAAATACTTGTCATTTGAAATACAAAATGCTACGCTAAGCATGCGTCTTTCGCCAACGACCATACCACGCTGAATACATCGGTTCTCGTCCGATCACCGAAATTAAGCAGCGTCGGGCGCGGTTAGTACTTAGATGGGGGACCGCTTGGGAACACCGCGTGTTGTTGGCATCGTTCAACAACTTTTTGTTTTACTTTTCACTTTTTTAAATTTTATTCTTATCTCATTTGTTATCCTTGCCATCCTCTCAACTATTTTAACATGTCCTTCTTATATTGCCATCACAATCCACCTGCAACATATATAAACTATATGCCTTGCCTCTCCACCAATCCACATGACAGCATTCTCAATGCAATATTGACAAAATACGCATAGCTAAAACAATTTGTATCTGTGGCACTTAACACATTTCCTAAATTCTATGGAAACCATCTTTTACATGTCAATTTTGAAAAGTACAAAGATGCAAAAATACTTGTCATTTGAAATACAAAATGCTACGCTAAGCATGCGTCTTTCGCCAACGACCATACCACGCTGAATACATCGGTTCTCGTCCGATCACCGAAATTAAGCAGCGTCGGGCGCGGTTAGTACTTAGATGGGGGACCGCTTGGGAACACCGCGTGTTGTTGGCATCGTTCAACAACTTTTTGTTTTACTTTTCACTTTTTTAAATTTTATTCTTATCTCATTTGTTATCCTTGCCATCCTCTCAACTATTTTAACATGTCCTTCTTATATTGCCATCACAATTCACCTGCAACATATACATAGTACATATGCCTTGCTTCTCCACCAATCCACATGACAGCATTCTCAATGCAATATTGATAAAATACGCATAGCTAAAACAATTTGTATCTGTGGCACTTACACATTTCCTAAATTCTATGGAAACTATCTTTTACATGTCAATTTTGAAAAGTACAAAGATGCAAAAATACTTGTCATTTGAAATACAAAATGCTACGCTAAGCATGCGTCTTTCGCCAACGACCATACCACGCTGAATACATCGGTTCTCGTCCGATCACCGAAATTAAGCAGCGTCGGGCGCGGTTAGTACTTAGATGGGGGACCGCTTGGGAACACCGCGTGTTGTTGGCATCGTTCAACAACTTTTTGTTTTACTTTTCACTTTTTTAAATTTTATTCTTATCTCATTTGATATCCTTGCCATCCTCTCAACTATTTTAACATGTCCTTATATTGCCATCACAATCCACCTGCAACATATATAAACTATATGCCTTGCCTCTCCACCAATCCACATGACAGCATTCTCAATGCAATATTGATAAAATACGCATAGCTAAAACAATTTGTATCTGTGGCACTTACACATTTCCTAAATTCTATGGAAACTATCTTTTACATGTCAATTTTGAAAAGTACAAAGATGCAAAAATACTTGTCATTTGAAATACAAAATGCTACGCTAAGCATGCGTCTTTCGCCAACGACCATACCACGCTGAATACATCGGTTCTCGTCCGATCACCGAAATTAAGCAGCGTCGGGCGCGGTTAGTACTTAGATGGGGGACCGCTTGGGAACACCGCGTGTTGTTGGCATCGTTCAACAACTTTTTGTTTTACTTTTCACTTTTTTAAATTTTATTCTTATCTCATTTGTTATCCTTGCCATCCTCTCAACTATTTTAACATGTCCTTCTTATATTTCCATCACAATCTACGTGCAACATATACATGGTACATATGCCTTGCTTCTCCACCAATCCACATGACTGCATTCTCAATTCAAAATTGATAAAATTCGCAAAGCTCTAACTTTAACAATATGTATCTGTGCTGCTTAACACATTTCCTCAATTCAATCGAAACATTATGTCATTTTTGAAAAGTACAAAGATGCAAAAATACTTGTCATTTGAAATACAAAATGCTACGCTAAGCATGCGTCTTTCGCCAACGACCATACCACGCTGAATACATCGGTTCTCGTCCGATCACCGAAATTAAGCAGCGTCGGGCGCGGTTAGTACTTAGATGGGGGACCGCTTGGGAACACCGCGTGTTGTTGGCATTGTTCAACAACTTTTTGTTTTACTTTTCACTTTTTTAAATTTTATTCTTATCTCATTTGTTATCCTTGCCATCCTCTCAACTATTTTAACATGTCCTTCTTATATTGCCATCACAATCCACCTGCAACATATACATAGTACTATGCCTTGCTTCTCCACCAATCCACATGACAGCATTCCCAATTCAATATTGAAAAAATTCGCATAGCTAAAACAATTTGTATCTGTGGCACTTAACACATTTCCTAAATTCTATGGAAACTATCTTTTACATGTCAATTTTGAAAAGTACAAAGATGCAAAAATACTTGTCATTTGAAATACAAAATGCTACGCTAAGCATGCGTCTTTCGCCAACGACCATACCACGCTGAATACATCGGTTCTCGTCCGATCACCGAAATTAAGCAGCGTCGGGCGCGGTTAGTACTTAGATGGGGGACCGCTTGGGAACACCGCGTGTTGTTGGCATCGTTCAACAACTTTTTGTTTTACTTTTCACTTTTTTAAATTTTATTCTTATCTCATTTGTTATCCTTGCCATCCTCTCAACTATTTTAACATGTCCTTCTTATATTTCCATCAAATTCACCTGCAACATATACATGGTACATATGCCTTGCTTCTCCACCAATCCACATGACAGCATTCTCAATTCAATATTGAAAAAATTCGCAAAGCTCTAACTTTAACAATTTGTATCTGTGGCACTTAACACATTTCCTAAATTCTATGGAAACTATCTTTTACATGTCAATTTTGAAAAGTACAAAGATGCAAAAATACTTGTCATTTGAAATACAAAATGCTACGCTAAGCATGCGTCTTTCGCCAACGACCATACCACGCTGAATACATCGGTTCTCGTCCGATCACCGAAATTAAGCAGCGTCGGGCGCGGTTAGTACTTAGATGGGGGACCGCTTGGGAACACCGCGTGTTGTTGGCATCGTTCAACAACTTTTTGTTTTACTTTTCACTTTTTTAAATTTTATTCTTATCTCATTTGTTATCCTTGCCATCCTCTCAACTATTTTAACATGTCCTTCTTATATTTCCATCAAAATCTACGTGCAACATATACATAGTACATATACCTTGCTTCTCCACCAATCCACATGACAGCATTCTCAATGCAATATTGAAAAAATACGCATAGCTAAAACAATTTGTATCTGTGGCACTTAACACATTTCCTAAATTCTATGGAAACTATCTTTTACATGTCATTTTTGAAAAGTACAAGGATGCAAAAATACTTGTCATTTGAAATACAAAATGCTACGCTAAGCATTCGTGTTTCATCATTTAAATTATATTTCCATTTTCATTTAGAAATATTTTTAAGTTCATTTTAATTTTATTTGAGTAATAGGCATATTTATTGTTCGAGTAACCGATTGATTGGGTGATTAAACATATTTTACAATTTCAACATTTAAATATATGGTTTTTTCAATTTGTATTTTCTTTGATATTCATTACGTAGTTTAACTTTCAATACAACTAAATTCTAATTCAACTTAACGCTTCTGGAGGGAAATTTTATCCACTTCCGTTATGTTCGATAACAAACGATATTACAGTACAGTGTTATGTTTAAAGAGGATAAATTTAATATTGCGAGCATGGTCATGGTTCAATTGTTAACTACAATAGTATTTGTTGTTATTTAGTTGTTTTTTTTTTATCGTATTCTTCAAATACTTTTCGTTTGTAACACCTTGATTTATTTCATAATTTGACTAGTACGGCTATAATTGTTTAAACTTTAAACATACATATACATATATATTTGTAATACTTTCTCCGTTGATGATTTTGTTCAGTTTGCTCGCTATGGTTAACATAACATAAATACGTAAATACTTCTTAGTTTATTTGGTGCATTAGTGAGTACGTCTGGCCAGTGTTGGTTAAGTAATCATATTCTCAGCTGTTATACAGGTATATGTATATGTGGCTGTGTGTATAACAGCAGATTATCATTCAAATCTAAAGCGTGTCTTGTTATACAGTTTCAATTATTGCATGGAAACACGTTTAGTATGCATATTAATAATATTCTATTATACAATTGGCAATTGACAACAAAGTATAACATAGATGCGTTTATATTTAATTTGTGATTTCTAACGATAAATACAACAATTCGGAATGTAATTGGGTCGATTTTACTGCCATTTGTACCAGGTGTTTCGACAGCGTGCTGTGGCAATGAAAAATATATAAAAAAAGTATGTTAAGTATTTGTTTATTCCAATTAAAAACTTGATTTTTTTGAGTTTCGCATTTCTTGCTTGCTATAAAAACAGCCAGCGTATTTGTTATTGCGCTTTGGCCAAGAGCCTACCAGCCTCCCATATGGTCTAGTGGCTAGGATATCTGGCTTTCACCCAGAAGGCCCGGGTTCGATTCCCGGTATGGGAAGTAAATTTTTTAATTTTTTGTTTGCATTTTTAAATTAAACTCACCCTTCTGGCATGTCCTGCTTAGTTGTTTGTGGGCCGTGTTGGCAGTGGCGGCGCATTGCCACTGCGATTTGGTATTGGTGGAGGTCCCCGGCGATTGGGCAGCGGTGGCGGCGGACCCAATGGTGGAACCGCAGGCGCTGCTCCTGCTGTGGGTAATGGTGGCTGACGACGTGGACTGTCGATGGGAGCAATAACCGGAGGTGGCGCAGCTGGTGGTGGATGGCGCGGTGCCGGCACATCGTCTTGAATCTCCTCGTAGATATTGCTGGCCGTCTCATAGGCGGTGTCTGAAGGCGACGCCTGCTCCAGCGATGGCTGTTTCGATTGACGCGTGGGCGTTGAGATTGGTGTCGCCTGTTTGCTTTGCATTTGGCGTGGTGGTGTGGGCGGTCCCGAGGGCACTGTGCCCGTGGGTGAAGCCTTGCCAGACGATGAACTCGACGAGCTGAGCGATGTGGCGTGCAAGGGAGAGCCCAACTCTGTCGGCGATTGCGACTTGGATGAGGGTGTCGTATCGCCCATGGCAGGCGGACGCGGTGGCGCCACCTGAACCGGCTGCAGTGGTGCCTGCATCATGGGTTGTGGCGGCATCGGTGGCTTGGCCGGCTTGGGCACAATACTGATGACACCAGCGTGCGGCAAGTGACGTGGCGAATTCTTTGGCGACATGGGCATGGGCGGACGTGCTGGTGCCGGCCTTGTTGGTGGCTGTTTGGGTCGTTGCGGCACCTCGGGTGTCAGCTGGAGCAACTGCGCCTGCTCTGCAGGATTAGCGCACAGCGGAATCGTATTGGAGGTGCACAGTTCAATCTCACCGTCCACCTGCTGCGGCCACTCGGGTGTCTTTAGCTCAAAGACCAGCTCCAAGCCACAGACCTGAGTGCTCCGTTTGGCGGCAGCATTGAGCGCAGACTCCCCATTGCGGAACGTCACCCACATGGTGTCCTCCACATAGCGCACCAGTGTCACCTCGCCCATTTTGGAGAGCTCGGCAATCAGCGCGGACATCACATGCTCATCATAGATGGTAGGGCCATCCTCATCAGCATCGGCATCGGCCGAGGCCTCGTGCACATGCACCACAATGGTGGAATCAGGTGGTCCAAGATCGCGTATAACCTGATCGAAGACGGCACGTCTACGTTGTTGATCAATCTCCATTATCTCGGCATCGATGATGGCAATAACTGGCCGATGATCGCTCTGCTTTAGCTCGGAGCGGCCGTAATGGATGAGTTTCCCAGGATTCCAGGCAGCTGCAGCGGCGCCACCGAAATCGCTCTCGGCCAGCGCCTTGCGACGTCGCCAGAGCACACGATCTGTCCAGGCGGGAGCACGTTGCTTCTCCGACGTGTCGTAGTCATCGCTAAACAAATCGTATTTGTATGTGGGATCAAAGGAAATTTCACCCTCGAGAAACTCGGAGAAGACATTGCCCGCCTCCTGCTCTTTGCGCAGCTGATCAAACTCCAGCACCGTTGACAATTCTCCATTGCGCACGCATTCCTTTAGCTCATCCTTGTCCATGTCAATGCGATAGTTGAAGTCACCACACCAGAAGACCCAATCATGCGATTTCAAAGTGCGCCCCATGGGAAAGGCCAATTTGCGAGTGATTTCCGCATAGTCAGCATTGCGTTCCGCCACCTGCGACTGACCGGCCGCAAAGTGAGCGCAGACAAAGCACATGGAGCTGCCGTGCAGCACAAAGCGTATGGCACAAGCTCCCTTATTGCCAGTGGCACCTCCCAAACCAGTCTTCACACAGTCAATGGCAACGTCGCGTATGTGCGGCGCATGCTCCGGCCGTATGTAGATGTAGAGACAGACGCCCACCAGTTGCTGATAGGTGAGCAGCACATAGTCATTGTCCCGCGATATGGTCTTCTGCAGCTCCTCGGCCCACTGCTTGGCATTGTCGGTGCTGGCAGCCATGATATTCGAGGCATTCAGATCGACAATCTCCTCAAAGCCGATGGCGTAAATGTCCACCGGATGGTCGGCATGCTCCGACGGGTTGTTCACATCAACCAGTGCCTTGGAGCGTGCCAAGGCATGGCAATCGAGCAGCCAATCGGCCAGCGAATCCTTGAACACAATGCTGCGGAAATGCTTGCCGCCATTCACATTGTAGGTGCCGACGGCAACGCGCGCCATGCGCGGACGCACATACTCCGTGTAGCGTTTGCAGAGCTCTCGCAACGTTGTGGTTGGGGCATGCAACATGTTCGAGGGCAGCAGTATGCGTGCCCGATCCGCCAGCTCCGAGCTGAGCGTGGAGCCCACCAACAGCACATCGATGGCTTCCTGCAAAACATAGCAGTCGAAAGTTCAAGTCATGATTGAATTTAGTATTCCTTTCCACACTCACCTGCTTCGAGTTGTCTAGGAGATTGTTTTGTATGGTGCGCGCTGCGGATCGAGCACCGTCCATCAGCTTGGAGCCACCTTGAATGGCCCCAGTGCCGGCATAGATTTTGCTCACCTCGTTGCCATTGTTGATCCACATCTGGCGAAAGATTTCCTCGAAGCGCGACACATTCTGCTGCTTGCCGCCCAACTTCAGTGCCTCCAGCTGCAAATTGAGCGTGTCCAGACCCAGATAGGTCTGCACACAATTGGTGCGATCCAAGCAGTCCAAGCAATTGGTGCGCACAACGCCAAACTGCTCGCGAAGCACCTGACCGTTGATGGCATGAAAGATGCCGTAGTGTGCTCCGCATGCGACCATGCGCTCCTTGAGCTTGGCCAGCGCCGAGAAGTTGCCGCCGCGACACTCCTGATGATAGTCAAAGACCACATGGGGCACATCCTTGTGGGCGGACATGCCGTGATGCCGCTGGAACTCGTTGCTCAGCATCGCCTCGCCCTCCTTGCTGCCAATCAGCGAACTGCCCAGCAGATTGACAATGGTCTGGTAGCCATAGCGTTGTCGCATCATGCTCATGTGCCGATCGAAGGCTGCAGCCGATGTCTCGAAGCCACGCGATAGTTTCACCTTGTGCGAACCGACCTGTACACCCGGCTGCTCCCAGAAGAGCGGCACCGAGCCGCGAGTCTGCACATAGCTGGTCACATCGCCGTCCACATAGATCACCTGCTCCGTCTCCACAAAGTTGGCCACATAACCCTCGTCGTTGGTGCCGCGCACATTGAAACGCGTGCCAGCGCGTTCGCAGCTCAGACGCGAGATAATTGCAGCCCTGGCCTGCTTGGCGCCAATGTAGACGGTGCGCACCTCAACGGAACCGCACATGGTTTGGAGCAACCACGACTGGCAATCGATGCCGAAGCGCATCAAGTGTATGTGCATCATGCGGTTCCAGAAGAACCGATTGTCCGTCTCTCCAGTTTGATAGCGTCGCTGTGCACACAATGTTATATCGAACTTGGTGTTCTGGGCCGAGGCAGCGGCTCCAGCTCCGGCAGCCGAGGGATTCGTGTGGGCAAAATAGAAAGTACCGGAGTTGAGAAGTTTGCGCACTTCGCTAATCTTATCCTCGTTGGGCACCGCGTTCTGCAATGAGACGAATGTCGTCTGGGTGATCCGAAAGATTTCCATATCGCCAATTTTGCCCATCGAAACGCAGCCAGTGACGAGCACCAGGAAGAGCACAGTGCTTTCTCCGGCATTGAGCTGGAGTGCGCCCAAGCAGCCATAAGCATCGCAGACCTGCAAACGGAAGGAAATGATTGTATTAAGTTGTTTATATAAAATATCTTGGATCTTTATGTGTTAAAAGAGGGTGTCAACAAACATCTTAAATGGGTTTTGAAACTCGCCTAATTTTTTAAATTATTAATTCAGGTTTAAATCGTATTCCAATACATTTAATTTAAGCTGGATTTAACTCTTATACTTTAATGTATATTTATATTATTCTACCCAAAACTCATATATTCATAAATTCAAAAATTTAAACTACAAATTGTACTCTTATACGAAATTTCTTTGCCAAGTGAGACTCTTATACCTCATAAACTTCAGCAACTAAGCAGTAATTATATTAGTATTCTACGGTAAACTCTTATATTTCACTTCAATTATAATAGCGGAAGGCATATACTCTTATACGCTTCTCATACAGCATCATACATAAAATGTAAGTACGAAAATACCTTTTTATTTCTGAGAGAGAAAAAGAGCAAATGCAAATATTATTAATACGACTAATATATTGTTGACAAATTGTACTTCTCTGGTGGATTTTACTTTTTTACAAAGTTTACCTAATTCAATTTGTAAGACCAACAGTAACTTGATTTCTGCAGAAGATAGTAAACCTAATTGGATAGCCTAATAAAATCTACTTGGATAGCATTGTGTGCTAAAAAGGTTTCCCATTCATTTGTATTGCAAATTGCACTTGCAGCAAATTCCTTTAACAGATCGTGTTACGTGATTGCGAAAAAAAAAACACAAACATGTGATAGCCAAGCTTCTTAAGAAAATAAGAAGAAAAGAGAGAGTGAGAAAGAAATACAGACCTTAGTGTACTGCTTGCGTATGACGTTTTCCTGTTGAGTCAGCAGTGCACAGACATGAGATTCAAAGAGGATGCAGTCCGTCTTGTTGCGATGCTCGAGCAAAACGCTATGCGGCGATGGTGCTATGGATTTCTCCAGCACACGTATCACCTTGGACATGGCCATTTTGCAGTTTGCAATATATGTACTTTAATTGAATTCCAGCTGCTCTGGATCAAGTTGCTAGTGTTGCCTCTTGCCTGTCGTTGGAATATGAACTGAATTTCACTTCAACGCCGTTTCATCAGCAGCGGCCAACAAAACATCTGCAAGTAAACAGAGAACAGTTTATAAGTTATAAATTATAACATATATTTCTGACCAGTTTTATGGTAGACTATCTGCGTATGCATATCAACAGCACACTTATGAGATGTGCTAAAAACCGAGAGCCAAAAACATTAAAAATAATGTAGAATAAACAATTGCAATGTCCGAGAATTTAAATTTTTTTCATACGCCCCCGTTCCAATCGCCGCCAGCTGGTGCACACACATGCAAACACATCTACGCTCAACGGGCATGTACGTGTGTTTGCATGTGTTGTCTGTGTGTGCGTGTGTGCCGTTGACTGATAAACTGTATAGATTTTTCACAAGCCAAAACAATGCAAAGCTTTCATATTGCATACGCTAATTTCTCATCACAACTTCACTACTTTTTACCCTAGGGCTTTTTATGTAATCTTGCCTATGATTAATCACTATATTCTGGCATTAAACAGACAATTAATACCTTTTTCAACGATTTGATTACGATTTACTGGAATTTGTTTAGAGGTGGAGAAATACCCATGGCACTATCGCGATAATTTTGAAATTTTTGCAAACATCGATTTCTTAGTGCAAATAATCGATTTTTGGTTTTACTCTCAGATTTTATAATAAATCCGGTTTTTATAATTGCTTAGCAATATTTCCTAAAGCTTGCTTTTAAAATGTAATGAAATAGCGTTAAGTCCATAGAAATCGAAAGTTCATTTGCAAAATATACCAAAGAAAAATACATAAAAGAAAAGCCTACAATAAATAACTAGTTCAAATGAACCAGTGTGCGTGAGCGAAAATAGCGCCATATTTAAAATTTTGTTGGCTCCACTTGAACACTAAACGTCACCAATTCTAAGACAATTCAAATGGAATAATCGTTAATTGGCCATTTGATAACAGAGCAATAAGCTGTCTGGCAATATAATAAAACAATAATTGATAAATGCTGCGTGAGAGAATGATAATAATAATTATTATTATTCAAAATTTCACATTTTCCATGGGTCTGGCATTAATTAATAAAGTTTCGTATTGCTCGAAAGTCTCCAATTTAAGCAGAAATAAATTTATTGCTTATTCTTTGATTACTTGCTCTGTGCGCTGAGCACTTCGAGATAGCGAGGCTATTTATAATCGAACCACTCGAGAAAATTCATGTGAGTCTTCTATCTGCATACAACAGATATATGTGTGTGTGTGCGTGTGTGTGTGTGTGCATATAGTATTTGTTGCCAACTTCTGATTCTGCGTAGACTTTGCACATTCGTACGCGATTACGCTTTGATAAAATATTTGAATTATGTTTCCGCTATCTTAAATAATAATAATATTTTAATGCTCGCCGACCCTTTTTGTGTTTGCCCAAAAGCAAAGCAGAGTCCCCCATTCATATATTGTGATAAGAATGTGATTTAACGGATAAGAATATACGCAAAAGGTGAACATAAAATGATGATGATGATTTGGCTAATTAACAATGGCTACTTTTGGTACCCTTTTCATCATATCAGACATCGCGGCAACCATCAATAAATTCCCTTAAGAGCACTTGCCGATAATTTGAGTACATTTGTTAATTGCAAATGAGCTGTTTCTTGTTTGCACGCAAAAATCATAAATTTCTATTGTTCGACAATTAATCACTGCTCCCCCCAACCGAACCGTAATCATCAAACCCTGAACAGAATGTTGACAGACGCCGATCTTCACAATGTAAAACTCGCGGTGACTCACAGTCACAATAAGCGTTATCAGCGAGAGGCTCAATAAATAAATAAAAAAAATACAAAAATTACTTGCATACATAGGAGAAGAACATACGCAAACTATTTGCTGGAAAGGCACTCGTGAATGGAAATTACGTGAATGCTCGTACAACGCACTCGTGTGCACAACTCTGCGTATACGTGATTTCGAAGAGGGAATCAACATTAAGATGGCGCCCCAGCAATACTTGGAAAATGTTGTTCAAGTTGCAATCTTGTTTATTGTTGTTATTGACTAGTTTTAGGCCTAGTTACAAATATATTACTATATGTATATTATATAATTATGTATGTATAGAGATACAAATACCTTAAATTATATATACTTTTGTTTAAAGCAATAGTTTACGCTTGCAAGTCAGATAAAGGCATACATAAATAATTCGAAAAATACACATTGAACACACACCCAATTCAGTATTATCGAATGTTTTGGATGTTATGTAATTGAACTAATTTGTTGTTAAAAATATACATATATAAATAAACAGACTTATTACTTAACTGTATTTAGATTGTTACTTTTCTATTTCTATTTCTCTTTCTCTTTTTGTTTTTGTCTTTTTGTTGATTAGGTAAAACAATCAGTAGATAATTTGACTGACTTGTCGTCTAGTTTTTTTGCTTTTTGTAGTAAACGGTTTAGCAAACCTCAGTTGTATTTTATTTGTTCTATGCATGCCTCTTAATATACATAAATAATTGCGCTTGATTATTAGTACAGAATATGTTTGTCACGTGTGAGTGTGTGTGTGTGTATGTTGCGTATGTTCTATTTAAATGTGTTTATGTATTGTATGTAGAATAAGTTGATTTGCTAGCAGCTCACATATCAGACAATATAAATTTTAATGCACATTGATAAGAGTTCCGAGTTTAAAGATAGTAAGTACACATACATATGCACAGCTATGTATTTATGTATATGTGATCACATATTTCTTTTTTATCAATTTACTTTGAAGTATGACAATGCAAGTGTATTTGTTCGGTTCATTTTGTTCGTTTTGCAAGCAAAGCAAATTATGCTAAGCTAATATGCCAGACCACACATACGTGCATATGTTGTGTAGGTGACTGTGTGTGTGTGATTGCATCTGTCATCGCCTGATCTGTTTCTATCTTGCTTCTTCGCCTCTCTCTCACTTTCGCTTTGGCAGCGCCTCTCTCTAATATATACGTATGTGTCCATGTGATTGCAAGTAACCAATACATATGCATGCACTCGTATTGTCTTACCGAGTATGTTTAATACTGTGTTAAAAGAGATAAGCTGGAACAGTCTCCGTCTTTTCACGCAGACCAATAAGGTCTCGCTCTTGCTCCCGATGTTCTCGATGACGTGAGGTCGAGTCTAGGTCTGTGAGGTTGACTCAGATCAGAGCAATGCACGCTCAGAAATTTCTATTGTACTCGGTAATAGTTTTCACTTGAAACATTCTATAGTTCATAAACACATCTGTAAGTTTGTAATTAAGTTATAGCTCCTGACTGGCGGTTTATTTTTAAACAGCAAAGTGCACGCCTGCCGTACAAACATAATTGAATTAATTTACATGACTTTTGAACCCTCATTAAATGTGTGCTTCGCCTCTCGCCTCTCGTTTGATCTGAGCGCCTCTCCATTGTGTGATAACAATTACGATGGGATTGTGTGTGACTCAGAGCACAAACAAAATGTGAAGTCCAAACACTGCTGCTGAGTCACAACAATAGCTCGTGCGATCTATTATCATCCAGAAATAACTGATAATCGAAATGAACTCGTTACGATAAGTACAACAGAAAATATTGTATATATAAGTTCTAATAAATGTATGTGTGTGTTGGTTTCGTGTGTAATACATAATAATAATAATAATAAAACAAATCAAGTCATTCACGGTTGAAATATTTAAATTAAATTAAATTTATTCGATGGCGGTTTAGCGAAGCCTATTTACAGAGCGATAAGCAAGGAAATGAATATAGTATATGTATGTTATGCATATATGTATGTGTGTAAGGGTAATTCCAGCAAACAAACGAAATCAACTAAGTGTATCTTTGTAGGACTAACAAATAATAAATTAACTTAACTTAATTACATCGAATAGAATCGAACTCAAAAAAATATAATAACTAAGTAACTCGTTCATCAATCTCAGCAGATAAATATACAAAAGTGATTGCTACTATATTAACTATATAAATCGCATGGCCAAATGTTGGACAAACATTACGTTGCAAACCTAACTACAAACTAACTTATCGAATAGATTTCGCTCCTCCTCTCTTCTTCCATTCTTTCTTTCCTTTCTTTCTTCGCTATCAGCAACTGTGAGCGGAAGATTTTCTTCTTTTGCTGCTCCAAGTACAATTGCCATTTATCAAAATAAGGTCTGGTGGCCCCCTTCTTAATCGAGTACTGTGTACTGCTTACTGTTAATGTTTTTGTTTTTTTGCATTTGTCTGTGCGCCCAATTCTCTTAATTGTTACACGTACCTAACTTAAGTTATGTAGTGACTAAAGGGTTTTTTTTTACGTTAATGTTAGCTAGTAATAATACTACTACGATTTCCATCTGATTGATCCAGATGAAGATGTGTTGTTGTTAAAGTTACTGTTACTGTTACTGTTGTACAAATCGCAGTTGGCTGTGTCGCTCTCGAAATAAACTAAACAAAAAAACAAGAAACAAATCGAAACTAGTTAAATTACGCATATAACAAACAAATTGTAACTAGCTTTAGCTGCTGCTACGACACCAGCAAACGATGCTTGGCCATCGGCAGTGTTCCCCCCGTCGTAACCACGCCCGTACTACTTCCCGTACTGCTACCCGTCCCCGTTCCCGACCCAGTTCCTGAGCCTGAACCCGAACCCGAGCACGTTGTGGTTGCCAGCTGCGTTGTGGACGTTGAAGTCGCTGTCGCTGCTGTGGCTGAAGTTGCGGTCAGCAACGTGGGCGCTGGCTGCTGTTGTTGCTGCTGTCTGCTGTGCCGCAATGAGCGGCGATTCCGAGGCGGGTGTGTTGTTCAGCGGCAACTCGTAGGCGATGCCGCCCCAGTGCAGCTTGAAGGTGCGCGTACGCCAGCGAATGGCGGGATTCCACAGGGCGTGCAGGAAGAGATAGGGTCCGCTTAGCTCCCTGAAGAACCAGCCGATGACGAACTCAAACTTGTGGAACGGCATCGAACCGTGCTGCACAATCGAGAGGAGCAGCCAGTCGGAGAGGAACCATCCAAGTATGTGCACCAGGTAGAACACCAGCGGATCCCAGGCGAACAGCAGCGATGCCGAGCAGGCAGCCAGTGCACCTAACACCAGGCACTCCGAAAGTGGTTCCAGGAGTATCGTTGTCGGCACCATCGCCACCCTGAGCTTGGCCCAGCGGATGAGTCGCGCCTGCAAAGACAAACGTAGAAAATCCATCATGAAAAACTAAAAATAATAAATGATATATTTAAGCGATTTCGAAAAGAAAACGCATAGTCTAAAAATAATATTGTTGCTTTATTTTTCAGCGATGATGTTAGCTTTTTGTTAACTGGAAACCGTTTTGCGAACAACGCAAATGCATAATATCTGATGTGATCTCAAGACTGATTCAATGAGGAACTCGTTTTTAACAGATCCCACATTCGTTAAAGTACGCAAAAATGGAATACAATAAGAAATGCTTTCTTTTAAACTTTGCTGAACCGAAACTTGATTTGTTTAAAGTTCAAGGTTAAAGTTCTGCTAAAATTTAATGCAAATTTTCTAGAAAAGTCTAATTGAATGCGGAAGCGGGCGTCAATTCTAATAAAAAGGGGAATTTTATTCTTTAAATTCCTTGAATTTGTATAGTTCTAGATTTTAGTATGCCCTAAATATCAACAAAATGTAGTTCAACCTTCTCAAATTCTAATATTTGTTTTTAATCTAAGAAAGCTGCGCAAATAGAAATTTATGATTCACAAATTTACTTTACACTAATGAGAATAATTTGCAAATTGAAATCGCTTAATCGTTTATATCTCAAAACGCTTCTTATTAACATCCAGGCACATTCCACATAATTTGCACAATTTTAATTGGAACCGGTTAAATTCCTGCACAGCAAGTCAAATTGGCAATTAAACAATTCACATGATTCGCAAATTGGAGTCATTTGTATTCCTCTTTACGGTGTCCCATTGACTCCAATTTAAACAAAAACTCGAATTAGAATCTCACCTGAAAACTGCCGATGTCACAGAGTCCGCTGTTCTGCAGTGCCGGCTGATTGGAGATCCGCATCTTCCAGCCCAATTCCGTGACGCGCTTGGCAATGAAGAAATCCTCGGCTAAGTAACAGCCAAAAGCGCGTAATCCTCCCAGTTGATCGATGACCGCTTTGCGGAGCAGACACGACATGCCCGTGTGGCAATTAATGCCTAATGCATCGGCCGAGAGATAAATCCTTGACTGAACCGTGCCGAAGAAGACCTTCTCGAAGGTGGCAGCAAATCCATCGCGATCGCAGGTGAACGGCATCTGGTGAACTAGAGCATGTCGCTCCGACATATTCTGCACCATGTCGAGCAACGTGTCGTCCTTCATCTTGATGCCACTGTCGGATATCATCACAAAATCATACTTCGCCGCCATATAGCCGGGATGTATGTTATTGATCTTGGGATTCACGCCCACATCGGAGCCGCCCACAAAGAGCTGGGCATCGATCAGCGGGTATTTGTCCAGCAGCTGTTCCACCAGCTTAATGGCCGGATCATGTTTATCCTCGACGCAAAAGAGCAGCTCGTACAGCGGATAATCCATGGTGAAGAACGTCTCCAGATTATGTTGCAAATTGGGATCCACGCCCATCAATGGCTTCAGTATCGAGACGCCCGGCAGTGGGGATGATTCTGTGGGCAGCTTGCATGACTTCTTGTGCAGCTTGTATTTGCCATAGCAGATCGCGATCAGATGAACACACCAAGTGCCGAACCAGAAAATCATAAAAAATGCTGCGAAGCCATACAGCGGCAATGGTAAATGTGACATTCCGCGAGTGTGTGTGCGTTTGTGTTAGCGGGCGTGTGTTTTTGTTTGTGTGTGGGTGTTGGGTGCTGTCTGCGCCCTGCGGGTGCTTGTATTTGTGTGCGTGTAAGGTGTAGGTGTATGTGTCGTTGCGGTTTAATTGGTATGCATTTGTCGTTGCTTCTGTTGTTGTCAGCTTCGCTTGTTGTTGTTGAGTGGCACAGCAATATTAAAAATTTTGCGAAAAAGCCTCTGCTGGACTTTATCTCGTCTTATCCCCGTCGTCACCGTCGTATCTTCTACTTCTACTGCTGCTGCTACTGCTGCCTTTGTCGCTCGTTCGTTGTGATTGAGTCAGCATACCCCGCGCGCAATACAGTCAACAATTGGTCGCGGTGTTGTTGACTATTACACTTTGTCACTATGTCGTCATAGGTTTTTTTTTTGTTTCGAGTGTTTTATTCGCTAATTATTCATTAATACACGCGTGATAAACATTTCAAAGAATTCGCGTAGCGTTCCATGTCCAAGTAAAAACTGCAATGAAGAATAGGGAACGCGGAAGTGAAAATGCGCTAAAAAAAATTGCAAACATGGTATATTTATAAATAGCCAAAAAATGCCAAATCATTCTAAATAGTACTGTTGGTATTTTATTTTTGAGCTAGTTCGTAATATACTTAACTATGCTGTGGGTTATCAAAACCTCTTCGAGCAATACGCAACTCAAATAAAGCAAAGAAAATTTAACAGATCTATATCATAATTTACACAATAGAAGAAGCAATAGAATTTATTAAATATATCACTCGCAAATTGTAGATTTTACATTAACAGCATACCATGCACCATATGCTGCGACTTTGGTCACATTACGCCCACTTAAAGAAGTAATGTATATAAATAAAATGATTTATTGAGTTTATTCCGTCTTTAAACGGTCTAAAATATAAAGTAGGCGGCTGAAGTTCCCACAATACTTTTGTTAGTGTTTTAATATGCACAAATAATTCAAATTTACAATATTACAAGAAGATGGATCCCGAAGGAGAAGAGAATTCCTCGGCAGTTGCCCCAGTTCAGGCGACGGGCAACAAAAATGATGGTCAGAACATAGCAAAGGTGTTCAAGACGGACTTCGATGCAAAATACAATATTGTCGACATCCAGACTCCGCTCAATGCCTTCATGTCTGGCCAATATAAACGCAGTTACGCCTACTTAACACTACAGAATGAATTGCCGGTGGTGCTCACAAAAGTTATAGATTCCATAACAAAGAATAAGAACGACTTAGTCGCACAATTCGGTGAGGTTCGTAAGCACACTTTTCGTCTTAATTTTGGTCTATAGCGCCAAACAATTTTGTACAGAACTCTCGTGAGGAGCTGAAGATTATCATCGGCTTGATATCGAGACTGAAGTATGAGCTTCAAACCGACAAACCCTTTCAGGAATTTAACGGCGACGGTGAGTTTTTAAATTATTGAAAGATCTATGCTTACTTAGATAACTTATTTATAGAACCTGATCGTGAACAATGGAATAACTTCATAACTCACTTGCCAGCGGAGGGCCGCACATTTTACAGGGCTTGCTGGATGCATACTCAGTCCTATATGTACCGCAAACTCCACTCCTTCGTGGAGAACAGCATCTTCCTGAAAGAGTTTGACTTCTTTGCCAAAATTAAGGAACATTCACTTACCAGAAGCCAGGACGCAATTCTCTCACTATCCAAATATACACGTCGCACCGAAAGTAATCTAGAGATGTTTAGCGAATTGTTGAAATATAGTTTGTGGAGCAATCGCAATGATCTTGAGGACAATGATGCACACATCTTTAATATGCAGGTGGTCGAGGATTTCACAACTTTAGATGATTATATACTCGCAAATAATGCAAAAGATATTTGGGATTGTTTGTGCGACAAGAAAAGCAATAAACATCAAGTTGATATTGTGCTGGACAGTGCTGGATATGAGTTGTTTAACGATTTCCTCTTGGCCGAGTACATCATCGAGAAGGGAATGGCGGATAAGGTGTGCTTTCATGTCAAGGCACATCCTAGCTTCGTATCCAATGCGACAGCACGCGACTTTCACTTCACCCTGGAGTATCTGAGCAATCATGCAGATTACATTATTAGTCTTTTGGGACAAAAGTTCTTGGAATTCTATAAAGAGGGCAAATTCGAATTGGCACCCACTTCATATTTTTGGACGTCGCCAAATGCCTTTCACCGGTTAGTTCGATTTATCACTTAAATTATCTTACCAAACTTGATGAATGTGTTTTTTTCCTTGCAGCATGCGCTCTTTAGAGCCAAAATTGTACACAAATCTGCAGCGTTCGAAGCTAATAATATTTAAAGGAGACTTGAATTACCGCAAGCTGTTGAGTGATGTGTGCTGGGAATCTTCACAGGATATTAAGACGTGCTTAGGTGGTTTCATTCCCAGTAGTCTGTGTGCTCTGCGCATAATAAAATCTGAGGTGATTTGTGGCCTTCGAGAGGGCGTCTATGAAGATTTGTTGAAAGAGGAACCGCAATGGATGTCTTCTTGTAGCTATGGCCTCATTCAGTATGTGGATGGCTCTCGTGAATATGGCTATTAATATACGAAATATCATGAATATCACCAAAATCAAACCAAAAATAAACATCTGTTAAACTAATTTCGAGTTCAAAAGTTTATTTTAGAGTAAATTAAACTGGCTAATAAACGAATTTAATTATTATTTGAAATGGCGCTTGCACATATGATGTGGTCAATTTTGGAATGTAGTACAAATATTGAAATGCATATATTGTAAACACAAATCGGTTTAATTTGATTACATTTAAATTTGTTCGTTATATGAGCTTTCGATAAATTAAAAAAGTTATCGATAAAGTGAATCATTTTGTTTTCAGTGCGGTACTTTTATTTTATTTTAAAATGCATTTGTTGTCATTGATAAGCATTTACAGGGGTTAATGACTCTCAATCAGTTAAAATATAGTGAAATTCAAATAAATTAAAATTTATAAGTGCTACAATATTGTTGTATTTTAGAGCAAGTTCAAATAAAATTAGTATATTTATAAATTGAGCTTGCGGTCACTCTGGCCGCCAGTAACTTTCCATACGCGCATCTCTGACGCGCCAAGCTGATTGCGTGCATAACTAGATGAATGAACGTTTGGTGTTGCTGCCGTTGTTGCTGCATTTACTTCTCTGTCAACAAACAACAAGTGCAAAATTGAACATAACAGAATCCAGAAATCATAAAGGAATAGTAGGGATCATGAGCTTAACACAAGACGACGCAGATTTCGATGTGAAGAATGGAATTATTGATAGTGAGACGCCTCCGCATACGCTATTAGCGGCCCTATATAAGCAGTGAGTATTGGCTATATATAGATATAGTCAGACGCACGTGTGTCGGACAATTCATATGTTGTGTGTGTGCTGTTGATGCAATTTGATTGCCTGACCTCTAACATGACCCCATTCGCTTCCTAGGAGCTTTGCGTATTACACGTTTCGCGTTCGCCTGCCATCAACATTGGAAACAATTGCCAACTCTTTGGCCAAGGACAAGGACGACTTGCTAGCGGTGCACGGTGCGGTAAGTTTGTTATTTGCATTCGCCTTGCATTGCATAATAACTGAACCAATCAATCAATTTCATTTTACAGGATGTTACCAGCGATATTGAACAAACAGTAAATGAAATTCGAGAACTGCGATCGAATATTCTACAAAATGGAAATTTGTTGCCTTTTACGGACAATGGTAATGTGTGTGTGGGGATTGTGGAGCACATGTTGCGGCATCTACTAAATCCACAATTTCTTAGGTAGCGACGCTGCAGTGTGGAATGCATTCTTGGAACAGTTGCCGCAACAGCAACGCACCTACTTCCGAGCTTGTTGGCTCTACGCCGAGTGCTACATGTATCGCAAAGTCTCCTCCATCTTCCTAGCATCGAAGTACCTGGCCAGCTATGATTACTTCAGCAAGCAAAAGCAGACGGCTGCACAACTTAGTCTGGATGCCATGTTAGCTGTGGCACGAGGCACACGGAGTAGTGAGAGCAATGCAGCCACGTTCCAGCAGCTGTTGAAGTTGAATCTTTGGGGCAATCGTTGTGATCTGTCGATTACATCGGGCAAACAGATCAAACCCACGGGAGATGCTCTCGATTTGGTCAAAGAGCTAGACGACAATCTGCTGGTGGATAATACAAATGCCATTTGGCAGTCACTGCACAGCGCCAATGGCGAGGGAATCGTTGAGATTATTTGCGACAACGCCGGCTATGAACTGTACACGGATCTCATACTTGCCGAGTACATCATCGACAAGGGATTGGCGAAGAAGGTGCGCTTCAACGTTAAGGCCATTCCTTGGTTCATCTCGGATGTGATGAGCCATGATTACCATTGGACACTGCAGTTTCTTGCCGATCAAGCTGATCCAGTTCTCAGTGAACTGGGCAAGAAGCTGAAGCGTCTCACAGATGAGGGTAAATTTGAATTGGCGCCCTTGGAGCATTTCTGGACCAGTCCTTATGAGTTTTATCGCATGACTGAGGTTAATGAGCCGCTCTATGAACGTTTGTCACAGGCTCAGCTGGTCATATTCAAGGGAGATCTGAACTATCGCAAATTATTAGGAGACTACAGCTGGAATGACACCGAATCCTTTGATACCTGCTTGCGTGGTGAGTTACACTTGAGCTTCAACAATTCAACTTGATATTATGAAATTCATTTTTTATGCAGGTTTTAAGCCCTCGAATCTCTGCACTTTGCGCACTATTAAAGCGGATTTGGTGTGCGGACTGCCGCAGGGATTGTCACAGCAATTGTTTGCCAAGAACAAGGAATGGATGCTCACTGGAGAATACGGACTCATTCAATTTGCCAGCAAATAGAGATTCACCAAAAAACATTAGACTAATTAATAGTTTGCAATTTTATGTATAAATCAATTGTTGTGCTAGTTTTCTCTGTTGTTAAATTTGATCACTTGTTAAGTGCAATTGGATTAAATGAAACTTGTGAAGCTTTAAAGCTATATCTTGTTTATAATCTATACATAATTATCTGCTATTTTCTAGTACGATTTAAACAAGTAAATTAAAGCAACACAGTGGGGTATTATTTTTAAAATATACCTCATATATACTAAAATATACCGAAATCTAAGAATGGTATATTGATACAAAGTAAGAGTACAAAATATCCCAGATTATCAGCCAAAGCTAAGACCCTTTGTAAGTTGGCGTTTTTCCCCATACTAAAGAATTTCTACATTATTATCTGATCGCAAACAACTTTCCAGACATTGCAAATACTTTAGTTATTATTGTATGTATTATTATTTGTATTGTATCGCGACTCTAGCTTTAAAATTACCCTTTGGCGGGTATATAAACTACTTTCCTAGTAGTTGAGAATGCTGTCAAAATTACAAGTTACGTATTTTAAAGTTGAGTAGAGATTTGTAGAGGCGGAAACCATGTCGGTGGCATTGCGAACTATAGAGTCTTGGACCACTTTAATCTCCATCAATTCATTTGAAGACTCATGCAGCACCTTGGAAACTGTCGTGAATAATCCTCTGGAGGATTTTGTGGAAAAGCAAAACATACTTCTTCTATATCCAGTACTGAATGAGCCATTAAGTGCCAAGTTCTATCACAGTTATGCGTACAGAACACTTCGCATTCGATCGCCACACATGATACACGAGCTGATCCACAACATGAGAGAGAACGAGGAGTGGATCATGAAGCGATGCGGAAATTATGCTCGCTTCGATCTGCGACGTGTCATTTGGAGTTTAAACATCTTGCGTGCGGAAATACTGCAGAATAGTCCGTTTAAGCTGTTCTACGACCAGGAGCCCGATGCCAAGGAATGGAATATGGCTATCAAGAAGCTGGCTAATCGCGAGAAGAATAAATGGTTCACCTCGAATTGGCTTTTTGCCGAATGCTATCTCTATCGACGCATCTGGGCGGCTTTTAGACGCGCCGAAACTCTGAGGAACTTTGATTATTTTTCTCCGCTCAAATTTAAAACAACACAAGGATTAGCTAATCTTATGAATAATCTTGTGATGGCAACTCGTGGACTGTCACTTAACCAGATGAACTTTCAGCTAATGCTGAAACTATCTCTTTGGAGCAATCGCTGTGATTTGTCGAATTCAACGGATACACTGAATGATGAAATGTTGCAATTGATTGAGGAACACGACAAAGATTTGTTAACAGATCACTCCATGGATGTGTGGCATCTGCTCACAGAGAATAAACAGACATCTAGTCAGCCCATTGTTATCGACATTGTCTTGGACAATGCCGCCTTTGAGCTGTTTACTGATCTTCTGCTGGCCGAGTATATTCTCGAAACGGGTCTGGCCCAGAAGGTGCGCTTCCATGTGAAGTCCATTCCCTGGTTTGTGTCCGATGTCACAGCAGCTGATTTCCACTGGATGCTGCACAGCTTCCTGCGCAATAACTTGGACGAACTTTCCGCCTTTGGGCATAAGTTGCGCTCTCTTCTGCGTAATCAGCGCTTGGAGCTGTGCAGCATCAATGATTTCTGGACAAAGCCAACTGGATTCAGTTCCATGCGACAAGTGTCTCCTTGCTTGTACGTTGAACTCAGCTTCAGCACTCTTGTCATATTCAAGGGAGATCTGAATTATCGCAAACTCCTGGACGACATCAATCGCAGTCCAACGACTCCATTCCGGGATTGCTTGGGCGGCTTTATGCCCACCAGCATTTGTGCCCTGCGCATAATCAAATCGGATATATACTGTGGGATGCCCATGTGCACTGTGGATTGGCTGACCGAAGATGATCCTCACTGGATGATGCGGGCGGAGAAGGCGGTCATCCAGCTGGCAATCAAGCCGAGACCCTAAATTTAGTGATTATTCAGTTATATTCTCGGATATGGATCACATGGTTTCTGTTAAAATAAAATACTCTAAAAAAATCTTAAAATTATGATGTCACTCTAGATCAGGGTTTACTATAAATTAGTTCTAAATGTATTGAAAAGATATGTACTAAAAGTTTAAGACTGTGAAACTATCTTTCATAATGTAAGCATATACTCTAAATTAAATTGTATATTAATATTGCGATATCAGTTCTAAATACTCAGAATGATATGTACTATATAGTTTAAGACTGTAAA